>OZ035961.1:109074426-109444426 GCA_964034945.1 Chrysopilus asiliformis | reverse complement strand
CAAGGCCCAAAATATTTTTCTACACATTAAAAGAAAATTTTGATCGTTTCGTAGTTGATCGATCGTTTAATTTTTTTTTGTTCGAAAAAACCAACCGATTATTAATAATAAATGGCCCTTTGCGTCTAACAACCATTTGTAAAAAATATGAAAACGTGAAGTGCGCTAATAACAACATTAACATAACAATAAGTGACTTAAGCCATTTATAATCAAATATCAATGAAGATCGAAAGAATTTTTTTGTTTTTTTGCTATTGTTTTGTAAAATTGTATATGACCGCAGGGAGAAAGACCTTGGGGTGATTTCACTCGCAGCAGTAATCAAAATATAATAATAGTAACATTAATATTACGACGATTAGATCCCAAACACTAGAACCAGCATAATGAATCATAATAACTACATTGGATTCGGAAAGGCAACAGAAATACTCGACTATAACTACGACTATGACTTAGAAATCGAATCAATTAATTATATAGTTAAAATCCCATTTGTATAATAAAACAGAATAAAAATGATACTTTGACATAATCACAAGACGATCGAATCAATCTCAATTTGGAAATCCTGTCACACATGAAATCGCGCCCATACATCATTTCTAGCCAAAACACGTTTTCACGGATGGTAGGTGCTGTAAATGGTCCCAATTTCCAATCCCAATCCCAATTCGTTGTTGAACAGGCCAACAGTCAAACCGAAGATCAGCCAAAAGATCGACTTCCAGGTTTCCGAAACTCAAAAGATGCATTGCGAAGATACCAAGATCAGAGCATAAGTCACTCGAATGAAGTAAAACAAGTCTAAAGATTTTCATGGAGACGTTGAAAAAAAAATGATTTAAAGTGGAAAACACGACATGCAGGTCGTCCGTGTCCACAAAGTTACCAAAATATTCTGGAAGTAGATCAAAGGGAAGCAATCTCTCTGTTGATCTCATCTACTTTCTTACCAGCAGCGATATTAAGGTAGTCCGCGGCGAATTTACTTAAAGACGGAATCGGGCCCTCGATTATCAACCGTGAAGAATGATAATAAACGTGAAACGATCAGTGATGAAGATCGCCGGTCTGATGGATCTTCAAGATCCCAACATTTCCTGATGGTGAAACGGGAGGGGGAAACTTAAATATTTACGTGCATGCAACAAACATTAAATTTATCGATTATTACACAATAAGGTGAGGTGAGGTTAAGTCTTGATGATTGATATCAAGATAAATGCCCTAACAATTTCCTTTAAAGATTTTTTTTTCTTTATCGATATCTAAGTATAAATGGACAAATGATTTTCAAGAAAATTTGATTTGATCATTTTATCTGACAAGACGGGCAAATAAAAGTTCATTGTCTGATGCTGATATTTGAAATGTTGTAATATGAGTTGTTTCTGTGGAAATCTGTACAAAGATTGTGCATTTTTATGCGGAAAATTAAATGAAGTGATTAACACAACAAACCCGATAAGATTTACATTAAAAATTCAATTACAAATACTGAAATTGTATTTGCAAAAACCGCATATCCTGACAGGTACAAGAGTTCCCGCTTTTTTATGTGATTTTTTATTTTCAGAAAACAGAAAACAAGCAATTTCTCAGTAAACAGGCGAGGAAACACTTTTTGAGAAATTCCTGGAAAAATGTTTAAATTACTGAAAGGAAACTTCTTTGCATTTTTGGGTAATTATACCCGTATGGTGAAACCAAAGGGTATACACTCAGAAAAATGTCCAGGTCAACTTTTTGTCAGGCTAACTCTGACCTTACAGAGGTTTCTGTAAGCCAGCTAGCGGTCAGAGTTAATCTATCTAAGGTCAAGTCGTGCAGCTCCCAATTCCCTACTTCACCTGCTGGTGGCTTAATTTCAGAATTTCTCCGACCACAGGTCAACTCAGTTTTACTTGCCCACATGCAGGCGAACGCGCGCCTGCCCGAGGCCAATTACGCCGTATGTAGGTCGTCGAGTTAGCCTCCATTTTTCTGAGTGTACTAACTTTGCCTTACCGTTTGTAACGTCAAGATCCCGTCATCACACAAAAAAATGAATTACACCAGTGTGTTAAGAATGATAAAAATAATTAATTTTTGCATGTCCGTCCGTCCGTCCGTCTGTCTGTCCGTCTGTCTGTCCGTCTGTGGCGCGGATTGCGGGCGCACGGATTGAGCTAGAGACTTGAAATTTTGCACAGATCCGTTTTTCGTAAAATGCGAGGCCAAATTCGTTAATGGGTAAAAATGGACCATTAGGGGGGGTACCCCCCATACGAACGAAAAGGTTTTTTGCAAATATCTCAAAAACGGGGCATCCTATCAAAAAAGTCCAAGAACAAAAGTTATTTAGGATATGATTTTACATAAAACTCCCATACATCAAAATCCGATTGGAATAATTTTTAAAAATCTTATTGGGAAATTTGACTTCAAAGTGGAATTTTGATACGCCGTTCAATTAAATCATCTCTTGTTTTTTTTCTAAAATGTTGTTCTGGCCCTACACTCTCACCGACTGCAGACGATACACAGTTACGGTCATGCCGTCTGAGTCCAGCTTAAGGTGCCGCTTCACATGAGAGTAAATACGCGACTAACTCTCAAAAACTCTCAAAAGAGAGTTACTCGCAGGAGGTTCCCCATTTGAGAGTTAATTTCGGCGATTTTTCTCTTTTCAAGACTAATATCTTGATTTTTTTGACATCTTGCTTTGGCGATTTCTCGAGAGCTACTTACGAAATTCAAACGCCGTTCGTATCTGGCGAGCAACTCCCCGAGAGTTCAGTGGAGGCGTGTCGACTAGAGAGTAGAATCACTTTTGACAGCTCACAGAAACTAGCTCGAAGAAACTAGCTCGCAAGTTTTTGCGAGTTTCTGCGAGCGACTCTCAGAGACGTGTCCATTTGCGAATAGCCGCTATCGAGAGGTTCTCGCCGGCATTTACTCTCATAAATACTCTCATAAGACAAGTGTCACTTATTATGTGCTTGAATTCCATAAAAGTTACTCGACAGACGAATCGAATTTCAAATAAAAATATGTTTATGAAACTTCATTTATGACCTCATTTTATGATTCAAATTTTTTTTCATAATTCAAATAAAATTTCACTCAAATTGCCGTTCTTTTCCTAAAATCTATTTTGTAATATAAAAGATTTTGACGCCAAGATATCATATTTTTTTCCAAAATATCCAAATAGCACTTTATATCATAAGTATATCATAAATATCGGGATAATAAAAATTTTAATATTCATCTACATATATTTATTATACATAATTGAGTGAACTTCCCTGGAGAATATAACGATTTAAATTTCATCTATGAGATACTCTGTGATATTTCATTAATAATTCCATTGATGTTTAGCCAGTTTTTCACACCTACAATCCGATCCGACTTGAAAATTCATAGAAAATCTCCATACCTGTCAGCACTGGTTAAGGTGTAAAAGATTTATACCTACGATCGTTGGTGGCATTTCAAAGAACCAACTGTCAGTGAGTGTCGCTCGTTAAAATTCTTGCACAATAACGTCTTGTCCAAGCCAAGTACTAATTTGTGGATCGTTTCGATGATGGCTTTTTTTCCCCTTCATAATATTTCATTTATTCACATTTACATCAATTAGAGTTCATCAGTGCAGTGTTAATGCGGTCAACATATTACGAGTTATATAAGATTTAACCCCTTTGCACCCGGCTTAGATCAATGTCCGCGTCTATATGAACGACCTTTCACTTGGACGCTTAGACTTTGCTATAAATATCTAGATTAGATACACTATAATAGATACTACCACCGATCTATGCGGAAAGTAGCCACCTTAGCCCTTTAGAATGCAGTCCACAAACTCAACACTCCGCACCTTTCATTAGATCTCACCTGGTTAATCAATTAACCTCTTCTCATGGGATTGGTTTCGTGTTTTGCACTCCCGCATAATAAAAGAATTAAAAACATGCAACAGCGATGATGGTGGACAATTTTGGTTTGTTGGCTTTTTATGCACTGTCACAATTAGTATCTGGTTGTCATTTTGGTAATTCAACAACTTTTGACCATTAAAATTTCCATTCAAATTGATCGTACGCTTATGGGTTAGCAATGGTCAAGGCACGGAGGCGAGCGGTGCCCAAAAATGGGCACGGCTCGATCCCAACAATACAAAAACATTTAATGCAACGGACCATGTTCGAAAATTGCATTCGTAATTCTTTATGTAAATATGCTTTTATGCTGCGAGATTCTCATACGAATGCTTAGTAAATCGATTTGTAAAGGGAATTTTGTTAATTGCTGATAATCAACTTTTAGGTTCACTAAATTAACACATTAGCAGGCTGCCAGCTATAAAAAAAATACACAAAAACCCAGGTTTTTAAAAAGTACACGAAAGACTAAAAAGTTTTAAGAGATTTTTTAAGGTTTTTTGTTTACTGGTTTTTAAAAATTGGAAGAAATTACTGCATTAATTTTAAAAGAAAAATTCCTAAAGAAAAAGTAGGTATCATGCAATTTTCTATTTTCCTTAACCAAATAAACTGCATTTTCCAATTAACAACAATGTTTTGAGATCTACGTACAAAAAATCACACAACTTTCAAAGAAAACAGCCATTCTTTGTAGCATACTTAGGCAGTTAATTTCGCACTTTATGTTGTCACCACAAAAATGTCATCCAATTAGTGCACGCAAAATGCTCCACTTTGTCGGCAAAGTGTAAAACGAAATTATTCGAAAAAATTAAAGATTTCTCAAAGAGATTTCAAAGCAAAGCGAAAATTACCCAAAAATATGCTCAACGTTATCTGCAATCGTATACAAAATATTTTCAGAAAACATTTCTGCCATGTCTTTTCCATTAATGTTTATGTATAAATTCCCGAAAAATTTAAATGGACCCATTTTTATACATTCCAAAATTACACCTGTCTCAGGTGATCAGCAGCTTAAGAAACATATTTAAAGTCCATTTAATCAATTTTTAGTTGACGTGAATTCGATTGGGTGTTTTTTTTTTAAAATTAACTGGTGATTATTGCTTGTCCCAACATTTTACAAGGAATGCGCTTCGAAAATCATCTGCCATTTGTGGACAAAACGATCTGCTGTCCATCGAGTGATTATTTACAGGTAGGCAGGCTCCCACCTTGCGAAATTAAGCGCGTGTCCGGGGATGCTGTTCGATGATGGTTCCTTGTTCAATTGCAGGTTGAGTACTAAAGGGCGTGTAAATCATATTGGCGTGTCCCGTGCATCCAGAATTTGCAGATGTCGTATTTTCCTGGAGTTTTGGAATGGAAAAGCGCGGACAAAAGGGTCTGTTTGATATGCTCTGCTTGATCTCCGTGGGCAGTTTTTCCACATGGATCTCAAGGGTCACGTCGTTTATTCTGGATAGGTCCCTGTTTGCCCCCCAAAGACATTTCTACAGAGTGGTTGGCGGCATTTCACCTCAGATCTTGTATTCACATTGAGTCTCGCGGATGAAACGGAATTGCTGGTGTCAGACAACTCGTAAATAACATACCTGCTAATTACCTGGGCAATGCCAAAGAACTTGTTGAGAAGCCTACGACAGACTTTATTCTTCTACTTTTCCACACATTGGAAAGATATGTTGTTCAACATTTTAAAAACGGTCCAGCATATATGGTTTACTTTTTGTCATACGAGTATATGTCATGTTTGGCATTTATTTTTTTTTTAAATTTCATTTCATCGTCAGTGTCTGTTTCTCAAGTCAATGGCAAAGTGTTACATGAATTTTGTATTAAAGTAAACAAAACACCTCTGCATTAAAGATATTTCAATATACGAAAGATAAATAATCGCACCAAATGGTTATTATTTCAGCTAAGGTACGAATATAGCACAAAAAACTTACTTATGAAAAAAAACTTATGTGGATAAATAAAAAAAAATGATAGAGAGTAAACCCTTTCGTGCGTGACCCCCTACGCGACATTTTGTACATGAAAAATTTCATTCGGAAATCCACATGGCTTAAAAGCCCATGAATTCCGTTTTGTTAATACGTGAATAATTCCATAGTAATTTGACCTAAAAGATATTCAACAAAATAAAACAGTTTACGGCACACATCATAAAACGGTCCCATATCTTAGGATAATTTTCTCACGAACCTTTTTTCCTGATAATCCATAAAGAAGTTCAAAGTCCTTTCGGAACCGTTTTCGGACTACACTAGAATGTACTGGAATGGACTGCGAAACATTTAAAGTGCCCCAAAGGCGATTAGTTTTTGAATTTATTTCGGATCTACATCGGTTTTGATGTGTGTAGTTTCTATTACTGAGCTTTAAGGAGCCCACACGTAAATTCTGCATGCAGCGCAGAGCTGCACCATATCTCTATTTCTAATTTCTCTGCGCAGATTTAGTGATGCCAACCGAGGATTCTTTTTTGGTGCTTGGCAAAATCGACTGTTAGCGAAGAGACTATGGACTAGATTCGTATACAGTGGAAAAAGAAAATTTGACAATTGGTAAGAACGATTTTTAGCGAAGAACGAGTCTCAGTTTTAAGTAGAAAATATTCAATACTTTGTGTTGACGTTATCTATGTCTTTCAGGAACATGAGGTGGTCCATCCATTTCCAAAGGTGATCCATCCATTTCCAATACAAAAATTGATTGTTTCGAATGAATTCAATCAATTCTTCTTCCATTGTTGACAGCAGCCGATGCGATGAAATGACAAAAAAAATCTGCTCATGTGTCTCAGCTGCAGATCTGCATGCAGCGCTGCATGCAGAAATTCTGCACATGTGTCTCCGGCATTAGTCGGTGGTAGTTTTATTGTATTTATCGTATTCATGTTTGCGAATTCCGTAAACCATTTTGATAGCATTTGTTGGATTCGAAAAGCGGCCAAATTTCCCGCACTGAACTGGCTTGGCTTCCTGTGTTTTGGTTCCATATTACGCGGTATGTGCCCCGAATTCCCATGCCAAACCCATTTCTGTATTCCCATATTCCAAAGTTTTTTGGGAAGTCCCTGCCGGTAGATTCCCAAGCTGTGTTACTCTTGGACCTAGCCCACTGCTGTAAAATTTTCATCCACAGTTGAACCCAATTAAGAGCGCAAGGGCGATTCTCTGCCATAAAATAAAATCCTGTCTAATTTCTTAGCAAAACAGTCAGATTTTATTCTATTCTATTTCTAAGGAAAAATATCAGTTGTGATCAACACAAAACTTTCCTCTGCCATATTTAATCTCGGAAAAAATATGTAAAAAATAATATTTTTCCAAATATCTTAAGAATCATTAAAGATATGTAAAAACCGTTAAAGGAAAAAATGCAGGAAATTTTATTTCCTTTGAATCAAAGTTTTCGAGAGATTTTCAAAAAACGCAATTTTTTAAAATATGTTGAGAACCGTTAGAGACACGTAAAAACCAATAAAATAATTTCTATAAATTTAGTTTTATTCTTTTTTTCCTAAAAGTGCACAAGTTTTGAGAAATTTGGTTCTCTTTTATTTGTTAAGTTTGAAGTCTGGAAGCCGGAAAATTGGGTGAAAAATCAGTAAAATTAGCTAATGATTTTAGAAAAAAAAGCGAAACCCAAGTTTTTACCACCCCCCCCCCCCCCCCCCTCCTCTCCCTTTTTATCAAGAAAGTCGCTTCGAGCCGACTAAAAAAATTATTTGGTGGCCTCTAGAGAAAACCTCAACTTTATCTTAAGATTTCTAAGAAGGTTTCAATTGAGACAAAAATCGATTGAAATATTAAAAAATTATTTCAAAAAATTAAGTTTTTAGAACCGTAAAAAAATAGTCGTGTTTTTTATCGAGGTTCCAGTGTTTTCATTCGTGCGACACATTTGGCACGGATCCAAGGAATGTCCAGCATGGAATTCTGTCCAAAAACCAAAACTATCGCCACTTGTATCGCAATTTTCGACCAAACATATTCCCAGGGATGTTTATTTCTTGTTGGACTCGCTTTATTCCTTCGCACACCCCGCCGTATCACTAAATCTCTCCACGCCCTCTTCTATATGATATACCCTTGAGTCGTGAAATCGTTCCGAAGTTTATCTGGAAACTGGGCGAAGTAGCACCACCTCAGACTCCCAACTAAACCAAACCAGACCAGGCCAGGGAGACATCAGATAAGTGGAATAGCCAAGCCAGACAGACAGATATTTATGAATCGTTTGGGTGCCATAAATTTGACAAAAAGAGATTCCCCATAATACAAAAAAAAAGACGAATAATAGAAGAAACCATTCTTATCTCATGTTCTTCGACGTTTCAGTGTTTTTTGGAGGTCACGAACAACCAGAGGCAGACCCCAAAAAAACAAAAAAGGTTCGTTGAAGTTTGATGGGTGCAGCCCGATGGGTTATTGGGCCTAGACGGGAATCGCTGCGACTGATGGTATGATTTTTTCGATAGACACGAAACCACTTGGCAATCAATCCAGATGATAAAGTTTTCCTAACAAATTCAACACGTTTTTCCGGCACTTTCAATGTGACGCAACAGTTTTCATCTTTTACGGTCTCAAACGGCGAAGACTTTGTGACACCTTCGATGGATGTCAATCGGAATGCCGCATAGGGTGACCATACGTGCCGAAATTGTTGAGACAGTCACGGATATGTTGCCCCAACGTCCCGGAAACTAAAGTTTTGTCCCGGATTTTTCAATTTTGAGCCACAATTTATCAAACGCTAGAAGAAAACTAGTAATCGTTTTTCTTTCTAGCGTTAGATGCAAAAAAAATAATCCACTTGTACTCGGGTTTGCTGCAAATTACACTGTTTTCGCCTGAGGCGCATTTTTTATACTCGCTTTTCATAAGGGGTGGCGTATGAGCCGCGAAAAACTTAGCTTTCGGCGTATTTTTTTCAACTATTGCCCACAAATGGCGCATATATCGCGAAAAATCTGGCCTGCGGCGGATTTTTTTCAACTATTGTACACAAATGGAGCTTATATCGCAAAAAATCTGGCCTGTATTGCAAAAAATTTGGCCTGCGGCATATTTTTTCAAGTATTGTCCACAAATGACACATGCGTCGTAAACAATTTGGCCTGCGGCGCATACTCCTATATTGTTTTTCCTTATTTTTTGTATAAAAATTGATGTTACGATTATGTTCCGTTGCGGCCAACCACCAAGCTCCCACCCTCATTATCTTGTCCCGGATTGACCCAAAATAAATACGGTCACCCTACTCATAAAACATGTTTTTAATTTAGTCCAGGTGAAATTGGCTAAGAGTTGATGTGTTTTCTTAACTCCCTTCGGATAGTTTCCTAACAAGAATGCTTCGATAGCAAAATGAATCCAATCTGGAGTAAACGTCGTTGGTTTCGACTTCTCAACGCATCGCAAGGGATGACTCAAACTCATCCACAGCCAAGTAATATATCCACCTTCAAAGGTAGGTCTTTTTCTATTCCAGGGAGTTCCCACTTTCGCAAAGTCAACGGTACTGCACTGAAAGTTGAATAGAACCGATGCAGGGCCCTTCGGGGCAAAAAAAAAGCAGTTCAAGCGGATCTCTATCGGTTCTTGCCTAAGGTTCCATCCATCCGTGCCACCATCTGCAGCACTTGTTCCATGTGAATAAGAAATGTTGACGTAGACGTAAAGTATTAATCAACTCCGAGCTAGTAGGGAATTGTAAACATCTTGACGGATTTGTACGTAGACCAAGTGCAGCAAGTAGTACTCATTCGTCATACATCCATCGTTCGAGTTAACTGGCCGTACTGTTCGTAAGGGATTCCATCCATTTTTCCATAGAATAAAAGATGTCACTTCTATGTGCACGGCGTTGAATAGAAGGAAAGCTGGTTGAATGATTGCTGATAGTTAGTGAAGTCAATGAACTTAATTTCTTTCATTCTAGAATTTTATTTCATTGCACCTGAGGTGATTGCGTCAATTACTGTCGTCATTTGAAAATGTTTCGGTATTTTGTTGTTGGGTGCATACGTTTCCCTCCAGGTATGTCGATTGTTATTTGGAGACAACTACATCCATGTCACGTAATGATTTTAGTATAGAATCAGTCAACTTCGGTTCGACTTCCGTAATTGTGGGATTAAACTGGCACCGACACCATAAATCGACAGAGTTTGATTAACTTTTATTTGATTTTCAGTTACTTTTTATAGCTTTTGTAAGTCGTTATCAATTCAAAGATTGGTTTTTGATTAAAATGTATCAATTTTATTTACACGCGTTGTAATATATCAAATTTTTTGATTTTGCTTGACAAGAGTTTCACAAAAATAGCCATTAAACTTCAAATTCGTCGTCCAAAAAAAGTTTCAGGAAAACTTATTAGGAAAACTTATTAGGATTTCGTGTTCAAACCGAAAATTTTTTTCCTGCGGCGCAGTTTTTTCATAAGTTTCTACTTTCGAAAGGATTGAGCCAGAGACTTGAAACATTTTATCGCTGCGTTCCTCGTAAATAATAAGGCGAGGTTCTGGAACGGGCAAAATCGAACCATTCCTTCCCAAAATTTTGTCTGTCCTCATATATGGTACACTCAGAAAAATGGAGGCTAACTCGACGACCTACATACGGCGTAATTGGCCTCGGGCAGGCGCGCGTTCGCCTGCATGTGGGCAAGTAAAACTGAGTTGAGCTGTGGTCGGAGAAATTTTGAAATTACGCCACCTGCAGGTGAAGTAGGGCACTGGGAGCTGCACGAGTTGACCTTGGATAGGTTAACTCTGACCGCTAGCTGGCTTACAGACACCTCTGTAAGGTCAGAGTTAACCTGACAAAAATTTGACCTGGACATTTTTCTGAGTGTAGTTGACGATTGGCCCCTGGCAATTGTAGTTTTTTTTCTTATGTTTAACTTCAAGTTCAGCTTCAAAAACATAAATTTATTATCTCTCAGAACCATCACAAGATCTTCCAAGACATCTGTTTGACAAAGAAAATTCCGGAAAAAAAACTCATCACTCAAAACGAAAAGGAAATAAGGAAAATGTAGGAGGGCTTTATCAACACGATTTTAATCTTAGTATTACTTCGTATACGATCGCAAGATGCAATGATGTTTAGTTTTTCGTCTAATTACGAGTGATATACGGCTCCATAAAATTAAACTAGAACTGCACTAAATGCAATTAAATTTAGTACAATTTCATTGCATTGAAAAGTCCTCTTCGAATGCTTTCCGCGCATATGTCGAGCAATACAAACTCCTATATATTGCGTGGGAAGAATTAACTAAAAGCCTCTTAAATGTTCCCTCGGGGTGCATTGTTAAAATTGCATACTTACGACTATAAATACGGATATTTATTTTATTTTTTCCCCTGCCTGATGCTTCCATTCAATGTGCTCTGGGTACGGTCGTGAGAGTTAGCCAACCGAGTGGAAAATGGAAAATGTTTATTAACAATGCACCTTTGTAAGTAAATTAAGGGTTTTCGTACGGAATTCGACGGTGAAAAAAAAAACCTCAAAGAGGAATTGAATTGCAGTGGGAAAAAAGAGAAAAAAAAATCTTAATTTGCAATGAAATGGCACAGTTTACTGCACAGCGAGCGGTATGTTAACCCTCTCAGTCTGGTAATATGTCCCTACCATACATATCGCAATTAGTTCATCAACCGGCTGTCAACTGACGTTCAACAATAATAATCAACAACCTGTTTACGAACTGTCTCTGGGCGCAGAAATTACGCAACTCGCGAATGCACCGTTTGTTACCTGCTGCTTTATAACCTAACCCAACCCCTACTCTATCATCATCGCGATTTTCCGCATCAAACCATTGCACCACCGGGCACTGAACATTGGGAAATTTGCGCTAAAATAGCTCCAACATCCACTAAACACGGAACGATAATTACGAATTAAGAAATTACCCACATTCTCGATTATTCAAAGCAGTTAAGGTACCTCCAGCTCCAGGTATATCGGCATGTAATGGAACTTACCTATAATCACACATCTGTCACAATTGTTATGCCAACGGGTCTTTTTCGTCGCGTAAAACCTAAAAATTGCATTCATTGCAGGCGAAGTAATTGAATCTTTCTTTCAATAATTTGCTACAGAAGCCTATCAAAGTCTATTTTACCTATTTTACCTGTGTGCAAGTGATTCCCACCGAAACAAACGCCAAGATTGCATAGATTGCCAAGATTTTCAACATTTCCACAATGCATCGACGATTTCCTCCGCATGCATCCGTAGAAACGGACCGAAATGCACAAAAAATAATTTTAAATTACGCGCGCTCGATCCCACAATCAAATGTGGGCGCGATTGAATGCAAATGATCTGCGGGAACTTAATTCGGTTTCTAGCAAAGATTTAATATTTCCTTGAGCGGAAATCACCTTTCCAGAAAAAGAGATCTCTTCACGTTCATTTGGCTTTTTGCTTTTTTCTTCTACGATGTGAATCTTAGGTGAGGCTCACCGAAAAACGTCATTTCTTTGGGTTTAGGTTTTCCGGTTTCGGGGATTGCTGCAAGAGTTGTGATAACCGCATCGAATATGATTACACAGGCAAGAATTTCATCTAATTGTGCTTCATCTCATCATCTTGGATGGATGGTAATCAAAACCTCAATCTTCGGTGTGATTACCAAAGATTTTCTACGGAAAATATTTTCAGTGACAAAATTACAGAAAATTAAATGATGGCTTTTACAATTTGACGAGGGAAATAATTTTTCTTCTGGTTTGGGGATTTCCGGGGTGAATTTTCTTATGGAATTCGTTATATGAAATTTAATGATAGTGTTGTCATTTATTTATTAAGTTTTGTTTCGATTTTCGAGACTTTTTTTATTTAAGAAAACTCCCAAATAACACATGAAATTGAAATGTGGTTGTCGCGACATAATTTCGGACCAATTCTGTGACTTTGAAGTCGCGGCGACCACTCGGCGACTTTTTTGTGTCACTAAGGTTAACTTTACTGAAAAGAAAAAAAATAGAGGACGAGAAAAAGGGGGGAGAGAAAGGGGGAGAGAGAGGGTGGAGAGAGAGGGGGCGAGAGAGGGGGCGAGAGAGGGGGGCGAGAGAGGTGGCAGAGAGAGGGGGCGAGAGAGGGGGGCGAGACAGAGGGGCGAGAGAGGGGGGCGGGAGAGGGGGGACGAGAGAGGGAGGCGAGAGAGGGGGGAGAGAGAGGGGGGCGAGAGAGGGAGAGACAGGGAGATAACAATAATTTGTATTTATTAAAATTTCTCCATTTTTTAAATATGTAGCTCTCGTTTAAAAATTTAAATTTTTCATATTTTTCAAAAATTTTAATTTTTTATTAAATAATGAAATTTTTTTGGGCCAGATTCTTTAAAATAAAAAAAAAATCTTGTCCCGAAGATATTATAACAAAATTCCTTGCTTCCCAAAGACTTTTTTAAAGCATATTTCCCAAATATATCTCGTATCTCACGACGATAGTTTCAATGTTTACGCTTTTGGTTAAGATATCCTCAAAATAAACATTGAGCATCCCTCAAAAGTCAACGCGTCCGCTATTTGGTTATTAATTCTTGTCAAATGTGCTTCCGCTGTTTCTCCCAACCTAACAGATTTTCCTACTTATCGCTATTTGCACCGACGATTTCAATTCGTGTTTCCCGGTATTCCTGTTGCCAGTAGAATTCAAAATTCAGTCGTACACAAAGCATTGAAATATTACTGAATTTATCTGCAGTAATTAATTTCGCTTAAGAGCTCGTCATCCGCGAACGGCTGCGGCACAAGGCCTCGAAATTAGGTTAATTTAGTGAAGTCAGTCAGTCAGCAGTACAGCCACCCCCTAAATGCTGATGTTGTTTATCCTCAATAGGAGACGGGAGCAGAATGTGAGGCGACGAAATTGTATCCTGCCGAAAGGACTCATATTTGAAGAGAGTTTGAAGTGATTTCGATTCAGCTGGGATTTTGCCACTGCCAGTGGTTTAAAGTGTTTTTTGGGGGGTTGAAAATTGTATTAGAGGGTGGTTGGTTCTAACCGAATTTCAGATAAATTTGTATCTGTACGCCTCCATCGGTTGAGTTTCATCAAGAAAATGTCGGGATAAAGTCGGGATGATGATGATGCCATTTAAATAATTAAGCAAAGTATATTTGCTTGAATTCGCTTTTAACGGAATAATTTTCTTCGAGTTCCCATTGGAAAATTTCTTAACATCGCGGCTAACATAGAATCATAATGAGAATAATGCGCCGTCTTGCGATTGTACTTAAGATTTTAGCTCGTAAATGCGGTTAATTTATGTTTCGATTTTGATTGTTGATTATGCGGTGCCGATGCGTACATCTACCGTTAGATGAAAGGTAGTTTCACGAAAACATTTTCTTACCTATTTGCCAGTAACTATTGTTTAAAATTACGTGCTAATTTGTTAACTATGCGAAAACTTTGTAACATCACCGAAATAACAGCATCTTCGTGAGTTTTGATTAGGAGTGAATTAGCGGAAAAGTCTTTTATGTTGGTAAAAATGGTGACCATAAGCAATTATTCAAGTTTTGCTATAAGAAGATAAAAGAGCGAAGAACTTCGATTGATTAACTTAGCAGCAACACTTTAGACGATAATTTGTCTTGAAAGTCGAAGGCAAGTGATTGATTGGACGATTATCTTAATGACCAGGTAGATGGATAGTAAACTCTAACCAGATATGATGTGTTGTCCAGAGCTCCACTACGTCACCTTGCAAATCTATGGTTTGATAGCGTGTTCATTGAACACATTCGATTTATAGATTTTTTTTTTCGATGCCAATCGAATGCCGTGCAGCATAATTCATTCTATGCTTCAATGGCGTTGGTGATGATGATGATGATGTAATTTCGTATTTCGATAATTTTTCCGATAAATCTTCCAAATCAAATTAATTGGAAAACATTTTGTTTTATGTTTCAACAACAATTTATGGCTATTTTTAATATAGTCGTCCTTGTTTTTACACGGCATATTTTTACAAGAACTTAAAGAAAAACGAGAAAAACTGTTCAATTTTAAAAGTAACATCCTAACGACCACTTTCTTCCTAAACCCCCCCCCCCCCCCCCATCCTCTCCCCTCCCGACCAACCCCCCATTTTTGAGAAAATCATGTCATCTAAGGACTAAATGCGCTTTGCCAATCGATAGTAAAACATCAACAACCGAAAGTTAAATGACTCGGATTGAATTACAATACTTACCTTTCTGTCCTTACAAAAATTCTTCAAATACCATCCACGAAACCACCACAAAAAAATAATAATAACTTCCTGTGTCTCCAGAAATCTTTTGGCATGCATTTCTAATGGGATTTATTAGACTATGGATATATAGTGGAATGATTTTTCTCCATAGTGTTCGTTTTATTATTCGGATTTCTACAGGACTGTGGATCTTCTTCTGTAAAAAAAAAATACTCACTCACCTGCTTAAATACCGTAGCGTGCAACACCTTACAAAAACTTTATCAGGTATTCAAGTGTTAGATGTCTACTGCACACGGGAAGTTGAGGTTGTGACTTTGGCATAGTTTTAACCACCTTGCCTTGGGGTAGCAACTGTGACGAGACGCTTTTGTTTTTTTTTTTTTTTCATTTGAGCATCTGGGAACTATACGGGAAATTGCGGTTAAACTTCCGAGGAACGTTAAAGTTTCTTATATGCAATAGTGTCGAAGAGGAAGCATCATATTTAGATGACAATGAAAATTTTGCTTAAAATTGCGAGTAAATCTTTAATACTATTTGTATCGTCAGTGAAAATAAAAGCATATTTTAAAGCCCATAAAACTGATGAAATTTAAATTCAATATCGAAATTTAAAAAAGAAAAGCGGGAAACTCAACATTCCAACAGATCCCATTCTAATGGCCAAAGTAATTCAAAGATGCTTATTGAAATTCTTGGTAAATTTTGATACAAACTTTAGGCACTTTAAATTTTCTGACAAGCCAAGATTTTCCAACGATCCATAGGCAGGTGGGTACACATAATGAATATTTTGATGAGAAATTTTCAATTACTAAAACTTCCTTTCATAGAAAATTATATCCATTAAACGGTGAAAGCAGCAATTAAAAGCTTTTATCACAACGAACAAAGTTGTTTTTCCCCAAATTTTTAACTTTTGATACTCTAATGGTATGACATAAAATTACTGTCAAAGTAAATTTCATATTAGAAAGTTTGTCTTTTTATTGAGAAAATTATGCTTTTGAGGAAAATACTCTAACAAAGTGGATGGGAAATAATCAAATCCTTGTACCTTTTATTAATTGCGTTAATTGAAGTTTCTTGTTGGCCTTAGATATTGTGTGTCATGACGAAAGGTAAATCTTGGGATTTTTCGTTAACTTTTGATAAATTGGCGACCTAAACAAATTAATGACACTTAAGTACATTTTGAAGGTGAACATTTAGTGAAAATCAGATTTTAATCAAATTTCGTTGCTTGGAATTTGTAACTCAGGACAATATAAATAGCGCTTTAATGTGATTAATTCTTGTTTATTAACAAAGTTTCTTTATAATAATAGTCTAGTTTAAATTAGTGCAGGTATTTACAAATTCAATCTGTGTTTACAAAATTTAAAAAAAAAACATTTCTTTTTGTTTTTATACTTTATATCAGAATATTATAGGAGTATATTAGTATACTATACCAGGATGTTTGGTCCGACATAAGGTTTTGAGTTCCGCATGTCTCTCCGCCTGTCCGTCTGTCCGTTTCTCCGTCTGTCTGTCCGTCTGTCTGTCTGTCTGTCCGTCTGTCTGTCCATCCGTCTATCCGTTTGCCTGTCAGTCTGTCTGTCCTTCTGTCTGTCTGTCCATCTGTTTGTCCGTCTGTCTGTCTATCTGTTTGTCCGTTTCTCCGTCTGTCTGTTCGTCCATCTGTCAATTCATCTATCCGTTTGTCTGTCCGTCTGTCTGTCTGACCGTTGATCTGTCCGTCCATTTGTCTATCCGTCTGTCTGCTCGTCTGTCTGTTCCTCTGCCTGGACGTCTGTCTGTCCGTCTGTCTGTCCGTCTGTCTGTCCGTCTGTCTGTCCGTCTGTCTGTCCGTCTGTCTGTCCGTCTGTCTGTCCGTCTGTCTGTCCGTCTGTCTGTCCGTCGGTCTGTCCGTCTGTCTGTCCGTCTGTCTGTCCGTCTGTCTGTCCGTCTGTCTGTCCGTCTGTCTGTCCGTCTGTCTGTCCGTCTGTCTGTCCGTCTGTCTGTCCGTCTGTCTGTCCGTCTGTCTGTTCGTCTGTCTGTCCGTCTGTCTGTCCGTCTGTCTGTCCGTCTGTCTGTCTGTCCGTCTGTCTATCTGTCTGTCTATCTGTCTGTCTATCTGTCTGTCTGTCTGTCTGTCCGTCTGTCTGTGCGTCTGTCGGTCTGTCCGTCTGTCTGTCTGTCTGTGCATCTGTCTGTCCGTCTGTCTGTCCGTCTGTCTTTCCGTCTGTATGTCCGTCTGTCTGTTCGTCAGTCTGTCTGTCTGTTTGTCAGTGAATACCATAACTTTCGATAGAATTGAGCTAGAAGCTTAAAATTTGACACAGTTGCACTACTAGTAAATAGCAAAGGTATGTTCTTGAACAGGCAAAATCGGACCCACCTCCCCTCTTCCAAAAACTTTCTTTCAAAAAATATATAGAAAAATGTGTCTAAAATAAGATTTTACATAACTTTCGCATACATCAAAACCCAATCGAACCACTCCTTCTTCCTCTTGCACACAAATGGATTTTTTTTTAAACTAGTGCCGAATTCGATGCGTGAAATTTCAATTATGCCAGCTTTTCCAATTCGAACAGTTTTGAAATTTTTGGAACAAAGTGCATAACATTCCCAAAATTTATATGTTCTAATTTTGTATCTTTAATGATTCTAAAATGATTTTGTGGGCTAAAAAAATACCGCGGGCCTTTTAAGATCAATTTTTTTTTTAAATATCAACTTATACCATATCAAACTATCACCACTTCTCCTTAAAATGAAAATGTCACGCCAAATTTAACATTGATTTGTTTGATTTCGTATGAACATAACATGATTTATGCGAAACACCCCAAATTGCTTTTATTTATCAATTTCTGAAAGTAAAAAAAAACGATTTTCATCACATTGTGTTTATTTATCAAATAAACTCCTCCTTTATGGTGTGTACTTTGACTGCCAGCATTGTAAGATGACTAAACCTCAATCCATATGAAGCCAAACAAAAGACGCGAAGGGGTAATCATCAATTGACTTCTACTACGTCTTCTTATGCTAGCATAACTCAATCATATAAATCTTTTAATAGACATGAAAATAGTTGCATAACTTTAAATTGTCAATTGCGCCAATGTATCCACCACAAAACATTATTAGTCATAACAGCATCGTCCGTGGTCGGCCATTCATTCATGAATGGTGAGTTCCATCAGAAATTCGAAATTGACAAATCTATCCCGCCAGTCGTTGACTTTTGAGTATCTAAACAAAACGTCGAAGACATAACGCAGTTAAATCTCACAATAATAATGGTCGGCAGTACTTCGTTTTCAAAATGGGTACAAAAATCGTATGTGGGCTTTTGATAGTTGCGAACTTTTTGATATCAATACGAGACTGGTTTAATCGACATGGCACTTTGGTACTTCCTGTTACTAAATTGATTTTTTTTGGTTCATTTTAGCTACAGCTACATTTTTTCCCAATGGGTAAATTATGTAATTTTTAAAATGGTGAGTATAATATGTTAAAAGGTCAAAAAACACTAAAGATTATATCTTGTTAAACCTTGAAAGGTCTGCGTTTTAAGAATGGCGAAATATCAGCTAAAATAATTTGTTACATGTTGCAGCATGCCTAAAGAGATTTTCTTCTAATCCATAGCATTTTCAGGTATCATAAAAATATTACATGCGGATTTTCTATATGCGGCGATTGTAAAGTTGAGATTACATGACATCGTAGCAAAGTCAACTAGAGATTGGTTACATGTTAAAAATGAAAATTGAATATGTGCCAAACATTTTCAATGATCATTTATGAATGTTTGGCTGATACAGGTAAACCCGTTTTAAAGCAACCGAATGAAAAAAAAACAAATTTGGTAGCGGCAACGAAATCATAAAATCATTCTGACCGTTTTAGAATACCTCCTCAGATGCGTAATTTAACCACAATCGAATTTTCCTAAAATTTGGCTGCAGCAGCAGATTTTTTTTATGATTTAGCCACCAAATTTTCTTGTGATTTGGTCCACATGACCGATTTTTTTTTTCTATTTGATTGCCACAACCAAATTTCTTAAAATTTGATTGCCAAAAATAGTTTTTTCCATGATTTTGTTGCAACAGCCGAATTTTCTTATAATCTAGTTGTCACAACCGAATTTTCTTATAATTAGATTGCCACAGCAGATTTTTTTTTTTTAAATTTGGTTGCCGCAACGAAATTTTCTTGTAATTTGATTGCCATACCCGAATTTTCTCCTAATTTTGCCACCGCAACGGAATTTTATTATAATGTCGTTGCTGCAACTAAACTTCATAATAATTTGGTTGCCACAACCGATTTTTTTTATGATCTGGTTGGCGCAACCGAATTTTGAATCGCCACAATCCAATTTTTTTCATAATTCTTTCGCCACAAACGAATTTTACTATAATTTGGTCGCCGCAATCAAATTTTCTTTTAAAACTTTCGATTCCCATTTCGGGCTCATTGATGAACACACAAAGGGCAAACTTGGGTCTGTCTGTTCCACCAATAGATGGACATATCTGCTGTTATATTTTTCGACAGAGGTAGCGAATTCAAGTCACGATTTATATTTGTACGGTTTAATCGGAAAATTTAAAATCCGAAAACAAGTTCTGTCCACAGAAATCAATTTGTTGGTGAACATTAAACACAAACATGTAAAAAAATGAGTTACACGGCAAACAAAAATGATAAGGTGCAACCTTAATATATGACCGAGAATGTTTATTTAACATTCCATTCATTACATAAATATCATATCTACATATTGGCAACGAATTTCAGCCAAACAAGAGCCTTTAACATTATTTTGAGGGCTTGGCACTGAATAACAACATCGAAAGGTAAAGTTGGATACGAAATTTATTGCACAAGTGGCCAACTTTTTGCCATAACCGAAAACTTATCTCTTTTAGAACTAAACTAAAATGACGACAACAACAACAACAATTGTAAATAATGGGAAATGTTACGAAAAAAAAAACGCTGAAATAAAACAACTCTTCTATTCCCGAAAAATACGAAAATATCAGTGGAGAATGGGATGAATTGGCGAAATTTCGGAATACTTCCGATTTCTAATGGATTTTGGCTGCTGATATCCCAATGGCCCAGTTTGTCTGGATGTGCGGCGCCAGTATCTTATTTGGAATCCACGCCTTGCCAACATCCAAAGACCTCTACGTGTGTATCTTTGAAAAAACAGCGTAAATTTAATAGACGGAAGAAGACCTTCCGGCGTCACTCGTTGCAGATTTATGACCACGTCAGGAGGAAAATTGGTTCAACCTGTACGGAAACTTTTTCGCCTAGTAACTCAATTATCGGGAATATGGAGTTGAGAGATGATTTTTTTTTTCAAATATTTATATGCATAAATTGATCCCTGATGCTTAAAGTGTTTCTTTTGTGTAGTGGAAATCATCCTTCAGGATCTGGGTCAAATTTAATTTTCAATTAAAATGCATCTGTGGATCGATATGCCTTCCAAAGTGTCCGTCGCCATCGTCGACGTCCGCATTAAGGATTTTAGATAGAAGCATATGGGAACCATTTAGTCTCCATAAGGATTTTGCTACCAGTTTCCGTAGTAGTGGTGAACACATGAAAAGTTATTTATTTTAATAAAACAATTTTACCCCAGTTTGCATTTTAAAGTTTTAATGCAGCCGAGAAACTTTTTTGAAAAGCAGATGTTTTAATTTGCATTTATGAATAGATTTTTATTGGGAATTGCATATAAAATGATGCTCTTACAAAGCTTCAGTTTTAAAATATGGATATTTAAAGTTCAGTTTGATTTAATGTAATGCACCTAAAACTTAAATTGAATGCTAATTAATTCTGAAAAAATGACGTTTAGTTGCATTTTCATTTTTTTCCTATTTTATTATATTTAATTGGTGAAGTTTTTGGTAGGAAATTGATCGTATCATAAATTTCGCAGTTTAAAACTGTACACAAAAATAACAGAAAATCTTAAAATCAATTAAAATGAGCAACATTTCAGTTTACCAATTCATGAACGTAAGCTTCGTAGAAAGAAACTTCCAGAAAAAAAGCTTTTAGAGGAAAGCTTTTCAAATTTGTTCACTGTTGGTTTAGAATTCCAAACAGAATTTCTATTAAAAAGATTTTTTAATTTAAAAATAGATTTAAAACACAAAATAAAAAAAAATAGTAAAAAAACGTGACGTTGGGAAAGGGAGTATTCGAACAGACCATAAACCAGCACGTCATATTTTATGGACGGCCTCTGATGCTATTTTACCATGATTTTTTAATACTTGTGGCTTTAAATGCAATGGCGAAGAACTCACTACTTTTAAATATTTGAATTTGCCTTTCTGAAAGTTCTTTCCGACATACATATATGAAAAAAAAATTGAAAACGGATTAAAAATAATTGAAGTTTTAAAAATACCTTGTGTTAAAATATTTCTAATTTCGTGAAAAACATCTTAAATCTCAGAAAAAAAATGTCGGTTCTAAAATTAGTTTGTATTCTTTATTTATTTCCCACAAAGCTAAAGAAAAACCTTTTAATTTTCTTTTGAAACTTCACGGCAACACAAAAATTTCCTTTAAGACATTTTTCCTAAAACAATTTTATGACACTTAAGCAACAAAACCTCAAGAAAACCAAAGAAAAGCAAACACTTTTCAAAGCGAAAGTTTCCATTCAAGGTGCTACAAAAGACAAACTTCTTGTTTGATTTTCCTTCCATATAAATAACGGGAGAACTTTGGGAAGAATTTCATCGCAAATGGAATTATCCTTTTCACAAGGACCAACCATAGGCCAGATACGAGGCCTTGTGTTGACCCAGTTCTTTGGTTAATTGTTGATTTTTTTGGGTCGTTTCATTTCGTGTTTTGGTGAAAAGGAAAATTGAAAGTTCTCTTTTCACCAAAGTTTTCCTTTTCATATTCTGGAAGAGACACAAAAATGGAGAATAATGTCTAGATGGATCGTCAGAAAAATAATTAGTTTCAGTTTTTAAAAGAATTCCGTGCTTTTTATCGCTCACAGTCGACAGTCGAGAGTTGAATGGAAAATATGCAAATTTTAGAGCTTTTTTTGTAGATTATTTATTGTTGCAAGAAGCGAAATTAATTTTTTAGTCTGTCTCGCAGGGTGGTTGAATTAACTCAGGAGAGATTTAAATTTTTTCAAAAGCTTGTAGCTTTAAGAAAATACGAATACGAGCAATTTTAGATTTCTAGGTATCATATTTTGTGATTTAACTATAGTAGACTTTAAAGAAAACCTTTTAAACGATTACAATTTGTTGGTAATCTTCGGCTCCGGCAGTAATTGCACAACATTTTTTGAAAAAATCCCGACTATTAAAAAAAGTTTCCTATAAAAAGCATAAAAATTATTGGAGCAAATTTAATAGTGGTTTGAGTGGGAAAAGCCTGTATTTTGTAGTTGAATCTGTCTATCAAGGCTGTCTCGACGCACACCACTTTTAAATTTACTGCAATTAAAGCTTAAAAAAATTTGATTTACCACGAATTTTTCTATGATTTTTTTGTACCTACACATTAAAAAAATCTCGAAAGACTTCTTCTAAGAAAAGTGATGTCTTACAACTTTATATCAGGGCACTAAATGAAGTCGCCCGTGGCTATCTTTTTAAAAAAAAACTGATGAATAAAACTTTTTGTTGAATGAAAAAATACCAGAAGAGATCTCCGTCTTAAGTCAAACAATAGCGCATATGCACATGAATCTGTCAGATCGTATTGTAGACATTATGAAGAGATTAACGTAGAAATGCACCAATTTTACACCATTCTCCTCGACGCCTCTTACCTATTGGACCCCTTTTAGCTTACGGACGCCCACAATCGCTTCGGTTGGAAAATTTACGACTGGCTGTCATTTTGACGACAAGCGACTCTGATTGTCCGTTTGTGGTCTGTTTGGGGTCCCATTTGTTCCACTGATATCCGTTGAATTATTCGTTGTGACTTCACCGTCATCTGTCATTCTGCACGAAGCGTTTTTTGCTCCTATTGTCTACGGAAAGGGGTTTACTTACGAAGTAGCCAAACTTGACTTACATGAGGTAGACTAGTTTTTAATGTAAAGATGACAAAAAAGAGAAATTTTTATCCTGAGATTAAAATGTCATTCAGCATAAGACGAAGTGCTGAACTATACTTTTATGGTAAGTTCAAAAACGAACACCCTTTTGAATCGTGGATGGTTTTAATTCATACCTCGACAAGCAGTAAGAATTCTTGTAGTACGAGGAATAATTGTATGAGGGCCAACGTAGTGAAAAACCCGGGTTTTTTTTTAAAAAGCCCCACCCACTGGGTTTTAATGGCTTTTTTTTAATTCCATTGGGGTTTTTTCGGTTTTATTGGGTTTTTAATAATGTTTTAGTGTCAGTTTTTTTTTGGATTTTTTTGCACTGGGGAAAATGATAACAACCCGGATGAGGGCCAATTTGTGTTTATTTGAGAGAGCCAAACTTTCCCTCAGCCAACCAAACTTAAATTTTTTTTCGCAAGTTTCTGGGGACAAAAATCCGATTTTTCTAGGTCCCATCTTCGGAAAATTCGTTAACCTTAAACTCTTTCATGCTAAAAATTCCTTCCTACCATCAATTGGAAAATTCTAAAAATTGCTAAAAGTTTTTTATTTGTAACAAAATGTAGTTTTTACTCACAGAAGCAATTTGATAAAAAAAACCTCCAACTCGTCTGGGATTTACGAAAAATGGGTTAGAGACTAAAAAAGTTAAAAGGTTCTGTGTTGCACGGCTTTAGTTTTTCTTTCCTTGCTCTGGACACCATCCATTGTTCTTGAACGATGCCGAAACTTTTCCATTATTTCGTATATTTACCGATGAGGAATCTGTCTTCTATATCTTATCCTTAATAAGAAAAAGTTGCTAGATTTTTCTCCTCTACTTCATCGTTTTCGCTACAGAAATATCAGGAAATGCTAAGTTTCCATCGACAGTAATTCAATTTCCGATCCTATTAGAAAGTTTCCTCATTACTTTGAGCGATAAAGTTTCGATCAAAATGAAACTCTTTTTTTCCCAGCCAACAAGCTTTTAACGATATCAATTTGATTTTCCCATCAGACAGGTCCTGTTTCAATTCCGACAAAACACTTCGATATGCAAAACTTTTTCTCATGGACTTCCAAATTAATTTTTTCACATTACAATTCTGTCTGAAGAAAAACAAGGAAAATCAAGTATAAAAGAAAAGAACCAGGGAAATGTGATGGAGAACAAACGTTCACTTCGCCTTCGAACGAAGAAATTGAACAAAGAAATCCCATTAAGGGTAAGAATCTTCACCTCAAGCAAGAAGTTAAGTTTTAACAGCAGTGAAAATAGCGGAACAAGGAACTTTCAACTATAACGTAGCACACCATCAAAGTAATAATAACATAATCTTGCTGCGATGAAACGGAAATATATAGGGAGGCAGCATAAGGGATGTTGGATGAAAATTTCCCTCATTGGTATGGAAAGTGCAACGGTTGGATGAAAATCGTTTGCCACCTTTTGAAACGATCTTAAGTTGCTCGTTTCCTCGACTACTCGCCAGACGGGCAAAAGCAAAAAAAAAAGGATACCGCAAAAAGGAGCACAATCTCTACATCACCGAGTCAAAGAGTTCGAATAGAAGCGAATAAAGAAAACCAGAACCGAGACCACCATCATCAGGACCAGCGTAGGTTTCTTTATATCGGGAGAACAGGAACGTAGTCGACAAAGGCCGAAACATGGACTAGAAAAGGGATGTACGAAACGGAATTCGAAAGCGACACTCCAAGGGCGAGAAACGAAATGAATTCCGGGTGGATCTAAGGACACGAAATGAAAACATTGAAAACAGGACGAGGACGACGACGTGCTCAGATTTTCTTTGTCTGGAATGGTGGCGAAAGGAGAACGCAATGAAAGTCAAGTTCAATGCCTGAACGAAAGTTGAGTTAAAGCTTTTTCCATAATTCAACCCCCCCATAGAAAACCACCCAGTTCTATTTCCGCTACGAAAAACCACGTCAGGTGGTTGAATATGAATGGTTTTTGTGGCCGATTCGGGAGAAGTACTGCCGGGAAGGCAGGAACTCATCCGTTTATTTCAGTTCCAGCAGACGACACAAATCCATTCGTTTTCACAAAATCGAGATGAGCAAAACATACACGAAAAATGCGACAACAGCCATGAAAAACTGGAAAAGCATCACATCCAGATGTAGTAGAACTTTCAGACTCAATGTTTTTATGTTTAAATGCGGAACATCAACCACCCAAGTCACAAATTCAACCCGTATTTGCATCCCATTCTCCTGTGCAAATTCATCTCTGACGACGGAAATCCTTTTTTCCAACTTCATGTTCGGTCCTCAGTCCTTATTCGTGACATCCAGACGCTAATATCATTTGGAATTTCTCTCACGAGTCCGCTTTTCGGATTTGAACTTTGATCACTAGATAAGTAGCTTGTACCACTTTCAAGGAGTTATCCTGATGGGTGGTAAAAAAGGGGTTCTTGCAGCTATCGGGAACTGTTTTATGTTGGTGGCTGTTTTATGTTTTAATGTTTCACTCTATGGATCCTATTTTGTATGGACAATTGAGGGAGCCGGGACGTTGGTTGGTAAATCTGTGCTGAACAACACAACAAAAGGGGTTTTAAATTAGGATCTAGCTATTCACGTTATTTGTTTGGTCGGTCCTTTATTCTTCCTTAACCCGGAAAATGCTTCTTACACAAAAGAGAGTGAATCCATTAAGGAATTTATTGGCGAAAATAATTTTATGAGGGTCAGGAGAAGAACCTTTATTTTGGGATGTTTTATGTTCACTTTGTGCATCAAGTGATTTAAATTGGAAAATTACAAAATTCCACAATTTAACAGAAATGTTTCCTGATCAAAAGATGATTGGAAGAGTAGTAAAAAATTAAATTTCTATGGAAAATTAAAAAATAGGGCCACACTCGACAAATTCAAATTTAAAAAAAAAACTTTATGGTCTTGAAAAAGGGTTTTTTTTTCATTCCTTTTTCAAAGAAATCGAAAGTGCTTTCACGCAAAAAAAAGTCGTTAAAAGAATATAAAAGCCGTCCGAAAATAGTAGAAAAAATTAAATTTGAAATATCCTTCAAAGTACTTTTGATTCCTATGACTTCGGGCACGAAAAACATATTAGACAAAATACTTTCTAAACTCGAAAGAAAAACACGTTGGCTACCATGTGAGTCACCGGTGTACACACACTATTGTCATTACCGTCAGTTTCTCAAGTTCCATGGTTGAGTGCAGTCGCTCGTGCGGTACAAAGGGGGTTTTTTTTGTGGAGCATGGAGATCGTTTTTGTCTGTATTGATCTTGTGTTCACTGGTGACTCACAAAGTACAGAAATGATTTTTGCGTTTTTTCCCAGTGTATACTAGCGGAGTAATCGTTTTTTTGGCTGGTAGCGTGTTAAAGAAAAAAAGTTCCCGATTTTGTGAAAACGTTTGGGGAAAATCAAATTATTAAGAATGTTTCGGAAAATCACACAAAGATATTTTTAAGAGGAAAAACACTTTTAAACAATGACAAAAATCTAGGTATAAGAAAAAATGTTAAGAAAATATAGAAAAATTTGATATGAAAAATGATATTACATTTTTTAAAAGCTTTTATTTAGCTTTTAAAAGCATTTATCTCAAAAATACCAAAGCATTTCTTGTAAACGAAAAATAACTGGTGATTTGATTTTAAATTTCAACGATTTTCAGAGTGTAGAATTTAAAAAATACGAAATTTTTCTTGAAGCCATTACCATCGTCCGTTGAATGATTTCTCTATAAAATACACTTTGCGTGTAGCAGAAAAGTAGCAGAAAATTAAAGACTTATTATTATGTCAACCAAATACCAAAATACTAACTCAACAATCCCACAAACATTAAATATGGAAATTTCTAAATGAATTTCGTGGATCTTTCTTGCTAAACAGCAGTAATTAGTCTCACCGAATTCCTTCAAGTCTTTCAACCTGTCGTTTGTTAATCAGCCAAAATTCCTTCGACGTCGAGAAGATTTAAGGAATTCATCAAAATGAAATTATATCAAAATTACTGTGATATTCCACTGCCCCTCCCCGCTCCCAGCTGAATTTTCTCCGCTAATTTTCCACGTCTCCAAAAAGTTGGAATGTGAAGAAAATCCTCACAGGTTTAAAACATCGGACCAAAACGGCGGCGGCTGCAATTTATTATGACGCACCTGCGTCTAATTTCGCTAATTTTAGTACTCACGAATATTAAACTAAACGATCCACTGCGAATTATGCGGGACACCGCCATGGGATTTTTCTGTTTTTTTTTCTTTTGCGCCTTTTTTTTTTTTTTGAAAGGGGAGCATGTGCATAAAAATATGCGATCCCAAGGGGGGAATTTATGCGTAGAACTTTTATGCGCTTCAATGGAACGACTCACTTCCGTGTTTGAATCCCCAACTGGGATCTAAAACGCATTTATTAAGTTTTATATGGATTTGCGTATTTGATTAAATTTTCATACTTTGTGAAATTGTCACATTTGGCAAAAGATACCTCATCCAGAATTGAAAGAAATTCAATTAATCTTGAGGTGATTTTATTTACCCGTGACTCTGACGACTGTGAAATGTTGGATTTGATTTTAAGGAATTAATAAATTCGTATTGAGATCAAGGGTTCCAGAGTTTTCGTATGGGTTTTGCGTTTCAGTAAAGCTGAGGTACTCATAAACCCGGAAATTGAAATTTAATCCTTTCAATAACGATTGTGGCCAGGTAACATTTGCTCTTTAAACAGTTAACCGCAGTGATTTTGTTTGATACCAATTGGATTCAGGTATAGGTTATAAGGTGAAATGTAGAGAAGAGAAGTAAATCAACATTGAGTGAGATTTTGATTTATTTCCATTTGTGATTAATGATTTCACATTATGCGACATTAACTGAAACACTAAATCCATATGTGACAAATGTGTAGAAATTATTTGATACTAAACTAACCTAAGAAATATGATGCAGATTCGCAGGTGCAGTAAATGCACTTCCGTATTAACAAGCTTCGAATGAAATTTATTGCCTTTCAAGAAATTTAAAATTCATATAATAATGAACGATATTATTGTAATGAAGAGCTGTTAAAAAAGCCATGGCGATTTTTGACTTAAAAATTCTTGAAGATACTGTCTTGGCAAATAAGACATCTAGAATTCACATTTAGAATTAATTCTAGTATCAAAAACCCATCTCAGAATTAACATGTAGACTTAACTCAAATCATAAGAATTCTTCACAATGTTTTATATTAACCGTTCGAATAAAACATTTGCTCTACATTATAATTCACACATTCACAAATAGAGGAGTTAATCCTAGTTAACTTATACGAGGGCAGTCCGATAAGTACTTAGCCTACAAAAAAAACGGACATTTTGGAAAAGTGACCATTTATTTATCAACATAGTCTCCTTTTAGCTCGATACACTTGACCCAGCGATGCTCCAACTTCTTTAACCCGTCTGAAAAATACGTTTTCTCGAGGTGTGCAAAGTAGGCCTCCGTAGCGGCGATGACCTCCTCATTCGACTCAAATTTCTGCCCGGCGAGTGACTTTTTCAAGTTTGGAAACAAAAAGAAGTCGCACGGGGCCAAGTCTGGAGAATACGGTGGATGGGGCAGCAGTTCGTAGCCCAATTCGACCAGTTTGGCCGTGGCAACGGCGGAGGTGTGAGCCGGTGCGTTGTCATGGTGGAAGAGCACTTTTTTCTTCGCCAAATGGGGCCGTTTTTTCTGCAATTCGGCGTCGAATCGGCCCAATAATTCGGTATAGTAGAGCCCTGTAATCGTTTTGCCCTTTTCCAGGTAGACGATGTAGATCACACCTTGTGAATCCCAGAAAACGGTGGCCATCACCTTTCCGGCAGATAGGACAGTCTTCGCCTTCTTCGGAGCACGTTCGCCGGGTAAAGTCCACTGTTTCGACTGTTCCTTAGTCTCTGGTGTGTACCAGTGGATCCATGTTTCGTCGACGGTCACGAAACGACGCAGAAACTCCTTCGGATTGTGCTTAAACAGCGTCAAACACTGCTGTGAAGTGGTTTCACGGTTGCGCTTGTTGTCCGGAGTGAGCAAACGCGGCACCCATCGCGTCGACAGCTTTCTCATGCCCAAAATTTCATGCAGGATATGACCCACGCGGTCTTTTGAGATGCCTACTGTCTCAGCTATCTCGCGCACCTTCAATCGGCGGTCTGCCAATACGAGATCGTGGATTTTTGTTATGTTATCCTCCGTAGTAGCCGTTTTCGTAGCACCTGGGCGTGGCTCGTCAAAAACCGACGTGCGACCACGTTGAAACTCGTTACACCAATTTTTGACGGTGGCCATCGTAGGAGAAGAGTCACCGTACACAGCATCCAAGCGCTCTTTGATTTCGCTGCGCGATGCGCCGCAGGTGACTTTTTTAAATGTGGAATAAAAAACATTGAATCCTGCATGGTTCTTTATAAAACAGAGATTTTTTTTTAATTAAAAAAGATAGGCTTTAAATTAAAAAAGAATCTTGTCACCCATTAATTAGTTCCTTCAATTCAGCTTCACTTCTGTTGAAAGTTTTAAAAAAATGTTCTGTAGAATGACAAAAGTTGTACTTAATCGAACGCGACAACACCGACAAACAAATTCATTCTGCAAAATCGGAGTCAATTCCTCTCAATTCATTTATAGCTCATTTCAAAGCATTTGTGCTAGAAAATTCATCCAATTCATCTAAATATTTTCATTCACAACTAAGCATGATCAGAAAATTTTTCCCCTGTTTCTTATACCTACATTTCTTACCTGTAAATTCACTTCGTGGTTTTTCTGCTCTTGGACTTCTTTCAATCAACACCTGTCCACAACCTGGAGAAACAACTTTTTGTTCTGCTATAACAAACTGAAAACCTCCACTGAATTATGCGACTTCCAGTTAGTTGAGTTAGAGACCAACTTTTTATGGAAATTCTCTTCTCACAGCGGTGAAGTAGGTGCAAAAAAATACCTTCAAATTCATTGCATTTGTCGTCGATTCCGATTCCAACTGCACTCCAAGGATTGCATGTGCGATTGAACTCACATGGAAGCGACTTGGAGGTATTCAATTCTTGTACCTTCGACTGGTAAAATCTACCTCATCATCTTCTTACCTTTCCGGTTTGGCATGATTTCGGTATTTTTCTTGTCTTGCTGCGTGGTTTTTACCTTTACCAGGATTTGTTCGAAGGTTCAGTCTGCAGTTAAGCCATTGCCATGCAAGTATTTTTTTCTTCTTCAGTCGTCTTTTGTCGATATCTCTGCATTTGATCGGCCAAGAAGACGTTCTATAGTTGCACTTGCCAATAATTGCATTCGAGCCAGACTGTCTGATGCGGCAATCGGATTAGAGGCGATTAAACACGGCTCTTCCGTCTTTTCTTCGACCATGAAATTCATAGAGATTACCGTGGACTTAAATCCACTTCTATAAGAAAGAGAACTTACCGTAGTAGATACGATTATTGGCTAGTATGATTATAAACTCACTTGGCATCGCCGTTTTTACCCAAGTTTATCTTCTCTAAGGCCAACGGTTCACCTTAGAGCACTTGTTAAAAGGTGGTAACCAACAAAAAAATAAAATCATTCAAGATATTGTCGTGCAAGAACACAAAAGATTCCCGGCAACAATTGGCATTGAAATTGGGAATTTTCTTATCTTAACGATTTCGTGGCAATTACATAAAATCCAAGAGAAATTTAATTGGAAACTTTATGAAGTGCACCAAAATCGGGACCTTTTGTGAATTATCCAACAAGCAATTGTGAAACGGCAAGTAAATCGTATATTGTACCTCCCCAAGAATAATGTAAGGACCTTCTGGGAATCTACAAACCAAAAGTCATATGTTTTCTGGGGACAGCATCAATAATACTTCGACCCTTTGCCCCATCAGTTATTTCGAATATAATTAAACTTCGAAATGAAAGGAATGGTCCTGGAATCCCATATCCGCAGCGAAACGACTCAATTCGCTGCTGGGAAACCGAAACACAGCTTCCCGCCAGGACATTCACGTTTTCGTTTGGCTTTTGGGGTTTACGTTAACGCAACCGTTCCCTGGGATTATGACGGTAGTCAGCCGTAAATCCAATTGTTCGGCCTCTGTGGTTATGTGGCCGTAATTCGAAATGACTGAGGAGTGGTGTTGCCACATGTGGGGCGGCTGTGGGGTGGCTTAGAGCGTAGGGGATGGAATTTGGAAGCTGGATCGCATTACACTTGCCTCAATGAGTGACAAAATAAACAAACAAAAACAGTTTTTCTTGTATTGCTGCTAAACATGTTTCTGGTTTCAATTGTCACAAATTTCCATCTCTTTGGTACCTCCCCCCGTCCATCCACACTCCGCACCCAACCATTTTAGGAAACGACCTTTCCTGGTTGCCCATCAAAGAACAAATAAACGAAAACTTATTTACGATCGACTTGATGGATGGATACGATATTGAGATATCAAAATCCCTCAACCGAAAAGGTATGAAATATCATTCGGGATGTAAGAATGTCAATGTGTGTAAATGCCCCAACACCTAAAGTGTCAGATTATCACAAAAGTTTTTAATTAAACTAAACGGATTTTCTTGTTGGATTCCTTAAGGGTAAAAAGGGATGGGAAATTGCAAAACGAACTGGGATAGCAATAAAAGTTTAAATGTCATAAAACTGAAATTTGACACTTTAAATATGAAAAATTTAAGTCTTTATTTCCTGCAGAATCTCATCATAGGATTACGTTTTAATCTTGCGTCACGTGATTCACGTTTGGGGTTTTTGGGTTTGGCTATAAGAGGTTTTCGCTCTGATCAGATCAGAATCTGCCAAAAGGTCAAGTACCTGATCATAATTTTGTTACTACCCTTTTTCATATTTTTTTTTAGATATTAAAATTTATAAATTTATTACACGAGTATCAAAATTTAAAAACTAATCCGCACCCTAAGTTCAGGCACGCACCTCGTTGGCAAGCATGTAGAATACTTTTAAAGTGGCAATTTTACTTTTTAAAACCTAGTGTATTTCCACTTGCTTATTCCTGCTTAAATCTACTTCGATGCATGGGAAATCCTGGTTTAACGGTCTTTTTAAAACTAAAATTGCCAATTCGGTACTATTCTGCAAGCTTTCCAATGCGGTGCGCGTCTGTACTAAGGCCTGATTTACACTTGCGATTTTTTCCTGAAATTCTGCGCGTCGGTTTTGACCGCATTTTTGTTGAAAATTCAACAAATGTTTTAGTATTTTTCAACAAAAATGCTTAAAATTTAACAGTTTTTGTTGAAATTGAAACATTTTTTGTTTAAAATTCAACATTTGTTTCCGTGTCCTCTCTGCAAACCCCCTCGCCTTCTATTTTCTGCAATTATAAGATGAACGAAGCAAATTACGTACACAATTCAGGGAGCGAGAGGGGGGGACGGGGGGGGGACGGTAATGTTCATTAGTTCTTCTGTGGTACTAAATGCCATCTGCGTGGCGAGGGAGGAAAATTGCATGACGAACTATGCGAACAAGCCTTAAAATTTCGCAAAAATAAAATTTCAAAAAGTATAAATGCCTGCCTAATCATACTAATATATAAAAATGAGTTGGTGTCTGTCTGTCTGTCTGTGTGTCTGTCTGTTCCTCTTTCACGCAAAAACGGCTGAACCGATTGACTTGAAATTTGGCATGAGTGTCTTTGGTAGTTCTGGTTCCAACATAGGCATACGGAAAAGAAGCGCGAGGGGTTGGGGGAGTAAGCGAAAGGGGTAAAGTGATTTCGAAACTTAGTTTTTGCGCTATGTTACTCTTTCGTGGGGAAACTACTGAACCGATTGGCCTGAAATTTGGCATAGATGTTTGTCGGGGGTCCAGCCCCAACATAGACCAATTCAAAAGTACCCCGAGAGGTGGGGGGAGTAAGGGGAGGGGCTAAAGTGATCTCGAAACTCTTCCTCTATATTACTCTTTCGCGGGGAAACTACCGAGCCGATTGGCCTGAAGTTTAGCTCCAACATAGACCATCAAAAATAAAAATTGGAAAAACTTAACCCGGCAACGACGGGTATGCAAGCTAGTTTCTACTAAAAAAACAATCTAATGATTTTCCTTAAAAGTTATTTTAACGTAACGCATTGCGTTATAAGAAACTTTATGTGATACTCATAACGCCGGATTTCATCATAGGCAGTACAGTGAAGACAGGAGATTATAAGAAGAAGACGAATATGAAAAATTCATCTTTGATTTCCGAAACAATTTTTTTTCTACTCGTCTACAGAGGAAAAAGAATTCTTGTTACTTAAAAACTGAGGCAAAACTTTAAAATTCCACAAGATTACAAATATATCTCGTCAAAGCGTAAAAAACAGTCTAATGGCCAGAAAATTTAAAATCATTAAATCAAAAAAATCCATCATTAGTTAAACAATTTTGTTAAACAGCGAAAACGTTTTTTTGAACACTTAAAAAATTCTGGTTCCACCTCGGAATTCTGAGTCCTTTTTTTCTTTATTTTTTTTTCATTCAAACGTGACACGAGTTTTTTATGTGTAAACACAACTCCCTATGGATATCGTCTGTCAAAACCAAAGAATTCTGTCAATTACCAGATTTAAAGCAAAATCGATCCGGTTGTCGTGACAGCACGATTCCTCACAAATACATCATTAGTTGCCTTCATTTTCGCCATCATTTCGTCCTCATCAAGATTTATGCATTTATGTTGCATTGCTTTAACTAAAACGTAGTTAATTGAAATGTTCTGTAGAATTTATCTTTCTGGTTGTTTTTTTATTGCCTTCCGATGTCAAAATGCAAATAAATGGCAACGTTAGCCGTAATTATAATTCGGCACTTCTTCCCAAAACAAAAACTTTAAGCTTACGCTTGTGGGTTTTTATGGAAAATTTAAATGCAAATTGAAAAACAAATTTAAATGTTGAAAGAATAAAATAAATCCTCTCAGAATCCAGTGGGATTTAATACTTTTTCCCGATAAATCGGCCAAACACAATAAAAAAGAGCATTTGGAGCCAAATCGTCATTGGTATATCTTTCAGCAACAGACCATTAAAATTGTTTTTCGAAAAAATTAATAAATTACCTTTCTTGTATTTAAATTACCTTTCGTTGTTCAAAGAAAAAAACATACCCTTCGTTATCAATGGCGTTTTTCGTGATTTTATTCGTTTCGATGCTAATTTATGGCCAAAAAGTACAAATATTGGACAGTGTTGTGCGAATAATTTGCTGTTCGTGTTCTCTGTCAACAAATAGTCTGATGTCGTTCATCAAAAATTTATTATCCCAATGGATATTGACCTCTATTCCGGTTTCACGCTGTTGGTTTCAGGATGCTGAAATTATCAGGAGGTGGATTTATTTATTTTTTGTACTTGTGGCAGTATTTAACTCTGTCTGGTTTCATTCATGCAGAAACAACTAAACCGATTAGCATCAAACTTTTTGACAGATGTCAATGGTATCTAGACGATTTAAATTTATATTTTTTTGCTCAAAACCATATTATAAGAGAAGCTTTTAAAATTTTTCTGTTGATTTTTTAACAAGAAAACAACAAAATTTTGGTGCAATAAAATCTATATTTTCTTTGGATTACGAAAAATTGAGCCGGCCTCTATCTAGGAATTTTTGAATTACCCGAAAATTTTATCATTACGGACTGTCCATAAAATATGGGACAGATTTAGGGGCGACTGTGGTCTACGGTCTTGCGAATAATTGTGAAAACTCACAACAAAGGGACATGGGGACGGGATGGGTTCGTGTAGACGAAAACTGCAGTGGCGTATTTTTTGGACAGTTCCTTAGTTCCTTTTTTTTTTTTTTTTTTTTTTTTTTTTTTTTTATAGATCCAGCCAGAGCTTAGGGGAAGACCCTTTAATGCCGAAGCACAGCTCGGGATGGTTGGAAGGACAAAAGGAGATGCCGATTTATGTTCTCCTTGAACTTCTGCGGGTTATAGTCCGGGGGGAACACATCGGATGGTAAATTGTTCCAAAGTCTTGTAGTTCGCGGAATGAAGGAACCCCTAAACTTTACTGTACGAAAGCGGGGAGGCTCAAGGAAGAAGTCGTGCGCACGTGTAGCTGCACGAGAGGGTCTAGGGAAAACATACCGTGGAGGAATAAGTTGGGAAATTTCGGTGGAACATTTCCCATTGAAATATTTGTAGAATATGCTGAGTACTCCAACAGAGCGACGATGCTCGAGAGACGGTAATGAATCTGTCAAAGACTTGTCTCCAATTAGTCGGATCGCACGTTTTTGGATTCGGTCCAGCAGTTGGAGGACAGTTTTTGGGGCTCCAGCCCAAATGTGCGAATTGTACTCGAGTCTCGGTCGAATGTAGCTCTTGTAAATGTTAAGGACGTCGACTGGTGCGAAATATTTTTTGCATCGATGCTTCCTTTGCTATTTTAAAAATATGATCACTCCATTGGAGCTTCTCATTTATTTCGATGCCCAACATTCTGATGTTTTTTGAGTCACTAATGGACTCACTCATAAATTCGACCGTTTCGGGGGATTTTTCGCATTTCATCGATAACAGCATTGATTGGGTTTTAGATGCGTTGAATTCCACACGGTTGATTCTGCCCCAAGACAGAATTGTGTTTAAATCAGAATTCAAAGATCTAATTTGCTCACTGCGTTTCGATCGAACTGCAATGGCGTTCGATTCGGCAGGTGAACTGAAATGGTAGGAGGCGTCAAGGGAGCTGTCATCAGCGAAACAATAAAGTGGATTGAGAGTGAGAGATAGTAGATCATTGATAAATATTAAGAAAAGCGTAGGAGCTAGAACTGAGCCTTGAGGGACACCAGAGTTAATTTTGAAGAGATCAGATTTATAACCATCCAATACAACCTGTATTGAACGATCAGAAAGGTAGCTCTCAATCCATTTGGAAATTGCAGGGTTTAGACCGATAGCTCGTATCTTTGCCATCAAAGCTTTATGCCAAACACGGTCGAAAGCTTTGGAGATGTCCAGCGCAATAGTTTTTGATTCGCCAAAATTATGGAGACTTTTACTCCAACGCTCGGTCAGGCAGACCAAAAGATCGCCTGTGGAGCGGCGCGCACGAAAGCCATATTGGCGATCGTTGATTATGTTATTGCGCTCTAAAAAATTTGTAATTTTGGTATTTATTAGAGTCTCCATAACCTTGGCAAGTACAGAAGTCAGAGCTATGGGTCTATAATTAGAGGGGTCGCATTTGTCACCTTTTTTGGGAATGGGCTGGACATTAGCTGCTTTCCAAGAAGAGGGATAGATCCCCTTGGAGAAGCTGAGGTAAAATAGGGAGCGAAGAGGTCCAGCTAAGGTGACGGCACATTTTTTCAAAACATGGGGGGAATTATTTTTACAAACAAAAAACTTTCCAAAAAAAAAAAGAAAACAAATTTGAACAAAAATTTGAAAAAAACCGAAAAAAATGCTAATTTTCGGCCTTTCAACCCCCCCTCCCCTCCGCGTCTTTTTATTATGCTTCTTCGCGTTTTGTATGGACTTTTATGCCGCCGTCACACTACCGGAACCCCCCTCCCCCCTCAAATATTGAGACGTATTTAATGGACACCCGATAATTAGCGGTCAAACTCGAAAATTTTCATGTTTTTGGATTTTTTGTGGTGTAGAAGAAGATTAAAGCAGCAGTCCCAATTTTAGCGGACTTTCAGTAATTGAGTTACGACTGAGGCGTTCGGCATATGCTGGCGAGAATGTGGATATGGTTGGCAAGCTCGCGTTCACCTATACGAGTATGTGCCGAATCATTCGATAAAGTTTGATTCGCCTGCATCCGGTGAGAGTGTGGAGACACTATCAAAGAGTTAGCAGAATCCAAAATAAAAAAAGTCATGAATAAAAAAATTCCAAAAAAAAGTTGAGGTATTCAACTACGCCAAATTTTCAAAATAAATAGTGAGTCAGTTTATCAGCTTTTCTAGGAATTCTACACCGCTAATATTTTACTCGCACGTATCACATCAAAAAAATTTAATATCAAATGGTTTTTAAAAAATTATAGTAAATTTGATTACATCCTTGACGATGATTCGTGCTTACAACTCTGCAAGTTGAATACAAAAGAAAAAAATATTTCATATCCAAGCCAGCCAACGATCATGAAAAATTTTCCTATGTCGGAAGGGTTCCAAGAAACAAATGCTATTAGCGTTCATCTTCAAGATCGTGATAAGAACTACTCCTCACGACTAACATCTCAATTAACTCGTGGGGGGAAATTTATCTCGACTGGCGCATCGAAGCTTCTCTGCGAACGTGAATAGAACGAAATTTTCTATAGACTTTGATATAAAATTCCATTACTATTGAAATTTGCGTAGCCTATCCCTAAATCGTGTAATGCGGGAGGCAGGCATTTGAGGAATTGCGCCAGAACAATCGGGATATAAATAATTTCCCGCTGGGTAGTTACGATTCTATTGTGTTGCCTCTGTAGAGACGCCTTTTCTTGAATTGCTGGCCGTTTTGGTCAATTTTTCATTTTACTTAATGCACCTTTGAGTTGCGGTATCTGCGCGATCGCAATTTGCACTGATCGTGCTATAAAAAACAATTTCGTTTTGCATAGATTCGAGTGCAATATCATAAATAATTTCGTGCTTTTACAAATTTACTAAATAAAATATAGATTTAACTCGCTTTTGATTGAAAATAAAGAAAAAAACATATAACAAAAGCTATAATTGCCAATCTGGCAATCATTGGAGGCCCGTATGGTGATATTCGTATCAAAATTCGAACAATTGTACCAAAATTCCACTTTGAAGTCAAATTTTTCAATAAGATTTTTTAAAATTTATTCCAATCGGATTTTGATGTATGGGAGTTTTATGTAGAATCATATCCTAAATAACTTTTGTTCCGAAACTTTTTTGATAAGATGCACCGTTTTTGAGATATTCGCAAAAAATGTTTTTGTTCGAACGGGGGGTACCCCCCCCCCCCACTCCCCTAATGGTCCATTTTTGCCCATTAACGAACTTAGCCTCGCATTTTACGAAAAACGAATCTGCGTCAAATTTTAAGTCTTTAGCTCAATCCGTGCGCCCGCAATCCGCACCACAGACGGACGGACGGACAGACAGACAAACCCACGAAGAGATAGACATAGACAGACAGAGATAAAAACGGAGAGATAGACGGACAGACAGAAAGACGGACGGTTAGACAGACAGAGATAAAAACGGAGAGGTAGACGGACAGAGAGACGGACAGACAGATAGACGGACGGACAGACAGACAGACAAACAAACAGACAGACGGACAAACAGACGGACGGACATGCGGAAATCAAAATTTTTTGTCATGCCAAAAACCCTGCTGTAGTTTATTTTTGTGTCAAACTGCTGGTTCGATGCTTTGTAATACTTAATCGAATATACTTCTATATCACTCTCATATAGAGTATAAAAACAGGAGTTGAACCCAATTTTAGCAAATCGCTGTGAAATCATCCTACCAAATCCAGTTTTTTGAACACGTTTTTTTTTGTTCTTGCAACAAACTACCATTTTACACTATGTAGACTTTTTATTAAACTTACCTAATGAAGGTACTTAATTAATAATTCTGAAAAGGCGGAGACAGAACACAAATTTAATACCAAACAAGGTAACGTATACCGTCATGTTTTTAGCCTTGATTTATTCGGACACGGAACGCCCTAAAATTTATCATCGCAAATAAATAGTTCTTATTGCACATATGTGTACTATGATGATGTTTATAAAATTTTATGTTTAGCCAGGCTTACAGATAGACCACATAAAATACATGAAATCCAGTCAAAGGGTCAAATAAACTATAGACACGCTTAGCAATAATTTTATGGCTTTGCCACATTATAATTCCCATTTTTATAATTTTATGAATAGTCGCCGTGATTAATGTTTGACTACCTGTGAGGTGAGATCTGTGTATATTTTATGATTTTCGGTCAGCAAAAACTCCTGCCAACCGCGATATTTTTTGGGTTTTGAAGATCAAGGTCTCGATTTTGGTAACAGAAATTTAATTTCACGGTGCACAGTCCCAATCCAATGCATTTGAACCGAAAGAATAAAAAATGTTTTGAGATACCGCCGACACTATCTTGAGAGTTTATCTTAATGGCATTTACATAATATTCTCGATGGTTTTATGAAATCTTTTTTTTTTACAAAAGGACAAATGCAGTGTTTCGTTGTGAGTTTTTCGTTTTTCATTTTGATTTTTTTTAATTCAACTGAATTGTACTTCAAGAAATGTTTTATTCTATTCATACATTTTTTAACATTTTTAAACTGAAAATACGGAAAAACATAGCTTTGTCCACATAGCGGTGAGATGATACCTTGTTTTACATAATTCAACCTCATATGATGAAAAATTTGACATTTAAGTTGAATTTTTTTTTATAGGGAAAGAGTTTGGAGACTTGACAACTAATTGAGTAGCGGAAAACACCAAATGTTAAATTTCGATCGAAAATGGGAAAAATTGAACTAATTCTTCCCCTCTTTTCCCAACAAATAATTTTTTTCCCGGATATTTTCTTAAAAGAATTGTTTAGACAAAAAGGGTTTAGAATTCGATTCAACATAACTCTACCATACATCAAAATTCAATCGGATCAGTCTTTCCTGCTTCTCTCATATAAATGGAAAAGATTTTTGAGATGTTTCCATGGTTCTCAGACGGTCCTCTGTTCCTGGACTCGGACCAGTTAGCCGGGTAGTCGCTTTTCGCAGAACTGGTATCGGAACAGGGTACAGGGGAGGCTAGGAAACTGACTTAATCAGTTTACATCGATTTGTATGGAAAATACTGTTTTGGTTGGTGGACGCATCTATTTGTAAAGCCCCTTCTAGGACGGATTAAGTTCACGAATCAAGGCTTTACCAAAAAATACCAAAAAATAAAATCAGACAAAAAGACAATCAATACATTTCTGTACCCCAGAGGTAAACTGTCGTAACTGCCAAAACCGCGATTTTGGGGTTATTGTTGTAACTACATTGTGGGGACGCATATATTATATCAACTAATATTCTGTTTAAACAATGTCCTAAAATAAAATAAACTGCAAAAGTTTCAAATAATTATCGAAAATCATACACAATAAAAAGTTTGCAATTCCGAACTAAAAGGCTCTCCTGTAAAATTTGCAAAATGTCAGTTACGACAGTTTACCTCTGGGGTACAGATTTTTATATAGCGCGTCAAGCTGGGTTTATTTGCATTGTGTTCGGGGAGCAAATATAGATCTACTTAATGTAAATATATTGCATAACTTAGGGCGTTTTCTTATTTCACAAAGCTTTACTTTTGAATTTTTTACACAAATTATGAATGAAAATTTAATTGTGCGTATAAAAACTTAGCAGCAAGTAATCAAAAAAGCTTCTTTTTTAAAAATTGTGCTCCATCTAATAGTCTATGCTTATAAAGTAAACATTTTTTTCACTAATTCGTGCTCGTGATTAATTCAAAAATGATGTTGAAATATGAAATTCAAAACAAACTTGCGTTTTATGAGAGTCTCGTTTCGATAATTTTTATTCAAATATTAACTTTATTGCGAAACACATAGAGATGTGTATGGAAACGATAACAAATAGCAGAGATGTTGATTTTTGTTTTATAGATGGTTATTTTAAACATGTAGGCCTCAGTTCATTTAAGATGCCTTTATAACACATGGATCAATAAGTCCCGAGACTAACAATGAAAACAACATTTTTTTTGCCAAATTTTTTTTTATTCATCAATATAATCACCTTTTAGGGTGATACAATCGTTCCAACGCTTTTCCAATTTTTCAATACCATGTTTATAAAAAAAATTATCTTTCGCTTCAAAATAAGCTTCAGTTTCAGCGATGACCTCCTCATTTGAGCCAAATCTTTTTCCCTGGAGCATTTTTTTAAGATCAGCAAAGAGCCAGTAGTCACTGGGGGCTAAATCTGGCGAGTATGGGGGGTGGGGAAGCAGATGAAAGCCCAATTCGTTCAATTTTGCCATTGTTTTCATCGACTTGCGGCAGGGTGCATTGTCTTGGTGAAAAAGGATTTTTTTTCTCTGCATGTGCGGTCGTTTTTTTGCGATTTCCTCCTTCAAACGCACCAGCAAGTCAATATAATAATCACTGTTGATCGATTTACCTTTTTCGAGGTAGTCAATGAAAATCACGCCATGCGTATCCCAAAAAACTGACGCCATGACTTTGCCAGCTGACTGCTGCGTTTTCGGACACTTCGGACGGCTTTCGCCAGCTGTGCGCCACTCAGATGACTGCCGCTTCGACTCTGGAGTGTAGTGATGTATCCATGTTTCGTCCATGGACACGTAACGACGCAAGAAATCTTTTTTATTGCGAGTAAATAGCGATAAACAGCTTTCTGAATCATCGACTCGTTGCTGTTTTTGTTCCATCGAAAGCAATCGCGGCACCCACTTGGAAAAAACCTTTTTCATGCTCAATTTTTCATGAAGGATAGTAAATGCACTTCCATATGATATCTGTGTTATCTCAGCAATCTCACGGAGCTTCACTTTACGATCTTTCATTATAATTTTTGTCACTTCACTCACATTTTCCGGTGTAACGGCTTCCACAGGTCTACCCGAGCGTTCCGCGTCATTTGTGTCGGTACGACCACGTTTAAACTCGGCAAACCACCGACAAATCGTTGCTTTTGATGGACAAGAGTCCGGGTAACATTTTTCAATCCATTGTTTCGCTTGCACGGTGTTTTTACCCATTAAAAAACAATGTTTTATCAGAACACGAAACTCGGTTTTTTCCATTTTTTAAACAAACTACAAAACGACTTTACTCCAACCTCGATAACTCAGCTGTTTCTGGTCCGATCGACTTAAAATTTTGACACGTTTCAAGCAAAGGTTAGTACTCTAGAAAGACGTGGTTACTGGTTTACTACGAGCGTCATCTCTGGGTTAGTCTCGGGACTTATTGATCCATGTGTTATAAGACGTTTTAATATACCACGTCTAATGTTTTCTTCCTTGTCTTGATATACAAAAATTTTATGTACAATGCTTAATTTTTTAAATTACGACAAAAATTTGATGTACAATGCTTGATTTCGTGACAAAAAAAAGATTTTTTTTTAAATTTTAAATCATAAAACTTAATTTTTGTTACAAAATATCAAAAAATCCGAAATAATATTTTCAATAGTGACGGAAACCAAACGTTTTTTGAGTTTTCGTTCAAGGTGGAATAAGATTTCGGCTTTTTAGTTTTAGTTTTGATTGCTCAAATTTCAAAATTTCGTTCTAGTTTCGGTTTGAAATTTTAAAAATTAGTTTCTGGTGTTGATTTTGGTTCACTGTTTTTAATGATTCAGTGGTTTTTAGTTCGGTTCTCAAACTCGGTCCGCATTTATGATTTTTACCTTTACTATTTTTACAACATAAAACCACAGATGAAATTACAAGACCTCAAATTTGACAATTCAACATGCAATGCGAAATGACACCATTTACCTCTCCCAAGTATGTTTTAAATAGAAAGATGCCTGAATGTACTGTTAGTGAAATGGTTTGTACCTACTTTGTGTCTAAGAAATGTGATTTTTAACACATTGACTGCCATGGCTATCATTTTTGATAGCCAGTGAAAATTGGCACTATGATTCATGAGCGGGCAAGGCTATCATTTTCGATAGCTGGGTCTACAATCTACATGCATACATACATACATTTATAAATACGTACATTCTACATACGTCTACATGTATTCGCATCTCCCTTACATTTTTGCAAAATTGGTCTGGCAGTCAACGTGTTAAGCAATCTTTTACAATTATAAAAAATATACTTGTTTTATTGATCAATATTAAATTAAGCCGATGAGCGAAATATAATTGAATTTTATCTTGATGACGTAATGGTAAAAATACAAGTAAACAATGGAAATTGAGATCAAAACGACGCCATCAAATTTAGTTGTGATCACACAGTCCAGCGAATCGGATCAAATTTTGATTTCTTCAAGTTTTTCCAAATTATTGTTCGACATGTCTTTGGAAGACGGACTTCAATCAGCTTTTATTTTCACTGCTCTTTTGGGCTTAGCAATTTATATATATTTGGCTTGGCATTTCAATCACTGGAAAAATCGTGGTATCGATGGACCAAAGCCGAGACTTTTGCTCGGAAGTTTTCCAAATGCGTTCATGCAGAAAAAGGCGGTGGTTTACGACATTGACGATATCTACCGGTTAATATTAATTTTTATATTGTATTATTATTGACAAAATTATAAGTTCTTTTTTCGAAATTACATAATTTAAAGTACTTACAAGGGCAAAGAACGATTTGTTGGTGTTTTCATGACAAGAAGCCCGCAATTGCTTATCATCGATCCCAAATTAGTACGCGATATCTTAGTGACGAAATTCAAAAACTTTCATGATAATGATGCAGCTAAATGGGTAAATTTGATTGCAAATATTATCATTGTTGTTGTAAAATTTGCTAATTTGTATGTTGTGTCTTTTTTCTAGTTTGATAACAAATCAGATGCGATTATGTCTAAAAATCCATTTATTTTGACTGGTGATGAATGGAAGGAAAAACGAGCTGAAATAACACCAGCACTTTCAACGTTACGGGTAAATATTTTCAATTAAATTTTAATTATGATAACGAATTTTGGTAATTTAATGTAATCTTTTCCAGATAAAAGCTTCATACCCGATAATGCAAGAAGTGTGTGGTAAATTGACGAAATATTTGAAAAGGCGATATGAAACTGATGGATTAAAATGTATTAATGCCAAAGAGGTATTTTTTTTTTAAAAAAATCTACTATAAATTCACCATAATTTTTCCAGGTATCATCAAAATTCACTGCCGAAGTTGTGGCAAATTGCATTTACGGAATCGAAGCTGGTGCATTTTCTGATGGTGATTGTCCAATTTTAGAGGCTGGAAGAAATATTATGGACGTTTCGATAGCTGCTATTATGTATATGACGGCATTGACTGTGGCTCCCGCAATAAGAAAAATTTACAGTCGTTCTTTTATTCCTAAGAAAGCGGAAACGTTTTTCACAAATCTTATGAGAGATGCAATTGCATTGAGGGAGCAGAATAAAAGTGATCGAGCAGATTTTCTAAATTATTTACTGGAACTAAGGGCAAAGAAGAATTTGAATGATTTGGATATGGCTGGGCACACCTTGACATTTTTCCTGGATGGTTTTGAGACTTCCAGTGTCGTCATTGCGCATTTCTTACTTGCGGTAAGAAATGTTTGATAAAATCCTGACCGTATAGGAAAATTGAGTTTGATTCCACAATTTAAATCAATTTGAATTGCAACGATTTTTAGATTGACCTTTAATAAAAACACTTCGTTTTTATCCTCTATATGGAACCATTGCTTCCATCCTCTCCCATATAAATCTGTCATCACAAAGATTAATCTCTTAAGTCGATGAAAAGGTTCAAACTCAATTTTCTCGAAACCAACATTTTTAAATTTGTGGATTTTACTTAGACACCGATGATATTTACCTATTTTAAAAATTTGTGTAGTTCAATATTTTTATTATTTAAAGGTTGCTCGTGATAAGGATATTCAAAAAAAATTACGGGATGAAATCCAAAGAACTGAAAAATCAGAGGGTGGGCTAACATTTGAAAAATTGATTGATTTGCCATATTTGGAACAAGTAATGAACGGTAAGACTTTAACATCAAAAAATATGTTTTCTATTTTATTTAAATATGATTGCCTCTCTCTCTTCTAGAAACCCTTCGATTCTATTCGCCCTTAATGTTTTCGTCAAAATCTTGTACTGAACCGACCGAATTTGTGAATTCAAAAGATAAACGAATTCTAATTGAAAAAGATGACGTTATGATCCTACCCATATATTCATTCTTCCATGACCCAGACTATTATCCCGATCCAGAAAAATTCGATCCGGAGAGATTCAGTGAGGAAAACGGTGGTACCAAAAAGTATAAGGATATGGGAGTGTATTTACCATTTATGGATGGTCCCAGGATATGTTTAGGTGTGAAGTTTTTTTTTTCTGAAAAAAATTTGATTTTCACTCAAAAAATATTTTAGGAATGAAATTTGGAATTACTCAGACAAAGGTAGCAGTTGTGGAGATCGTACGTAATTTCGATCTGACAAATAATGAGAAAACTCAAAAGGGAAATACACTGGAACCAAAAAATATAATGGCAGCCCTTGACGGTGGAATTTGGATTGATATGAAGCCGTTAAACTAATGACAAATTTTACAAAATTTAACTTAGAATGACTCTTTCTAGATAAAGATATGAGTCCTAAAAATAGTTTTTTTTCTTTTATCAAGGTCAATAAAAAAATATAGATAAAATATGTGATTGCGTTTTCAAAGCTCAAATAATTATATTGGCAAGCATACAACCATCTTGCCCTTTACACACATTTGATATTTCCCCTAGCAGTTGGTGGAATTCGCTAACAACGTTGACCTAGCGACTTGAAATTTTTTGTGATTAAGTAACTTTTGGAAAAGTAACGGTAGCTAAAACAGGTACCTCCCACACAGAGCTTCTATAGAACGGAGGTTAAAATCACACTGAGCGACAAAAATATGGCGTGAAATATGGGATTTTATCATTAGCTCGAAAGCTTTTCTCTGCTTGTGCTAATGATATAGTCCCATATTTCACGCCATATTTTTGTCGCTCAGTGTCAATTTTAACCTCTGTTCTATAGAAGCTCTGTGCCTCCCATACAATTTTTTTGAAAAAACACCGTTTTTTGAACATTTTTCGAAACCTTTTCGCTTTTTTTTTCTCGAAACCTTTCCCAAGCAACCAGATAAGGCATAATGACTTGGATTAGGGCGTGGTGTCTTAAAATTGGTCCTTACGACCACACCAAGACCAGCGAATCCGCCTTATAAGGCGTGATGCCTTTCAAGGCTTTTGCAGTGGTCGTCAAGCGGTCCGAGTGACCTAAATATATCCCCTGATAGTCTTAATGTTCGAATGCCTTGTTTTGGCTTTCATGGTCGTAGTGTCCTCCAGACGCCTTCATAGTCGTCCTGCCTTATAAGACCAACCTTCCACCTTTCGTCCACGAAGTGCCTTATAGGGCATAATGCCTTTGAGAACACTCCAATGCCCTATTTGAGAATGCTTCGAGCATGCGCAGATGAATATCTGCTTCGAGCTTGTTTCTAGCATACTTCGAATATGCTTCTAGCATTCACGGTGCGAGCCGCCATGACGTTCATTGAAATGAAAAAAAAAACATTCCTACTGAAAATTTAAAATCTGTTTTTAAAGCACAATATGGAAAAACATCGAATAAAAAGTAATTTTATGTGTTTGGGTACACAGCATAACTTTATTTTTACAAGAATTTTATTAAAATCGAATAAAAAAGAAAATTCTTTGAATAAATAATTTTCAAATTATATCACTAAAATCGAGAATTGCTACGGCCCACGTAAATAGAGCTCCTGGCAAAACCACTTCCTACGTAAACTTTAAATCGCATGTGAATTGTGACAATAAAATCCACAAAAAACCTTAACATCACCGTATGAAATTATTTTGAACGTTTTTTTCCACAAAATATATCCATTAAACTTTATGATTCTTGTCTTATCTTTCTCTCCTCATGCGGCCTATAGAATAGAGAAAGACAAATAATGTCGCCAGATGAAATGTCAAAAAAATATTTCGTCATGGTAAAACAAGGCCCTATTTTGGCCTTCAAAGTCGTGAAGCCTTATAGGGCGTGAAATAGGGCACTTCGTGGTCCGGCGGACCTTCCCCACTGTCGACGATAGGTCGACGATCGTTCGACCTAGTGTCGACAAAGTCGTGGGCATTACGACCAATAGGGACGCCTTTGAAGACGAAGTGTCCACTTTACGACCTATAAGGTTACTTGGGTTGCCTTTGCGCATAAAACTAACCCGGCCTTTACACGCCACTGTAAAGTCTGTCAGTAGCACAGACTTCAAATGTCAAATTACTGACAACGAATTAAAATACATTTAGCGAACTGGCAGTCAGTGCATTTACACGAGACTGTGTCAGCCACTGTGTGTCAGCTCTACAGACGCGTGTAAGGGCCGGGTTAATTTAAAGGAAATAAAGTTTTCCACATTTTTGTTTTAACCGTTTTTACCTATCTCTAACGGTTTTCAAGATTTTTGAAAAAGATTCTGTTTTTTGAGAATCTCTCGAAAACTAGGCACTTTTATGAAAAACTATATATAACCAGATTCAAAGGAAACAAAATTTGTGTCTTCTAAAAGAAGGAAACCAAAAAGAAGAACAAAAATTTGTTTTGTCAAGCCTGTGTTTTTCTCGTCTCAGTACATTCGGAAAGCAACGAACATTTCACGAACGGTTCGCGACATAACATGCGCGTCATCGTTTGAAAAATTGCGCCTCATGTTGAAATTGACACACATCAAGGTCACAATTTATTTATTATTGTAGCAACACAAAACCAAAGTACGAGCCACTTAAGATAACCAAACGCGGGTGAGTTTTTTATTGAATTCGATAGTTATTAGAGAAGCTAAAATATATTAGTACAAAATTGGCAGTGAAGCGAATAACATGTTAAAAGATTTTGGCTCCCAGTTTATTTAAACATAATACTATATCTATATATATATATATTTTTTTTTTAAAAAACATGTGGGAAGTGACATTACTTTTAGTTAGCACTATAGTGACTCTCATTTATTTTTATTTAACGTGGAACTACAATTATTGGAAAGATCGTGGTGTCCATGGCCCAGACCCGAAAATCGTGCTCGGGACTTTTCCGAGTGTTATTACCCAGAAACGCAGTATCGCATATGAAATCAATGACATTTACAAGTAAGTCGAAGTCCTTATTTTATAATAATAAAAAAAATTTTAATCAATTTTTATTATCTTAAGAGCTTATAAAGGAAAAGATCGATTTGTTGGAGTTTTCATGACCAGAGTACCGCAATTGCTTATCATCGACCCTGAATTAGTGCGAGACGTTTTGATAAAAAATTTCAAACACTTTCACGATAACGAGTTCTCAAAACTTGTAAATATTATTTGGAATTTTTTAAAATTTCATTAAAAAACTGAAAAGAAAATTGAATATCCTTTAGATTGACAAGAATGTGGATCCAATTTTCGGTCGAAATCCATTTGTTTTAACAGGTGAAGAATGGAAGGAAAAACGAGGCGAAGTGACACTAGCCCTTACAGCTTCAAGGGTAATTAACTTGTATATAAAGATTTTGATAAGCCAATTTTATTTGGACTTTATAATATTAGATAAAGGCGTCTTATCCCATCATACTGGAGGTTTGTTCGAAAATGACGAAATTTATCAGAGAAAAGAGTCAAACTGGCAAATGGGAATGTGTTGATGCTAAAGAGGTAATTATTTGATTTGATTACGTCAAATCAGGAAAAAAAATTGCCTGCTGGGTGGGTTTTTAATATTTAGTGAGGATTTCTTGATTGCACAGGGAGGGTTTTCTGCCCAAAAACCCAGAACCCAATTTTTATGGACAACGCTAGGCACAGGCTCAGACTTGATTCGGTGGACTCGATATTAGAGTATTTTTTGGTTGATTTAGAATCGCTGATTTTGATCGTTAAAGTGGTTTGGTTGGAGCAGCTCTAGTTTTTGAGGTATTCCAAATACACATCTAAGAGCATTTCGGAGTTAAATTGTGACATTTTCACCAGCCGAAATTTCAGCTTAACCGGTAAAATTATGTCTTACGAAACAAGGGGAAGGGGGGAAGGTGGGAAGGGGGGAAGGGGGAAAAACGAATTTTATTTTTACAAATCGTCAAAAAAAATATGAAGAAAATTCACTTTTTAACAGATATCAGCAGGCTTCACCACTGAAGTAGTGGCGAATGCGATTTTCGGCGTGGAAGCTGGAGCATTCTCTGGCAAGGAGTGTCCAATTCGAGACATGGGAAGAACTTTAATGGATCAATCAATCGTAACGTTTGCTTTTATGTTTGCTGTGTCGATTTTCCCAAGCTTGAAAAAAATTTACAATCGTCCATTCGTTAATAAAGAAACATCAGACTTTTTCGTTAATTTGGCGCAGGATGCCATCAAAATGCGACAAGATAATAAAAACGATCGATTAGATTTTCTAAATTATCTACTGCAGTTACAGCAAAAGAAAAATTTGCCCACAATTGATGTGATTGCACATTCGATGACATTCTTTTTTGATGGTTTCGAAACCTCCAGCATCGTTATTTCTCATGCGATGCACATGGTAAGAAGATTCATATGTTTTTATAATTTATAGTCTACAATTTGTTTTTAATTGTTAGTTGGGAAGACATAAGGATGTTCAGCAAAAATTACGTGACGAGATTCAAGCAGCATATGACGAGGATGGCGAATTAACTTTTGATAAATTGTCAGAATTACCATATTTGGACCAAGTCTTTAATGGTGAGCTGAAAATTTGATAAAAGAAATCTTAAAATACAAAAAATTCTACAATCGAAGAAACTTTTTTCTTCAAATCGAACTGAAAATCATATTTCACGCAATTTTCCACCCAAAAATTAAACAAAAAAATTCAAACACCTTTTTTTAAATACCTTTTTTTATATTTCCTTTTGCAGAAACATTGCGAATGTTCTCCCCATTGATTTTTTCTTCAAAAATGTGCACTGAACCATACAAATTCACAAATTCCAATGGCAGAAAACTCACTATAAACAAGGACGATGTTGTTATGATTCCGGTCACTTCTATCCATTACGATTCTGAATATTATCCGGATCCGGAAAAATTCAATCCTGATAGATTTAGTGAAGAAAATGGCGGTGTTAAGAAGTACCGAGATATGGGCGTCTTTTTGCCATTTATGGATGGTCCAAGGATATGTTTGGGTAAGCTACATAGTCTATATTCAGGAGAAATATTTTTAAAAAATCATTTATACTTAAACATTTACTAAAACAAGTTTTTTCCCCTAATTCAGGCATGAAATTCGCATTAGCGCAATCGAAAGCTGCATTGGCCGAATTGGTTCACAATTTTGAATTATCAGTTAACAAAAAAACTCGTGATGATTATTTGTTCGATCCAAAAAATTTCCTTTGTGCAATTCTCGGTGGAATTTGGATCGATTTGAAACCACTCTAAAAAAAATATTTTAAAATACTCTTGTAAAAGAAAAATGTTAAAAATAGTAACCATACAGTAATTAACTCTTCAATAAAAATATCTGATATGAACAGCACATGACTTTCTTATACAAAATTAACGTCCCTAGGAAATTTACACTTTAACTCGGTGAGTAAAATATTGGTTTACATTAAAACATCGAAACAAAATCTTAAATGAAAAATGAAAGAGACTTAGTTAATGGCGTGAAAGTTTGTACCTCACTGTATCTCAGTCTAGAAAATGAAAAAAACAACACACAACCACTAGCATCAACAGCAGAAATGCTACTGAACGAATGAAGTCTCTGACTCATAGAATTCGCTCATTTTTCTTCCGCTGCTTGATACCTGAGGCAGGGATGCAACATCGTTCATAAAACCTCGATATATCGAAAGTCGATGTTTTTTTAAGGCCATATCGATGTCAAAAAACATCGTCCTGAAAACATCGATACCTCGATGTTTTTCCGATGTTTTGAAAAAGTTAAATTTAATAAATAATTTAGCCACCTGGCCGATGCTCTACTGTGGGTGGAGTGCACCCAGGTAGAATTAACACGATTTTAATTCTTAGACGTTGAACCACCAAAAACCCGTTAGTTTTCGAGATATTCCCAGAAAACTAATTTTTTTTGAAATACCGGCATATCTTCATAACGGAGTTCTAGTAAAAGACATAAATGTAGCAAATTTTATTGTCTCCAAGTTTTGTAATACATAAGACTACTGGAGAATGGTTAGTTTCGGAATAAATCGCAAAAAACGAAATCGTAGTTTTTCAAAAGCCGCCGTTTTGGTTACTTCCGGTTAACGGATTTCCACATCAGGACCAAAATTCTCTGTAAAATTTCATGACGAGCTCTGGTATTTTTTGCGAAATCTTGTAGAAAGATGAAACCGAAAATTGATACCAAAGGAAATCTAAACATATCTTTAAGTAGAGTGGCTATATCAAATCTATCTAAAAACTAGTCCCTCTAGTCCTAAAATTAGTTTCTCTACTAATTTTATGAAGAGTAATGTTCTAACATCATGGATAACAGCATCGATACCTCGATATATCGGCCTGTTCAACATCGAGGTTAAAACTCGATATTTTCCAACGATACCTCGATGTTTTGCAAACATCGAGGTATCGTTGGCATCCCTATTGATACCCAACAAAAGCTTGTAGGAGGTACAACTTAAAAGGTGACAATATTGGTCACAATTGCGTAAAAGCGCTGTCGAAATGGGAAAAAAGATTTAATTATCTATGGAGCTTTGTGAGCTATGGGGTGGACATTACTGATCTACATGAAAAAAATGTTTCAAGATCTTAAATTTAGCACACAAAATTTTTATCTATTAGAATTTCCCCGACTTCTAGAATTTTAATATGTTTATTTTGAGAATTTTTCATCGAAAATGTAAAACGAGTTTATGTATTCATAAAAATAAGTCTTCGTTAATTTGATATTTTCGGGGGTTTTTCTTAGATTACTTCCTATCCCTTTCTTGTTTGACCACAAAACATGAAAATTACAGGAAGCATAGAGGGGTCTTTAAATGTTTGATTACCTAAAAATTACTTTATTGCACATAACATATGCTTCTCACATTTCTGATTCTCTTATTAAAAAAATTAATATTCCATCTACGGCCGAAAATTGTGCTTGGTATCAAAATTGATACCCACCAAGGTCAGAAATATTATTATAGTATAACAGCATCGAAACACAGTGCAAGTGATTTAAGATAACCAGTTTTTTATTGAATTCAATTAAAAATAATTTGTCTATTTTTGTAGAAGTGAAAAGCGCAGTTCGGGAGTGGCAGTCAAGCCGACAGGATCGTTAAAATCGCTTGAATTTCTGTGAAATTTTAAAAATATTTTAAGAAAAAGTCCTCAAAAGATTTAATTCAAAGATGTGGGAAGTGACATTAGTTTTAGTTGGTGCGATAGCACTTTTAATTTACTTTTATTTTACATATCATTTCAATTATTGGTCGAATCGCGGTGTCCATGGGCCTAAACCGAAATTTTTGTTTGGGAATTTTCCGAGTGTTGTTACACAAAAACGAAGCATCACATATGAAATCAATGAAATTTACAAGTAAGTGAAAATCCTCTTTTGTTTCTCTTAAAAAAATTGAAGTTCTAATCAATTTTTATTATCTTAAGAGCTCATAAAGGAAAAGATCGATTTGTTGGAGTTTTCATGACCAGAGTACCGCAATTGCTTATCATCGACCCTGAATTAGTGCGAGACGTTTTGATAAGCCATTTCAAACACTTTCACGACAATGATTTTTCCCAATTTGTAAATATTAAATATAATTTATTCATTTAAAAAAATTATAATTTATGAAATGAAACAAAAAAAAAATAATTTTCTGTAGATTGATAAAAATGACGATCCAGTTTTCGGTCGAAATCCATTCATTTTAACAGGCGAAGAATGGAAAGCAAAAAGAGCTGAAGCAACACCTGCACTTACAGCTTCTAGGGTATTTTGTTTCATTTATGAGAATTTTAATAAAATAATTTTTATTAATTTTGAACTTTGTTATTATAGATTAAGGCATCTTTTCCTATCATTTTGGAAGTTTGTTCAAGGATGACGAGATTTATTAAAGAAAAGAGTCAAACTGGCAAATGGGAATGTGTTGATGCAAGAGATGTAAGAATTTAGTTGATTTTCATTCAATAAATTGAATTTACTATTTGCTCCCAGTAAATGTGACGTTTTTATCCTCGAACAAATTCCAATCTGGAAAGCTGGAAAATACTCGGAATCGCAGTAAATTTTACTGGGTTGACAGAAAATTTCGAGATTTTTTTACTCGGACCCAGGTAAATTTTATTGGGATATCCGAGTAAACTTTACTGAGTTGACAGTAAAACTCCAGGTTTGTTTACTTGGACCCCAGTAAATTTTATTGGGATGTCCGAGTAAACTTTACTGGCTTGACAGTAAAACTCGGGTTTGTTTACTTGGACCCCAGTAAATCTTTTGGGATGTCCAACCGAAAAGCCTGCGAAAAAAACATTATACTAATAAAATAATTAGAAAACCATCATTACACATCAACTCAAATTACCGATTTATTATGGATTCGACTTTTTTTAACAAAATTTAATTGATTACAATGTTTTGAAACTTTTGGCGCCACAATTGGCCTTTTCATAAAAAAAAAGTAATTTTCTAAAAAATTTGAAAATTTGTTGTTTGTTAGTTTGTATTCTAACCCAAACACGTAGTGGCTTTACAACATGATGCTTACGGCTTTCAATAATCATATAAAAAGTTCCGCCCAACTGTGGAGTTCCCTGAAGAATGAGGTACGGCTGCGGATTGTCCTGATGTGGCACGATATTTGAAATATCTTCGTCTTTCTGAAAAAGATTTAAGTAAAAAGAAATTTGGAATTGAATATATCAAGAAAACCCAATCATAAATGTAGAAAATGCAGATTTTATAAATAGGTCAACATTTAAGGAATTACTTACCGAAAAATTTCTGGATGAATTCTTCTTGTACTCCTTCAGTTCTCAAAAATCTGGCCAATTCCGCAACTTCACTTGTAGAGCACATTATATGGAATGAGACACTTGACTGGTCTCACCGACTTTCACTGAAATACTGATGCTGAATCTTGCACTTGCCGGTTTAACTAAAACTCCCAGTAAAATTTCATGGGATGACAGTAAAATTTACTGGGATGACAGTAAAATTTACTGGGATCCCATAAAAATTTACTGGGGCTGCCAGTAATATTTAATATTTAACCGAACTTTTTTTAGGGTGGCCAGTGGTACTTATTTTTGGAAATTTAAACTTTGTTGTTAATTTTTTTCCAGTTAAAATCGATTATTTTTTTGAAAAATATGAATTTTCCATATTCGTGACATTATAAAGTTAGTACTTAGGGGCCCATTTGAAGCTTTAAAGGTCCCAAATAACCAAAAATGTAACAAAACCTTGACATTTCAAAGTTTTTTTTTACAAATATTTCGAAACAGCCATCTTTAAGCAACATTTATCATTTTATATAAATTTTATTGTTTATATATTGTTGATATCCCAGAAAGGTCTGAAATCAATAATTAATTTGTTCATCCATTTAGAAGTTGGCAGCCCTAACTTGAGTGCAATGTATCAATCAATTTCATGGGACTTTACTCGAAACCCCAGTAATTTCAAAAAAATGTGGGAAAATTAGTGGAAATATTGGAATTTGAGAAAATTACTGGGTGCTTCCCAGTAAAATTTACTGGAAACCTAGTAAATTTTACTGGGACCCCAATAAAATTTACTGGGCGAGACAGTAAAGTTCAATTTACTCTAAAATCCCAGCAATTTTTTGCCGATTCCCAGCGAAATTTTTACTGGGAAAAGAGCCTCAGGAATTAGAGTGTGTGCAACACGACTTTTGTTTCCTGGGGCCTTATTCTAGAACTCATACCGAGTCAAATCTCTACCGATGCTACAAAAAGCGATTCTTGAACTCGGAAACGAGCGATCTTTCTCATAAGATAGTTTCAGATTCATGTTGACCTCACTCGGCAGGCTAAACGTCACCGAGTATTTACTCGCAAGAAATCGCCCGTTTCCGAGTTCAAGAATCGCCTTTTGTAGCACTCGGTAGAGATTTGATTCGGTACGAGTTCTAGAATAAGGCCCCTGGTATCCCATAGCTGTTTCTTAAGAGATTTCGACCCGCTGATTCCAAATCTAAAATCCTTTTGTTTCTATCGGGCAAGGAAAAAGGAAGAAAGATAAATATATATTTCGGTCCGTCTATCTTTTTGCGCTATAAACCTGGAAATCATTGAGCTAGAGAGTTGAAATTTTTCGCGAACGGATTTCAGAACTGGAAAACAGTATAAAATTCGATAAGAAATAGCTATTAGATACCATTGGTTGCACAATGTGATATTTATTCTTCTTTAATTAACAACCGTGGCAAAATATATGATGTGAAACACCTGAAAAAATCAAGCAATCATTTTCAAAACTTGAAATAAAGAAGTTCCAATTGGAGTGTGATGTATGGACAAGTTATTTTACATCATAATTTAATCGCCTTTTTCTTTTCATATTTTTTTTTTGAATTTTCGAGAAAATCGTAAATAAAACGTTTCCTAAATAAAATTCGTCGGTTAGTTTTTAGGAGTGTTGCGACATTATTATGATAAAAAGTTAAAAAAACATTTATGTAATTAAAATATGTTAATATGTTTCCAATTCAAATTTAAAAAAAAAAAACAACAAAATTGCGCTTTTTTCAGCTAGCGGCAAGTTTCACCACCGAAGTTGTATCGAATGCAATTTTTGGGATAGAGGCTGGAGCGTTCTCTGGAAACGAGTGTCCAGTTCGAGATATGGGAAAATCTTTAACCGCTGAAGTGACGGCTTCATTTGCATACATGTTCGCTTTATCCGTTTTCCCGTATTTGAAAAAAGTCTATAAGCGGCCATTTGTTAAAAAGGAGATTTCCGACTTTTTCGTTAAGTTACTGCAGGATGCTATCAAAATGCGACAGGACAATAAAAACGATCGATTAGATTTCCTAAATTATTTTTTGCAGTTACAGGAAAAGAAAAATTTACCCACAATCGACATAATTGCACATTCGATGACATTCTTTTTTGATGGTTTCGAAACGGCCAGTGTCGCTGTTTCTCATGCGATGCACATGGTAAAAAATATTTTTTTTTATAGATTTTATAACACTGACATTTTTATTGGTTATTAGTTGGGCAGACATAAGGATGTTCAACAAAAATTACGTGACGAGATTCAAGCAGCATATGATGAGGATGGCCAATTAACTTTTGATAAGTTAACAGAATTACCATATTTGGATCAGTTCTTCAATGGTAAGTTTAATATTTTAACTTATCCAATTGTGAGATGACGTTATTTTCTTAAATTAGACAATAAGAATTCGAAGATTCGCGATTTTGTTTCGCCTTTTGCAAAAAGAGCAAGAGATTTGAAATTTTCTACAGTTTCATTTTTTGTAAATAGCAAGGCAAAATGTGTTTAGAATATGATTTCTCTTCCATACCACCCTTTCCCCCTTCCCCCTTTTTCATACAAATGAGACCGTTTTTTTGAAATTTACTCGAAAACGATGAGTTGTATCAAAAAAAAAACATATAAAGACCAAATGTATTTATAATATAATTTTACCACATTGTTCCATACATTACAATTCAATCGAACAACTCCTTCCTGCTCCCTCGTACAAAATAGATTTTTTTTGTTTAAATTTTGTATTCCTTCATGTGTTTAACGATTGGCTCTGGCAATTTTAGCTCTTACCTTTTTTTAATAACAAACATTGTCTTTAACAGAAACTCTGCGAATGTTTTCTCCGGCGATGTTTTCTGTAAAACTCTGCACTGAGCCGTACGCATTTAAAAATTTTAATGACCGAAAACTTCTTGTAAACAAAGGCGACGTAGTGGTAATTCCAACCGCATCTTTCCACTGTGATCCTGAATACTATCCGGAGCCGGAAAAATTCAATCCCGACAGATTTAGCGAGGAGAATGGTGCTGTGAAGAAGTACCGAGATATGGGCGTCTTCTTACCATTTTTGGATGGTCCAAGGATGTGTTTAGGTAAATTAAATCTCTCTATCTATAATGACTTTTTAAATATTTAAATTTCACGTAAAATGTGATATCAATAAAATCTTCTTTCTTCCTAGGCATGAGGTTTGCTCTGACTCAATCTAAAGCTGCACTGGCCGAACTAGTCCATAATTTTGAAATATCAGTTAACAAAAAAACTCGTGATGATTATTTGCTCGATCCAAAAAATATCCTCTGTACAATTCTTGGTGGAATTTGGATCGATTTGAAACCACTGTGAAATTAAAATCATTTAATTGTAATGAATTGTTCAATAAAAGTAGTATCTCTTTGAAAAGTCGTTTGCGATTTAAAATTTTAAGGCTGTCCATTAAATACGTCACATTTTTAGGGGAAAAGGTGGGAAGCAGTAGTAAAAATACAAGAAATCATGAAAAATCAAGACAAAGGGGTTTCGGAAAGCTTAAAGCTACGTATTTAATGGACAACACATAACTGTTTCCAAATAATTTTCAAAACTAATAGCCCTATTATGTAAGTCGTGCGGACTCGTCAGTCCGCAGCGACTGTCAAGTCCGTTCCGCAGTGATTTGGTATTATGTAAGTCCGCATACCGTTTGCGGACTAGACTCGCTGCGATCATATGCGTTGAACTGTCAAACGTGAGAGAGATTCGTTTCAGTTGTCAAAGATTTTATTTATTTCCAAAAATATAGCAATGTTTCCAAGTGTAGCACTTTTTTCCTTTAATGATAATAACAACATTGATATGGAAAGTATAAGAAAATCAATTAGAGATGCTCCCAGAAATCGTTCACCACCTGTTTTGTTTTCCCTTTCGGGAACCCACTGGCGATCTCAGGGACCTTCTCCGATCAGAGTTTTGAACTGTCTTTGAGTTGTTTGCTTCATTGCCTTATCTATATATAAAAAAACATGTGAATTATATTTATATAAAAAAGAAAAAATCATTTACTTACACAGTATTTTTTTCTCCTAAACTGGAAATGTCTGTGGAAAAGGTGAGTCCGCAGCCAAATAGATGCGGACTTGAAATTGCTTGAAAAACAAGTCTTGTGGACTACCATAATACCAAAACAGTCCGCAGTGGCAGATTTGCCGCAGTACGACGAGTCGCGCGACTTACGTAATAGGGCTATAAACCCCTCTAGTTTTGAATGCCATCACGCGATATTTTTTTCACAGTTTTATGCACTTAAGAATCAATTATTCCAACACTTTACACACTTCAAATTTTTACACCCGTATGGTGAAACCAAAGGGTATACTAACTTTGCCTTACCGTTTGTAACGCCAAGATCCCGTCATCACATACAAAAATGAATTACACCAGTGTGTTTAGAATGATAAAGAAAATTGATTTTTGCCTGTCCGTCCGTCTGTCCGTCTGTCTGTCCGTCCGTCTGTGGCGCGGATTGCGGGCGCACGAATTGAGCTAGAGACTTGAAATTTTCCGCAGATCCGTTTTTCGTAAAATGCGAGGCTAAATTCGTTAATGGGCTAAAATGGACTATTAGGGGGGGTACCCGAAATTATGCGATCTAGTGTTGTAATTTCTTATCTAAAAAAATCGACCTAGAAACCTAAAAATGTTGGCCCGCGACATAATCTCTTCAGAAATTAAATTTCTAGTGCATTTTGCTTATAATTGATGATTGACAACATTAATACAATACTGAAATATTGACAAATATTGAAATATTGACAAATATTGAAACAAACCTCGGGCTTTCGAAATCTTTACGATTAATTTCAACGCATGAAAAATTTCCTTACACTTTACCCCTCCCCCCTTTTTAATCAGTAATCTGTCCCGGATTCATACAAATCTATTCCGGTTTCGCACAAATCTGTCCCAGATTCACACATATTTTCACCCTATTTTTAAAGCGCTAAAAAAAGAAAAAAAGTTCAAAACCTCTGCCTAGACTAAAAGTGTAGAAAAAAATGTCGGCGTTAAGAGCCAAATTCTAAATTATTATATGCTATCAAATGTATTTATTTGACCTTGCATAATTTCACAATCAATAAAATTAATAAAACCCTCATTTAATAATCAAATCACGCATCATTGCAACTTTTATCTTGGCTTTGACATTGAAATGATTGAAGCCGATTTTAAGCTTTATAGAATTGAAAATATTGCAAAGCTTTTAATGGATACGGAATTTAGCTTTTTATGTTGACTCAATGCTCGGTTTTATTTGCTAAAATTATGAAATGTGCGAAAAAAACAAATAGATAAAGTTGATAGTCACCAGCCAGTTAAAAATAGAACTTTCAGTACATGAAAACTTCAGTCAATCTCGTTACTTTGTTGATGATTGTTGGATGCTTTCAGTGAATAATGGAGTTAACAATAAGTCAAATTGGTTTAATTCTAATTGGTGTAATAGTGGCACTTATTTACGTCTATCTGAAATGGAATTTCAATTATTGGAAGAACCGTGGTGTCGATGGTCCAAAACCGAAAATTCTTTTTGGGAATTTTCCAAATATTATGACTGAGAAACGGAATATCGCATATGATGTGGACGATATTTATCGGTTAGGAAAATTTTCCCAATATATTTTCCCATATTTATACAAAATAGAGTGAAATATTTGTCTGTATCTAATTTGCAGTGAATACAAAGGGAGGGAAAAATATGTTGGCATATTTTCGACACGAATCCCACAACTTTTGGTTATCGACCCGGAGTTTGTCCGCGATATTTTGATCAAAGACTTTAAGAGTTTTCACGATAACGAAACTGGTAGTTTTGTAAATAACTTTTATTTGAAATTGATTCAATTTTGTAAAAGTTTTTATTACATTTTCAGATGGACGCTACTGTGGATCCACTTTTGTCAATGAATCCATTCTTTTTAACTGGCGAGGCTTGGAAATCAAAACGCTCTGAAATAACTCCAGCATTCACCCCATCTCGTGTAAGTTGGAAGTCAACTCTATTCAGTTTAAAAGTAATTTACCTAAAATCAAATGGTCCTCTTGCCAAAATTCATTTATCGCCAAAATCAATTGTTTATCTACAAATCCAAAGTGTAAATTAAACTCTAAATTATTTTTACATCATTACTCAAACTTATCATGAAGCGAGATCAAGCAAATGCCAAATAGATAATATTCGACCGAATTTGGAAAAGGAAGTAAGAGAGAGAGAGAGAGAGAGAGAGAGAGAGAAAGAGAGATATTTGGAAGCAACTTTTTGCTGCTTTCACAAAGAAGGTGAAAATCTTTTTAACCCTCCGTCTACCATTGGGGTCGATTTGACCCCACAGCGATAAAATTTTTCTCTAATTCTAGTCGTAATAGTTTTTGGACTTTGTAACTTCTTGACATTGTTTCTTTAAAAATTCTTCATTGTATTTTGCTGGAATTTATTGACTTTATTGAAGTTTTTTCTAAGTGTACTCAGACATTTTAAATAACAACTAAAGAAAAATGGTTTATTACCGATTGGGGTCTAATTGACCCCAACGGTAGTTCTAGCAGGGTTTTTTTTCGGTAGACGGAGGGTTAAGGTGGGTGCGAAACGGTCTGATTGCATGCTAATTGCGGTTTTAATTCCAATTGTTATTGGAAAGTTTCCAGTTTGCAATGTTGTTTAGTATGAAAACGTACTAAAATCAACATCCAACTACAATGTTTCACACACGCCCTTAAAAATGCCTCCAAAAAAAATCTCTGCCGCTCCAAAGTTAATCCCCCTCTCCTGCTATCCCCTGACGATCCTGGAAAATGTTGACCAAATTTCTACTATCGGGTAAGTCTTCCCCATAGGGAAATTTGCGGCTACCAAACTCAACGTTCTGTGTACACCCCTGATCTCCTGATATCTTAGTATAAAAAATGTTATGGTTGTTTTGTGTTTTCAAAACACTCAAAAAATGGCTCTGCGAGCAAAAATTTTGAGAAACGAGCATCCCATTATTGAAAAATTTAATAATAAACGGCACAGCAGTTGATTTTTTTAAAGAAAAATGCGCTAAATGTGTAAATTTCTGAGAAGACTAAGCCGCAGGCGAAATTTTTCGGTTTTCGAGGACTTTTTTGGGATTTTGATTAAAAAATTACAATACTAGTTTGCATAATTCCGGAACAAAAGTTTAGTTTCCGGGTTGCCGGGATAAGATTCTTAAATCTAGAACAGTCTCGGCCATTCCGAGAGTATTGTCAATCTATAATTACGACACTCTCGAAAGCAACGAGTAAACAACAGAGTTGGGAGAGCATCAAGGGTTGATACAACAATAATACAAGAAAATGATTATTATTTGATTTTTTTTTTCAGATAAAATCAATTTTTCCAATAATTTTGGGAGTGTGTGAAAAAATGACAAAATTCGTCAAAAAGGAAATTCAAGAAACCCCTCAACCCGATGGTATTAATGCGAAAGAGGTATACTCTCTTTATTAGAACTCCTTAAAAAGAACTTTAATAACTAAAAAATTCTTTAAGTTAGCCGGAAAATTCACAACAGAAGTGGTTGGTGATTGCATTTATGGAATTGAAGCGGGCGCCTTCACCAATCCGAAATGTGAACTTCATGAAGTTGGAAAATCAATTTTGGATACTTTTTTATTTTTCAATATTTACGTATTTGTGACTATGATTTTCCCAGGGCTTAGGAAAATTTACAGTTTCCCGTTGGTTGGACAAAAAGTAGAAAAATATTTTATTGATATTATGAACCAAGCAATTGAATATCGTCTTAAAAGCAATATCGATCGTGCAGATTTCTTAGCATATTTACTGCAATTGCGAGAGAAAAAGAATTTATCGACGCTGGAAATGGCTGCACACACGATGACATTTTTCATTGATGGATACGAGACTTCCAGTGTTGTTATATCAAATACGTTACACATGGTATATCCGTAACTTCTAAAATTATTATTTTATCACAGAAATCTTAAAGATCTTATTTACAATTAGATTGCCAAGCATAAAGAAGTCCAAGAACGCTTGCGGAAGGAAATCAATGACACAATAGACGCGGGTGGCGAAATAACATTTGATAAACTAAATGATTTGCCGTATTTGGATCAAGTTATGAATGGTAAATTGTATTTATTTTCTAAATTCAAAGAAATAATATTATTTTTCTTTAGAAACCTTACGGATCAAGCCACCATTACTAATTAGTGGTAAAGTCTGTACGAAAGATTACGAACTCAACAGTAACAAGGATAAAAAGTCCTTCGTAAGTACAGGCACTGGTATATTACTCCCAATATATTCATTACATCACGATCCAGAATATTATCCCGATCCTGCCAAATTCGATCCTGAGAGATTCAGTGAGGGAAATGGCGGTGCGAAGAAGTTCAGAGAAATGGGGGTATTTTTGCCATTTATGGATGGCCCAAGGATTTGTTTGGGTGAGTAAAAGGATTTTGGAACTTGAATTTTTCTGTATCAGTCACACTCGAATTAACTCGAGCTGTAACTTCGTTCAGTGATAAATAATCAAAATATGCTTTATGTTTTTTATTTATATATTTATTTTTTTCAAAAAAGTTTTTAATTATAATTTTATTATTATTGCAGGCATGAAATTCGGATTAACACAATCAAAAGCTGCAATTTTTGAAATTGTTAAAAATTTTGAGATATCTGTAAATAAAAAAACACGTCAAGACGATTTATTGGACCGAAGAAATTTCCTTTGTACATTGGAAGGCGGAATTTGGCTTGACTTTAAAACAATTAAATGATTTTTTTATGTAACTCAAGTTAAGCTATCTTTACAATAAAATAAAAGTTATCTAAATAAAGAAGTTAAAGTATTTGGCATAAGTTTTAGAAATATCGAAAAAAAACCACATGAATCATTTTTATAAAAACTTTTGAGAAAAAGCGTTATCCTTAAAGGATCTGTCATGTCGAATTTTAACATTCTAATGCTACATTTACACGAATGACAAATTTGTCATTTTTTTCTTGTCATTATGTTAATTCCCGTGTAAATGGCATAATTTTTGTAATTTTTTCTGTCAGAAAATGTCAATCTCTCATAAAAGAATGAACTTGTCCATTCTTTTATGCCAGATTGTCATTCGTGCAAACGCAATATTAGTTATGACAACTTTAGTATTCAACTTTTGTCATAACTAATATTGCGTTTGTACGAATGACAATCTGGCATAAAAGAATGGACAAGTTCATTCTTTTATGAGAGATTGACATTTTCTGACAGAAAAAATTACAAAAATTTTGCCATTTATACGGGAATTAACATAATGACAAGAAAAAAATGACAAATTTGTCATTCGTGTAAATGTAGCATAAGACGATACTCGCGATTGGCGAACTCAAAACTCCCTAATTGAACTTTTATCCTCTATATGAGAATCATATACAAGTATATTAGATTTAGTATAGCGTTAGTAATGCATCGAACCAATTGTCAGACACAAAAATGAACTACGCCAGGATATTTGGGATGACAAAATATTTTGATTTCCGCATGTCCGTCCATTTTTCCGTCTGTCCGTGAACAGACTGTCGAAAGATTGAGTTAGAGGCTTGAAATTTTGTACAGTTAGCTGCCCAAGTAACCAAATAGGGCGTAAAGTGGTCGTCGGGACCATAAAGATTCGATGTTAAAGTCGCCACGACCACTTCACGCCCTATTTGGTTACTTGGGTGCGTTCCTAGTAAATAGCAAGGCCAACTTTTGAACGGCAAAATCAAACAATTCCTTCCCTCCCTCCACCAAACAAATGAAACAGTTTCTTGCAATTTTCTCGAAAACGGTCAGTCGTTTTGAAAAATGTGTAGAAATTAACCGTGCAAAATCCAATCGGACCACTCCTTTCCTGCTCTACTATACAAATGCATTTTTTCATGAAGATTTTGTCTGCTCTCATCTATAGTATCTGGCGATTGACCCTTGGGCATTGTAGCTTTTCTCATGTTTGACATTATATTTGAATCCCCTTATAAATCTTATCTTTTCAAAACCTCGGATGAGATTTTTTTTTCAGAAAATTTGCTGAAAAGAATAATCACGTTATCCTGACAGGACCTTCCGTTATCCTTACGGACCGAAAGCCCCCAGATGAGATCTTTTCCGGAAAATCTGAGGAAAAGGATAATCAGGTTATCCTTACAGGACTTTACGATATCCTTACAGGACTTTACGATATCTTTTTTTGATGCCAGAATCGGATTCAGCAACCCCGAAAACCTCCAGATGAGATTTTTTCCGCGAAATTTGAAGAAAAGAAAAATCACGTTATCCTTGCCGGACCTTCCCTTATCCTTACAAGGACGAAGTAGTGAAAATATTGTACTATCATCGGAGTTAGGTATATGTGCAAAATTTCAAGTCAATCGCATGATTGGAAGTTATAAAAATTAGATCACAAGATTGGATCCTGACAGACTGAGGCAAACATTTTGTACCTATACTATATAAGGGGCTACACCAGTACAAACTAGTTCGCTAGGCTGTACACCAGCGAAGAAGGTCGGGAAATACCGCACTACACTCAGAAAAATGGAGGCTAACTCGACGACCTACATACGGCGTAATTGGCCTCGGGCAGGCGCGCGTTCGCATGAGGGAAAGTAAAACTGTGTTGACCTGTGGTCGGAGAAATTCTGAAATTAAGCCACCAGCAGGTGAAGTAGGGCATTGGGAGCTGCACGAGTTGACCTTAGATAGGTTAACTCTGACCGCTAGCTGGCTTACAGACCCCTCTGTAAGGTCAGAGTTAACCTGACAAAAAGTTGACCTGGACATTTTTCTGAGTGTAGATAATACTGATTATCTAAAGAAAATAGAATTGAATATTAAGTGGTAAATAAATTTAAACAAAAGGTTAGTAAACAGCGGTGCTTATCTTCCACGACAAATTTTTTTTTTGCAAAAAAATTACTGATAAATTTTCAAAGCATTCTGCGTTATCATAATTATACACCAAATCGTGATGCTTCTTGTGCATTTTTCAAAGCTTTTGATAAGTTAACAAATGTCGATAACTACACGCGTAAAGTGAATAAAAGTGAATAAAGTGACTAAAAGTGAACAAAGTCTTTGAATTCAATCCTCTATTTAAGAAATAAGCCCATTAAAAATTTAGATAGGTCAATATATAGACAACTGATGAGAATATCAATCTATTTTTAAAATTTCCAAAGGCGTGTTTTCAAACCCAAAATTGGACAAACAAGTATCAATTGATATTCCACACAGAACGATAACAATTTATTCGTCAAGTTTTGCGACATTCTTTGTTGATTTTTAGAAAAAACATTTAGTATAATTTTCGATTTTATAGAATGACGTTGTTGTGGTTTGCGGTCCCATTGGGACTTTGTGGAATTATTGCACTTTTAATCTACATTTACTTGACATGGGACTTTGATTATTGGAAGAAACGCGGCATCAATGGTCCTAAACCGATATTGCTATTTGGAAATCTACCAAATGTTATTCTTCAGAGACAAAATTCCGCATTAGATATGGATGAGATTTATAGGTACTTAAAAACTTTTTTTTTTGCAAAATCAAAAGCTCAACTTTGAATTATAGAAAATACAAACATCAGGAGAATTTCGTTGGATTTTTTATGACACGAAAACCCGATTTAATGGTTATCGATCCGGAAACTTGTAAAGATGTAATGATAAGATGTTTTAAAAATTTTCATGATAATGCTGCTGGAAGTTGGGTTGGTAGAAATGTTTTTTTTTTATTTTTGTAAAATCTGGTGTTTTATATAAATTTTATTTCTCTTAGTTCGAAGACAAAGCTGATCCACTCTTCGGCCGAAACCCTTTCTTTGTGGTTGGAGAAGAATGGAAAGAGCAAAGATCGTATCTTACACCGGCGTTTACGCTAGCGCGGGTAATTTTATTATAACCTTTTTTAAACGCTAAAAGACTAAAAAAACAAGGCAAGAGAAAAAAAAATCTAGTGTAAAAATGCTTTAAAAACGGAGTTTTAAAACTCTTACAATTTCTTTTTAGATCAAATCAATGTACCCAGTGATGCTAAGTGCTAGCAAGAAACTCAACCAATATCTTGAAGCCAATCACACTTGCGTAGATGCTACATCGGTAAATTTCAGAAAAAAATATCTTTGAAATATTGTGTTTTTCAGTTAAATGTCATTAATAACTTTTAGATTGCTTCTAATTTCACCGTTGACATTGTCTCGACTTGCTTTTATGGAATCGAATCCAATATTTTCACAGATCCACATTCAAAAATTAAGGAAATGGGAGAAGTATTGATTGCTGATTTTGAATCAATGGTGGTTTATTTCTTCCTCAAGGCCGCTTTTCCGTTTTTAAAGTATTTCAAGCAACCACAATCCTCGAAACCACCACGTGATTTTTTCATTCCGCTTATGAAAAAGGCAATGGAATTAAGAGAGGAGACTGGAAATAAAGGCTCTGATCCTTTAAGTTATATTATGGAAATACAGAAACAAAGAAACTTGAGCGATAATGAAATTGCAGCGGTTGGTGTAACATTTTTCACTGAGGGATATATAACTTCTAGCATTACTATCTCACATTGTTTGCATATGGTAAGTTATAAGTTAAAAAAATGACTTCATAGAAATATTGCTGCAAGACAAGCAGAAGTCAAAAAATTTCGTACATCATACTAATATATAAAAATGAGTTGGTGTCTGTCTGTTTGTCTGTCTGTCTGTCTATTGCTCTTTCACGCAAAAATGGCTGAACCGATTGACTTGAAATTTGGCATGAGTGTCTGTGGTAGTTCTGGTTCCAACATAGGCATACTCAAAGGGGAGGGGATTGAGTGATTTAGAAACTTGGTTTTTGCGCTATGTTACTCTTTCGCGGGGAAACTACTGAACCGATTGGCCTGAAATTTGGCATAGATGTTCTTCGGGGATCCAGCCCCAACATAGACCCATTAAAAAGTATCCCGAGAGGTGGGGGAGTAAGGGGAGGGGGTAAAGTCATCTCGAAACTTAGCTCTTCCTCTATGTTACCCTTTCGCGGAAAAACTACCGAGCCGATTCGCCTGAAGTTTAGCTCCAACATAGACCATCAAAAAAAAAGAAAAAAAAATTGAAAAAAACTTAACCCGGCAACGACGGGTATGCAAGCTAGTATTAAATATAATAAAAAAAAGTTTTGAACATAAAATTACGCATTAAAATGTTTAAACTAGCAACTAGTAATGCGATGCGTAAATTTAAATTGAGATTTAATTTCCATACATAAGAGTTAACATTACACACCTTTTTCATTAAAAGATTTTTCTTAATTTTTAGCTTGCCCGCCATAGAGCGATTCAAGCGAGATTGCGAGCAGAAATTAACCAAGCATTTGAGAAGGACGGCGCATTAACATTTGAAAAATTGAATGAGCTTCCATTTTTGGATCAATGCATTAATGGTAAGCAATTTATCCAATTTAAACATTTCCAATTAATTTTTTTCGGAGCTGTATGAATAGGAAAAATTTCATAATGAGTTTCCCAACGGACAACAATAAAGTAATTCATGTTATGAAATATTTACCCTCCTTATGAAATATTTCATTGCAAATTTCATATCCGCGATGGAGTGACGTCATACCATTTTAAAGCTCTTACTTTATGAAAAGTTTCCGCAGAATTTCACACAGAAATTCATAGTGGAATTTTTCTTACAGCAAGAACTAAAAGTTTCATGCAGAAATTCCTGGTAAATTTCATACAGAAATTCCCTACAACAATAATTTTTAGACGAAGGATATTCTTCTATGTATGTCGACGTTTCGAACTTGATTTTACTAGCATAATAATTCTTCAATTCTTCTATTACATTGGACCACCGAAATCCCGGTATTTTTTAGATAATATCAAAATATTGGTTTTTATAAATCAACGGTATATCTCGATACTGGTTTAAGATATCGAGTTCTAATAAGATAATATTGAAGGAAATTTTACTGTCTTCAATTTTTTTCAGACATAAGATTACTGATTTTCAAAAATTTGTCATTTAGATTACTTCCGTATAACGGATTTCCCACAAAAATTGATAGGATCGTCCCAAAAATCCCTTATCATGAATACAATACTTTATCATGCTTCGTAAAAGAAAGTGATAATCTTTAAAGTGGGAATTTTGAGTAAAAGTTACTATGCAGATATAATACAATAAATTATTCTTCTTATTCAGCCCCCCCCCCCCCCCCCCCTCCTCGACCATCTTACCAAACAAACTTTAATTACAAAAAATTAATAGATTTAATATTTATTGTTGAATAATATCCAGATATAATTTTTTTCTTTTTCAGAATCCCTTCGTCTATTTCCCCCGGCTCCATCATTGACCAAATTATGCAGTGAATCATGTACTCTAACGAACTACAAGGGCAAGGAAGTTTTGATTGATAAAGGAACAATTGTTTGGATCCCCGTGTATTCATTCCACAGAGACGAGGAATTTTATCCGAATGCCAATGAATTCGATCCGGATCGATTTAGCCCGGAAAATGGCGGCATTAAACGGTATAAAGATCTGGGAGTTTTCCTTCCATTCGGAGATGGTCCTCGTGGATGTTTAGGTAATCATTTTTAACAAAATTTTGAAAAAAAACGATTTCTAACCCGGCTCTTACACGCGTCTGTAGAGCTGACACAGTCTCGTGTAAATGCACTGACTGCCAGTTCGTTAAATGTCTTTTAATTCGTCGTCAGTAATTTGACATTTGAAGTCTGTGCTACTGACAGACTTTACAGTCGCGTGTAAAGGCCGGGTTATGTGTGAAAAATTTACCAGCAACAAAAAATTCACCATGGGAATGCATCAGCAACATTTATGTCAACCGCTAACGTTACGGTTAACGTAAATGCTGCTTGATTTGTTTTCCTTGAGAAATTTATCAAAATTCGCGAACACGAATTTGAAATATGGTTTCACAAAACTCTTCCATACATCACAATTCGCTTCCCTTTTTTATGCCTTTTCCAATTCTTTATTTTTAACTAATTTAATTTTTTATACCCGTATGGTGAAACCAAAGGGTATATTAGATTTGCTTTACCGTTTGTAACGCCAAGATCCCGTCATCAAACAAAAAAATGAATTACACCAGTGTGTTTAGAATGATAAAAATAATAAATTTTTGCATGTCCGTCCGTCCGTCTGTGGCGCGGATTGCGAGCGCACGGATTGAGCTACAGACTTGAAATTTTGCACAGATCCGTTTTTCGTAAAATGCGGGGCTAAGTTCGTTAATGGGCAAAAATTGACCATTAGGGGGGGGGGGGGGGGGGGGTACCCCCCATACGAACGAAAACGATTTTTGCGAATATCTCAAAAACGGTGCGGTGCGTCTTATCAAAAAAGTGCAAAAACGAAAGTTATTTAGGATATGATTCTACATAAAACTCCCATACATCAAAATCCGATTGGAATAAATTTTAAAAAATCTTATTGGAAAATTTGACTTCAAAGTGGAATTTTGATACAACTGTTCGAATTTTGATACAAATATCACCATACGGGTTTTCAATAATTGCCAGATTGGCAATTGTAGCTTTTGTTATGTTTTTAATTGACTTTTTCGTAATTTCAGGAATGCGATTCGCCTTGGCACAAGTGAAAGCAGCAATTGTAGCGTTCGTCCAAAACTGGGAAATAATTTTGAATGCAAAAACAAAAAAGGAGGTTTCCATGGATCCAAAAAAATATCTCTACACTCAAGACGGTGGTGTTTGGCTAGATTTTAGGAGTATCAAATAATTTTTATTGTTTTGTGCTAAAACTCAATAAAAAATGCTGCCGAAAAAAGGGGTTGTTTGTCAAAATAAAACAAATACATCGAAACAAAAAGGACTACGACTGATTGTCATAAAAAAAACGCCTAACAATGAATTTTTTCCGTTTTTTCCAATTTCTTTTTGACACGTTGAACAATTGAATTTTTCAAGTAGATGTTGTTGTCGCCTCCATATATTCGTCTTCGTCAGTCACCATCAAAAAAGTTTCCCCTTTCTATGGATGATAATAAGTTCAAGCCTGATCTCGTTATTTTTGTGAAATGCCCCGGAAGCGATTACCACTGTGTGTATTATGGAAACGGATGTACTTTTCGGTTAGGTACATAGAAGACCTCTTAATACAGGAAAACAAAAAAAAATATATAGTATCAAGAAACCTCTCCGGAAGCGACAGAAAAAAGGAGTTCTTCAGTGTATGGCTGGCATTTTTGTCAGAAATTAAGGCGAGAAGTCACGTCACAAAATTTCAACGTTTACCCCAAAACTCCACCTTTCCATTTGGTATGAAAAAACGGGCGAAACACCAGGAAAATCAACTCGAAGCAAACAAAAAATTCTTACCACCCGATATTCAGAAGCAACTCTAAAAAATTATTTTCCAGGATGAATTTTACTCAGGAAGTACTGAACCAGAAATTTCCACGCAATTGCTTCAGGATATTTGATCCTGTGCGTGGGTATATTTGTACGAGTGTGTATGTGTGTGCTATCGTGCAAATGGTGAAAATCTACACCAACACCTACGGCTGGGTCACTTTCACTTTCCGCAATAACAACAGATAGAATTTTCCTAGCCCAACAGAAAATTCAGAATCCACAAAACTAAGGAAGGAAAAATAAAAAAAAAAAACAATTTTAAATATGGAAACGACACTGATGATGTTTATGATGATGAGCACTGAAAGGACATTTGCCTCGAAGGACATTTTTAATACCTTGACTCAAGTATAATTGAAACTCGTGACAAAATCGGATGTTTGTGTGTTCCGGCATTAGCAGCAGAAACAAAGAGAATTTTCTGTAATATTTTCCTACTTTATTTGATTGTCTTTTATTTACAAAGTGACGAAAATCGCATTTAGGGGTAGCAACAGCAATCGTTTCTTATATATTTCTTCTCTTTGTTCTTGAAGGTTGAGAAATTACCATTTTATTGAATTGACTTAAGTATTTGGCAATAATCCTAAAAGGGACATTTTCCTAGCCAAAATTAGGTTCAGACAATTTCTCCCCCAAATAGTGGTGTCATGTTTGATGGCCATTTACCCGGTGACCATCAGAAACATTTCCTGCTCGATGTCATTTCCAGACTTTTGCGTTCGGCTGAAATAACGCAGAAGATGAAGAAAAAACCAAAAATTTGTCTTATTGAATTAATTTCTTGTCACTATTCAATCGTCGTTTGGATGTTCTTCGAAAAAAGTCTAAGGGCCACCAGGAACAGAACTCCTCAGCAAGAAACAGAACTCCTCAGCAAGAAACAGAACTCCTTACTACGGCAAAGTACCACTTCTGCTGTAATAATGATACTTTCCACCCCAATGTCATATCGCAATTTCATCCTCAGTAAGAAAATTTCATTTTTTTTCCATTGTTTTATTTTATTTTATTTCTGTTTTTATTTTATTTTCGCTGGATTTTCTATTCTTGACAACATTAGATATGTTTGGCGAATTGAAAACAATGGAAATTGTAGAAACCAACGAGGGTGAAATGAACTCTTGCTGAAAAATTGAAAATTTTCACCGTTACTACGTTTTATGAATTTCCCTGTCAATTGTAAACAATTCAAATTTCTGTATTTGATTTTTCTCGACCAAGTTTTTTTATAATTTTAATATGTTTTTTCGGGCTAATTGGACCAATTAGCCCGAAAAAACATATTAAAACAATTCAAATTTCTAAAGAATGGTTTTTACTTGATCTTTGTTGAATTTGGTGAAAATGTAAATTATGTGATCATTTGTTGCAATGGTAAGAAGATGAAGGGAAAATTTAAAGAAACCAAGGAAATATGACATTAAAAATGCTTTAAAAATGCAGTTTTAAAGAAAGGCCGTATTTTTCTAGAACATAATTCTGTGAAACTTTATTTAAATAACAATTTCATCGGTAAATTTGAGGGTGATGAGAAAAAAAAACACAAGTTTTGTAAGGTTGCAGTTTTTAATTCAGTATTTTAAATTTTTTTTCGATTTTAAATAGTATTGGCATAAAAAAAACAAAGTCAAGGAGCTTGAGTGCAATAACTTTTTTAACATTCGTAACAATCACTCTCAAAACTGAAACGGTGACTCAAAGTCACCGGGTGTGCGGATTAGGGTTAAGGTGATCACGAATCTGATGTTGAAATTTCAAAATTCGAAACTAAAGGCATAGAAAATTATTTCTTTTTTCAAAAGTTTTTAAGTTAGTTTTTTATTTTTTGATGGAAAAGAACCTCTTGAAAAAACTTTAACCCGGCAACGACGAGTATGCAAGCTAGTGTTAGAATAATTTCCTTATCCTTTATCTATGACCATGATTTAATACCAATTATTTGATACTCCTTAAAAATAAATGCGTAGGTAAAATTTCTTCAAAAAATGGTTGTTCGTTATCCACGGAAACAATCCTTTACAAAAATCATACAAAATTCAGTTCCAACACACTGTTTGCCTAATTAGGTGATCTCGCTTATGGTGTTAATGTCGTCTCCATACCAAAATTAAATAATTCAATTGTTTGAGCTTTAAAACAACAACTTAATTTACAGAGTCATTAAACATTCACATTAATTTACATAATGGCAAGCGAAACCAAGCGATGCGAGCAACCGAGGGTAGCAAATCGGAAAACAACCCTCGAAGCTCCCAACTTTTAACCAAATAGGGTCCAATCGTTTTTCTTTCTTATATTATCCGATATAGTCGTACCTACAAATATCCTGTACATGCGAGTAGGAAATCAAGGGAATTGTATTGCTGGGGATGAATTTTAACACCACATAACATATAACGTTCGTATGGCGTCCTTTTTGTGTCAATTGTGTTATTATATCAACTGTCATTTATGTATGACAACCCTTTCACGGCACAAAGGGTTAATGAAATTCACCCCTTACAGGAATGTTACGTCTGAGGCACATCAGCGTTGGGCATACACAGGATGAAATTCCGACACGCAATTGTCTGTCTGCTGGCATGGAAGCCGCAAAAGCTCGTTAATGATATAAGAAGACCGGCAGAAGAAAGGGTTAAATTCATAGGCGAAAGGATTAACTGTCGTAAAGCGTCGATCAAAGCTCAAATGAGTGATTTCTCAATGTTGGTCGGGGGCTGTTAAATTCGTTTGTTGTTGTCATAAAGTTATGTTCCGACATGGATGAAAATGGCAATGACACTGCGACTATATTGGCCCCATATAACAACAATCGACAAACCCTTAATTCCCGAGGGAATCAAAGGACTCCTCATCTATAGCCACCCACGTAGATTGGCGCCTCCAATTTTCGCACTTCAGGGTGGGTTAGAAACACATTTCGATGGGGGAGTAAATTAAGCCAGAATGAAGAATAAACATCCCAGCCGACAGCACAGAAACCCTTTTTTGTTCAAATATTGTCAATCGGCTCAAGGGATTCTTCTTATTCATTTCGTCAGTTTATCCATTCATTTTTGGCCCATGGCATTTTGACGCATTTTAATTTATTTTCATCAGTTACTTATTTTATGATTTTTATGGCCATAATTAAATTGTTTTTGTCCAATGGTTGTAAAATACATAACAAACACGCAGCTGAATCTCATCTGTGCATTCTGTCAAAAAAGAAATGGACTAGAAATTTCGGAAGTTTAACGATTTATTTTACTATTCTGTGCACGATGGCAAGTCTATAAAATAGGTGAGAGGTGGCGAAATAAAATTTTGTTACAGGCAGTTTGGGAAATCAGTTTTAATGCATGTTACCTAGAAATAAAACTGTTAAAAGTTTGTCTTTTGTAATACTGCGGGCTGTCCACAAAAAAATTCATGCTAATTTTAGGGTTTTTCCGACCCAGATTTGGATATAAATATTAAGAAATCTAATTGCTTTTTCCAGATATTGTTGTTGTTGTGACTGTTTGAAAAAATTATAAAAAAAATAGGCAACAAAATTGAGAGATAGTTTTCACAAAATTTTTACAATATGGTTGCAGTTTTTATAAATATTCGAGACATAAAAACTTGCAAAAAATCACGTCCCATATAAAAAATATACTCGAATGGCTTAAAGTGACTCATGACGCTACCACTTGTGCAAATATATATCACATAGCCATACAACAAGTATCAACACAACCAGACGTCAATGATTTTGCAACCTAACCCCTGGAGCCCAATGAACCCAACGCGAACTCAACTCCAACGCTATGAACTGTCACGCAGCGCAACATTTCAGCGGCAGAGCCTAATGGCATCTCGTGAAGTAGTACAAGTGACATAATATAAAGTGGTATAAAGTTGACAAAATTACAAAAATGGTTAATTTTAAAGCGATAATTTGCTTTGTTGGTCTTTATCTTTGTTATTTGTATATTATTGCACTAAGGTTATCATTTTTTCCTCGAACGACATTTCCCCAACCTCACTTTATGAACTGTCAACGCAGAATTCTGCGGCAAAGTTAGAAGTTTGCAAACTTTTGCGTTGTAGTTGCCCAAGCAACCAGATAAGGCATAATGCCTTAGATTAGGGCGTGGTGTCTTAAAATTGGTCGTTTTTTAAGACACCACGCCCTAATCTAAGGCATTATGCCTTATCTGGTTGCTTGGGTGCGTTCTCTGCGTTCACTATGCTCACTTCAAATAATTTTTATGGAACAAACTTGTAAGTGACAGTTTGTGCGTTCGCGTTGCGTTCATTGGACTCCAGGGGTAAATGTAAATCCGGCATGGAATTATGTCATAACTCTTTCATACATTAAAACTCAGTTAAAAAGCTTCGTCCTCCTTTCTAATATTTTCGGTACAACTGAAATTTAGGCGTGTTTTTTAACTAAGGAACTAAGTAGAGTACTAAACAACTCAAGTTTCTTTTAATGTTCTGGAACAAAGCAGAGTACGTAACATTAAAGAAATGATCCAGAGCAAAACAGGGAATTTCTTGTAAATTCATCGCAGCCAACTTCACTCTGTCACAAATAACTGAAATATTTTTCATAAAATATAGAATTTTCCGCACCGCACTATTTTAAAATATTTGCTATATTAAATTTAAAGTTTTTTTTGAATCTCAATTTATTTTGATTCCGCAAACTTTCCTGTGAAACTCCAAAGTGAAGCCAGAAGTTCAGATTTTGGCCAAAAATCTCCTTTTCTCCGCTATGCGGTACTCGATAAATTCATGGTGCAACAGTTTGCTCCAAAACATTAAAAAAAAACACTTTTCTTATTAAACACATTTTTACAAGCTAAAAATTAAACGCTTTCGTTTATCCCAACTCTCCCATAAATTCGTTTGACAATTTTATGTACATTGAATATGTTTGCTGTTCATTCAGCACTATTCAGTATTCCTTCCGTATTCCACTTATCATTTCTGGATATTCCGGGAGAAGAATTTTTTATTTGATTCCTCTTCAGTTACCCCAAAAAGACTTTTGTCGCCAAAATATCACTGACTCTTCCCAATGGACGAGTAGTTTTTTCCTATTTGAGTCCCGGATTTGTTTGGCGCCAGTTTAAGATTGTAAAATTGGGTCAGAAAACGGGGAGATTAGACGTCAGTCTTCATCAACATTTAGATTGAGTTGATGCACTTAAGTGATAAAAATGCCACATTTTCCGGAGAAAATTCTAAAAATTACTCTTACCAAGCGAAACGGGAAGGAATTCGCTTATTAGACAGGAATAAATGGCATGCATTTATTAAATTTTAATCAAGTCTAGGCAGGGAAATTCTTAATAAATTTAAGAATTTAATGAAATCGAATTTTTGCTGTTAGAATTGAATTTTTACAGTAAATTCTTTAAGAACGGAAAGCATTTTTAGTAAAGAAAGCACCTAATAAAATAAATAGAAACGACCAACAAAATTATAATTGAATTTCGTCCTTATTTTAACCAAAAAAAAAAAAAATAAATAAACTAGATATATTTATGGATAAAATTGGAATAAGAGAATCATTCTCTAAATTGCCCCACAAATAAATAATTTATTTCTATCATCTTTACAGTCACCTTCTTAAGATTCTTAAATCTTTTCTTAAATAAGTTTTGTTATGGCGGCGGATTAGGTTTTTCGTAAATAAAACCCGACCAAAGGCAAACACCCCTCCGCTACATACTTTGTTGGGAAAACCTAAAGAAGACATAAAGTATGAGGGGCTTAGACATAACAATAAGCTCTAATCCGGCACTTATCCCACTCTAAGACTGCTACAATACGAATGGGAAATTTCTTTGGTATCAATTTACGAAAATCCTGTCATTTTGTACCGCCTGCCGCCTGCGAAAATAAGCATTGAGAGAAATTGGATCCAAGTGGCAGAAGAATCGGGAATGGCATCAGGATCGACATGCATCCTTTCCACTTAGGTCAGGGAAAAAAATCTTATAGCTTCAGCGAAATGAAACGAGGGAAACGCTGACGATCTAAATTTCTCTAGAAGACTATTTTACTAAATATGTGTCTGTACGTATCATAAGTTGGAAGATGAGAAACTTAACAGACGTCTTAAAGATTACGTAAAAATTTTAGAAAGATTCAAGACATTTATTTCGAGCTCAGTGGATAATTTTTAGAATATTAGCCTAGATTGAGGCGCTTTAGTGAACCGACTTTGGTAATTTGAAATATTGGAAGATTTACGTGAAGAAGTGCTCAATTAAATTATTTTTAAACCTCTTTTAGGAAAAAATTTTAAAAAAAGTTTTTAGGAAAAGCCATTAGAACCGTGGTTCCCAAACTTTTTCAGTTGACGCCCCCCTTGAACACTTATCAAATAGCTGACGCCCCCCTTTTTTGAAAACCTGTCAAACCTCCGTGGTTCTATTCTAATATTTTGAGTTAAAAATTCACACACACTTTTACTGTCCGTTTCAATTATTGATTTCCCTAGTTTCTATAAAAAAACTGAAAAAATAGAAAATTAATGGGGTGGGTGACACTGTTTTTCTTTCACTAAAATCTGAATATTAGGTCTGATGTTTGACAGAGCACACCGGAGATCACTTTCCAGATTAAGTCTGCAACGCTGCTTCGTTTTTATTAGACAAGACGAGAACAATATCTTGAAATGTTAATTTCAAATTTCTTCACGCCTACCGTCCGTAGCTCTACGCCCTCCATGGGGAGCGCGGCTGTAATTGCTTCACGCCCCCCTTGGCGGTGGCCTCACGCCCCCCTTGGCGGTGGCCTCACGCCCCCCTTGGCCGTGGCCTCACGCCCCCCAAGAGGGGCGCGCCCTCCAGTTTGGGAACCACGGCATTAGAAGGATGAAGTAATGAAAATATTGTATTGTCATCGGATTTACATATGTGTGAAAAATTTCAAATCTATTGTATGAGTGGAAGTGGTTCAAAATTAGATCACAAAATTTTACCCTGACAAACGGACAGACCATAGATATACTAGATCGCTCGATTTGCTGTCTCAAATGGTCCCATTTCAATACAGTTCAGTGAATCAAAACGAGTCAAGTAAGAGCGAGATAACCGTATGAAAATAAATATAGTCCTCTCGTTTAAACCGTGAGCTGTCAAAGGAAAATAGACTTTCGGAATGGTGTTGGCACCTAAAGTTATTTGTTTGCGCCTAAAGTTAGTCTCAAACTTGTAAAATTTGAATTTTGCGGCAAACTAAATTTGAATTTCGCGGCCTTATACAGTTCAGTGGATGCGTTCAAGTACGATAAAGAGGGAAATACTTTTGGGACCATTTTTCAGCAGAGCTTTGTATGGTGACAGTTGTTCTATGTTATATAGTTCTGTGGGATTGACGGACACGATAGCAATCTAAATAAAAGCTTTTAGTAAGGATATTTACGTTTATTTTCATTTGTGTCTACTCCGATTGGACTCAAAACGTCCGAATAATTAGTAAATGGAAATGAAAATCCCCAAATTCCAAAAATTACATAAAATCCAAAAGAAACATTTTCACCAACAATAAAAACTTTATTTTTGGTTAAATTTCGAAGCAATTTACATTTTCTTATAACATTAAATTTCCAATTTAGCTTTCCATATAATTTTTTTTTGTATTTTACTTTAACAATATTTTGATTTCGAATTAAAAATGACTGCATATTAAAATTAAATTGCAGATATTTTTCTTAATATGACAAAATCTTAATTTGATACAAAAATATGAAAAAAGATTACAACTTAAATAAATTACTAACACTACAAGAGTATTTCTTAAATGGATTTTTTTTTCTACATAGAAAATAACGACAATAAAGGATAGATATTGAATAGACAGAGGAGACAGCGTCAAGGACATCATTTAGGCTAAGAAAAGTGTGTTTGCCTAAGAAAAATAGAAACAAAAAAATTATCTTAAATTACTTACTACAGATTATAAGTTCATTTTGGTGCCAAGGATATTATTATAATGTCCTTATTCCATACAAATACGTTTTTGTGTACTTTTTTTGTTGTTGTTAAATCTAAAAACCTAAAAATAATTTTACTCGGCTATAAGTAGAATGTGGTGAATTTAGATAACGGTTATTTTCCCTGTGTTATCTTTAAGACTGGGTAAATTATCCTGACGAAATGGCATGAAATTTGCAAATCGATTTTTGTAGCGACTTGAGGACATCGGAGGTATTTTAGTTGGTATCCATGACTTTAAGGAGTTTTTCTATTTTCCTGTAATATTCTTTTTCTTCATTTGGATGAATCGTACACGACGGTATACATGGTAAACATGACGAGAATATGCAATGACTTATGATGGTTCCTCGTTCTTCAATGATTTCTGCGGCTGATAAGGCATCTACAAAAAAAAAATAAGGAAAAAAAGGATTAAAGATTTTAATTGTTTGCGAAGACTCCTAATAGTGAAAAACTTTCAGAAAACAAAGAATTTCATGCTTAAAGTTGAAAAATAAAACCTGAATCTTCATGTTAAGTGTTTTTGTGGTCGGAATAATGTCGCAGGATAATGGGACAACGAGTAAAAGGACCTGAATTTCTTTTCCCACGAGGACGTCTTTTTATGAGGAAACATAAAGACAAATAAATAAGGAAGGAGCAAGAAAAATGGAAAATTTCTGCTGATTTTTTTTTCGTTGTTGTCGTGGTTTTTAGGGTCGTGACTGACCTAAATTTTCTATTGCTTGAGATTAATTGCCGTGATAACGGTTCGCAGGATTGTGATTTATGAACGGTTACGGGCATAATTAAGGTGTACGCTCTAAGAATTTCTCAACAGTACTTGACATGGTAGGTAAAAAAAAGAAAATCAAATATAAACCAATGCTGGTAGCCGCAATCATACAAGAAAATTAGGAAAAATACAACATGGAAAACGAGGCTATTTTCGCCATCGATCGATAAATTAAATTATATGAAAAATAAATAAAATTAGAGCAGTGAAAAAAATTGATTTTTGGGCGAATTTTGATGTTAGGTAACATATTTTAACATTTGAATGTATGGGTTATTTTGTTTAGTCCTTTAATTTATCCTTTTTTGAACTTCAAAAATGCTACTTCATCTTTGTAAGGACAACGGAAGGTCCTGTAAGGATAACATCTCATCTGGAGGTTTTTGGGTTCACTGAATCCGATTTTGACATGAAGAAGTCGCCAAAAACTGGACGAGGAATATCCTGACTATTTCCGCATATCCGTTCGTGGAATAATCATACTAATATATAAAAATGAGTTGGTGTCTGTCTGTCTGTTTGTCTGTCTGTTTGTCTGTCTGTCTGTCTGTCTGTTCCTCTTTCACGCAAAAACGGCTGAACCGATTGACTTGAAATTTGGCATGAGTGTCTGTGGTAGTTCTGGTTCCAACATAGGCATACGGAAAAGTAGAGCGGGGGGTTGGGGGGAGTAAGGGGAGGGGGTAAAGTGATTTCGAAACTTGGTTTTTGCGCTATGTTACTCTTTCGCGGGGAAACTACTGAACCGATTTGCCTGAAATTTGGCCTAGATGTTCGTCGGGGATCCAGCCCCAACATAGACCCATTAAAAAGTAGCCCGAGAGGTGGGGAAGTAAGGGGAGGGGGTAAAATGATCTCGAAACTTAACTTTTCCTCTATGTTACCCTTTCGCGGGGAAACTACCGAGCCGATTGACCTAAAGTTTAGATCCAACATAGACCATAAAAAAAATTGAAAAAAACTTAACCCGACAACGACGGGTATGCAAGCTAGTATCCAATAAAGGAGAAATCAGCGTGACGTATTTGATGTGCAGCTTTCAAATGGAAAACTAGTCGACTGATTGTAGTGAAATTTTGATTATGTATTTTGCAAAAGAGCACACAACCGATAATTGCTGACAAAGCATAGGTTTTGGACCCCTTTTCCCCCTCTTCCCGCTTTTCCAGCACAAAACCCTTGTGGGATGATAAAAAAAACCTTTCCAAATCACAAATTTAAAAGTATTCAAGAAGTATTTTAGAACTAAATTTCTTCAATATTTCAGGATTAAGAAAAAATGCAAGCATTTTTTCAAAAATAAGGGAGCCAAATTAATAACTTTTTTTGCAACCTTTATCCTTGAAACTATTCAAAAATCCATCAAACGATCAAAAACGAGTGATGTTTAAAAAAATCAATAAAAATACACAAAATATCATTAAAAGTTAATCATCAAATGCTCATAAAAACCTCCCAAAAACACATTCTTTACAACGGTTATAAATCCTGTAGATTTAACTGATATGACGAGTGGCAACTTTTAATATTTTATATCATTAATATATTTGATTGGCCTTCATAAGAAAAAATGACTTATGCCGCTTGTTTAACAGAGACCAATGGCTCTTTTATTCTCATAAATATGGCATGTAAAAGATATGAAATAAGGAGAAAGCAAACGTCGACGTCCTTTTTATGTCCTTCAACTTAACACCTCGAAGGAAGGCAAGCACTCTTTGAATAAAAATGGGTCAACCCAACCATCTCCATAGAAGTTACAACCACCACTACCACCACTACCATCTCTAGATTGTAAGACCTAATATTCAAATGCCTACAGCGCACAGACCCACTTGAAGGAATGGAATTTCAAACGAAATCCATTCATCAAATAAGCACTTAGTCACCCAATTCTGAGAACATTCACTCAGGTAATTTCCATGTTAACTCTACAATCATCCCCCCTCTTTCGGCGAGTCCATAAACATAAACCCCTAAAATTTTGTGACTATTTCTATGAATTGCTCAAAAAAAAATCGTTAATTCCTTCTAGACAATTCCGGTTAAAATGTACCCCAATATCTCAACATGGAGAAATTAAGGTCAGAATAATTTAGTGAATCGATTTAGGTCTCCACTCACTCTTTACCTATTAGGTAGACGGAGTAAAGCGGGAAAAAAACCTAGACAAACGTACCTATTTCGCTCGGTTCTTTCTAATATAGAAGGCCAGCAACAGGGCAAGGACGATTCCAATAATCTGAATGAATGCGATTCCGACACCAACTCCGATTAATATGACGGCATTTCCATCGACGCGCTCCTTTAGTTTCATCACGCAGCCATCCTGGAACAGCAAAAAATATATATAAAAGTCAAAGGTTGCTCAATAAACTTACAATCAAAATGGCGAAAAATAAATTCTAGAAAATCCTTACCTGGAAGTATTTATCCTTGAAAAGTGGTGCAGCATTTCGACAATCCTTGCTAGACTGGTCGATATACTCTGGACGACAGCAACTTGATCTCAAGGTCTTATTTTTGCTCAAATCGATCCAATCGGCTGGTCCTGTAACTCCACAACACATTAGTTTCATCTGGGCGGTATCCCAAGCTTTGATGTCTTCATCAGAGGATCTGGCTATAGTTTGCTCCAGAGAGTCCTTTATCATCATTTCCAGGTCTGATTTAAAGGCGCATGCCGCAAAACCAACTGCCAGTTCGACTATGAAAATTATTGCTAAAAGGATGGCGTACTAAAAATAGAAATGTTTTACTGAGATTTTGAAAGCTTGTGAGAGAAACATTTTATTCGGATTTTATTGAGATTTTGAAAACTTAAAAAATTTCAATAAGACTAATTTTTAAACAAAAACCTAAAACAAAATTTTAAGGCATTCAAACTTAAAAATAGCGTTTGAGAAGCTTTTTACAAATAAGAACTTTTGAGAAGCTCTCAATGAAAAGCTTTAAAATAAAAGCTCTCAATGAAAAGCTTTAAAAAAAGCTCTCAATGAAAAGCTCTCAATGAAAAGCTTTCAACTAATTCGATAGCTCCAATTACACGGCAAAGTTCAAAGAAGCTTCAAAACGAACGTCGCATAAAGACTACTTCCACTTCCACTCTTTTGAAAATGTCTGATTTCAACAACCAGGATTATTTTTAAATGCGTACTGCATATAAATGTATTTTCTTCCACCTGAATAAATATAAAATTACCAGAATTAGAAGTCCCTGTGATTCCTTAATGGCTCCATAACATCCCAACGATGCAATTAGGAATATGATGGCTCCAGTCACGATAAGAACGATCGGTGGGGCTGTGACGCGTCCTTCCAAGAAGTGCGTAAAGTCACTAACATCGGCTAAGACTAGAGCGCCAGCAATTAGAATTCCTAAACCAGATAACTAAAATGTACAGAAATAAGTAAAAAATCATTAAAAAAGGATTTTTAATGAAACTGCATTCGGAGGACTAAGTGATTGTCGTCAATTAAAATGATGAGATATTCTAAGGACATGTAAGTATAACCATGATTTTTTTCTATTGTCAGTAAAAGTGTTGGTTTTATGCTTTGTCAATATATGAAAAAAAAATTAAGGTTGATTCGTTGATATCTTGATTGATATTTACTGTAGAAATGTTGAATTAATTCCATCTATAATGATGGGTTTTAGGGAATTTTTTTTCATACTCCTGTAGTCTAATGTTATGCCGTCGGCAGACAGTATTGATTTGTCATTTATTTCAAAATAAATACAAGGGAAAATCTAAATCATTAGAAAATTATTTTGTTTATGATTACAACCCCAGATCTAAATATTTTGTGTTTACTCACCCTCGAAAGGTTAAATTTTTAAGTTTCGTACTGTAATTACTAAAAAATTACATTTCAATTGTGTTTTGATTACAAAGTAAAAAAAATTTAGAGAAATACACAGAAAATTTTCTTTTTCTGGCAGTCAATGTGTTAAAGGAAATCTGACGCGAATTTCAGTTAGCGTCATTTTAAGAATGTGGCAGCTTGGTTTATTAGCTCAGGCACTGGTCTGGTGAGCCGAAGACCTTGAAATCAATCTCAATCAGTAACACGCTATCATTCAAAATCTACTCATTAATAGTAATGGCTCATACCTGATGCTCCACTGCAGTTAATGGTTTGCAAAACCTTACAAATGCTGACTCTGTTCCAATCTCTGGTTCGCAACCCACTTGAAATATTAGTAAAACGTTTTACGGAAACTCCATTTGAGGCTAAAAATTGAACTGGGCTGTCTCCAGGGACGTAATCAAGTTTTAAAGAGGAGGAGTCTTTGAAAGCCTCCGAATATCGAGGTTCTGAAACAGGTTTTCAAAATATTCCTTGTTGCCTTCTTACAACTATCGGAATTTTACAGAATTTTTTAGAAGACCGCAATTAAAACATTCCATAAATGTAGGGTGTCGGGAGCATAGCCCAAAAATTCATTGGGAATAGCCGATTTAAAAAAAAACCTTTTAACTATATTAAACTATAATAAACGGAGCATTTTATTAAATGATTAACATCTTGTAGCGGTTATCGTCAGAAAGGTCTCTAAAATTTGCGTCTATTGGCAGACTGCAAAAGCAAAGCGGCGCCCGGGGCAAAACCTGTATTTATAGCCCCGTTCCTTTAAAAAAAATGGTGAAACGCATGGGGGAAAAAATTTGAAAGTGTTGCGAATCACAAGTTTTTCGTATAAAAATTATATCTCAGCCATGAACGGGTCCAATTCTTCCACTCTTCCCCTCTAGATATACGGAACAATTTTCTACGATTTTCTCGAAAACGATGCGTTTTATCGAAAAAATTATGAAGCCAAAAAGTGTTTACTGTGTGATTTTACATAATTCTTATAAATATCAAAGCCCAATCGGAACCCTTTCCCATGGAAATGAAGAAATTTATTACGATTTTCTCAAAAATGGTGCGTCGTATCCAGAGAATTAAATATCGTCGGTGATAGTGCAATACCGCGTATGAGCAATTTGTAAATACCGCGTATCTACAAAAGTAGCAATTTTGAGATTTCGGGCCTAAATGTTCAAAGTGATGAATTGCTTACTTTAGGAGTCTGAATTATTCAATAGGTAGGGAGTCATAATGAGTTCCCAAAAAATCTTAGACTAGAAAATCTCTTTAAAGGGTTAGAAATATCAAACTTTTTCTTCCCCCTGTAAAATATTCAAAATGTAGATACGCGGTATTTACAAACTGCTCATACGCGGTATTGCACTATCACCGACGATATGAATAATATGTTTAAAATACAATTCTACACAACTTTCTCATACACCAAAATTCAATTGAAACAATTTTTGTCCACTCCGACATACAAGTGGAACAGTTTTCTGCAGTTTTCTGCAGTTTTCTGCAGTTTTCTGCAGTTTTCTGGAGTTTTCTGCAATTTTCTTAGAAACTGTGCGTCATATCAAAAAAGTTATAAAGTTGAAAAATGTTTAAAATGCGATTTTACATAGAAATAATAAGTTAACTCTTTCACACGGGGGTAAAAAAACATTCTTTCAAAAGAATTGATTTCCAAAACGCACATCAAAAAGTCAAAAGTGGACTTTCTAATCCAGTCCACATTTCGCATCAAAATGTTGAACATATGTTCCGCTTTTTCTACTCTGGTTTAATAAGAAAAACAAAATAAAAATTCAAGTTAATAGCACTATTTTAAAATGAAGAGCTTGTCGTGATTTTCTCGAAATTCCTTAACGTAGACTCGTTCGTGTTTGAAACCAATAGACACATTTTCCAAATTTTAAAACGCATCATTTAGAAAAGCAATCCAACTGTTTTAACTTTTAATTTTTTTCAAGCCTTTCACAGTCTATAGCAAAAATTTTAAATCTTGCAAGAATATTTTGCTACAAGTAAAAATAATTATTTCTCTGTTGATTGAATCATTGCAGTAGATCTACTCTTTTATCTTAAGGTAACAAAATGGCATTGTTATGGCATCATCATCATAATTGGGTTTATGAACATGATCGTAACATAATTCAAGGTTTTGATTTTAGTCATAAAATTTGAGATAAAAAACGAATTGCAATTATGAAATTTTTGTCTTTTTTAGCATCATAAATGAGACACTGATGAGTCAGTTTAGAAATAATAAAAAATTATTTCCGTTGTCTTCTAATATTTGACTAAAAATAGTTAATAATTTTTTGTGTCATCACATCATCATTTGCTACTTTATTGATGTGCTTTTAGGCGAAAGTTTAAAGCCTATATAAAAATCGCCACGGAAATAGTGAAAATTACATAAATTTCATTGAGGATTGTATTTTTTTTATGATGAAGAGGAACTCATTAAGAATAAATTGAGTAAATCAAGAAACAACTAATCGTTTTAGATTTTTTTCACTAAAGTTTACCACTCCCAAACCATCTTTATACATTTCGTTAAGACAATAATTCTTTAATATAATATGTGTTAATGTAACAAAGATTTTTTTTAAAGTAGTGTCCTTTTAGAGCTTTTCCTTGTTTGCATTTAAAATATTCTACCTACACTGTAGAAAATGAATTTGAATTTAAACCGAAAAATGGGGTAAAAACGGGGTAAATTTACAAAAAAGTCGTAAAATTTCGAAAAAAATCAGAATTTAGCTCGCACACCATTTAAGTTGTAAAATCACCCAAAAAAACATTAATCTTACACTAGAAATAGGGTAATTTTAAACCTTGCGTAAAATTTCGACCAATATTCATATTTTTACTCTCATTTTGGTGTAAAAACACGCTCACAGGGTATTTTTGCATTATTGAACGGACAATTTCATTATTTCACAATGCAGTTGACGGATATTCGCTCTGGCTTGATGGAGCTATGTTGCCTTAACGTTATAATTCGCATAAGGTTTGTGGCATCGGAGTATAAATACTCGAATCGAGTTTTACTCCACCAAAATCCTGTAAGCCTGCGTGGACGCTGGTAAAACAGGTTCTGATGCCTGTGAGCCAGCTTCCATACAACAGGCCCATGATAGGTTTTCTGGGCAGACATGCCCGACCTGTTTGGGGGGAAATTTGGATGTGAAAACATCTGCAACAATAATATAATTATTATTTTTTGTTTTTGTAAGCCGAGAAATTCTAATACCATTTTCGGTGTAATTTTAAACAAAAAATGGCGTGAAATTACACCTTAAGACGCGGTTTTGCTACCAAATAGGAGGAAAATTACAACAAAAATGTGGTAATTTTAAACACCCATGTCGTAAAATTACACCCGTATTGTACTTTTACTTCTTATTTAGCTTAAAGTTCCCCCGTAAAAGAGGCTTTTGTACGCCACAAAATGAGTAAAAATGCATAGCTTTTAAGCCATTACGACTCGGTGTAATTTTACCCCTATTATCGTAGGAAAATGGTTTCCTACGATAATAGGGGTAAAATTACAATAAAATTTTCTAGAGTGTAGTACTTGATGAAGAGGGTAAGTTTTTCGCGTTAATCGGGGATCGATGGGGGAAATTTTTGAAAGTTTTTTTTTATTTTTAAGCTTCGGTAAATTTTCAAAAAAAAATGTTCAAAAAAATTTCATTTCTTTAGGCCCCGTTTACACCTGAAATTTTTTTTTTGAATTTCTCCGCGAATTTTATTCAGAATTAATTCCGCGAATTTTGTTCATCTATCGCAGAATAAATTCACTTAGCAAAAGTTGTCATTTAATTGTCATTTAATAAATTCACTTAGCAAAAATTTCATTTCTTTAGGCCCCGTTTACACCTGAAATTTTTTTTTTGAATTTCTCCGCGAATTTTATTCAGAATTAATTCCGCGAATTTTGTTCATCTATCGCAGAATAAATTCACTTAGCAAAAGTTGTCATTCGACGATTTCACATGAAAAAATTCTGGTGTTTTTTCGCAAGATTTTCCATAAATTGTATTGAATTTCAATTTAGCTCGACGTCCATTTTTACTTTCCTGTTCTATAGAGGAAAAGTTTTGTGTTGATGGCGGATACCGGCTCGAGAACGGGGGCAGATAGAAATTTTCTGATCAGTACGAAATCCGTTTCAGATAAAGTTATGAGGATGTTCGTGCATCTGTCTGTCATGAGTATATATGAGCATAACAGGATATGAAATTTTCTACTATTGTTGCTTTAAAAAATTAAGTTTTTTGAAAATTTCTCGGAAACTACTCGCTTTGGAGAAAAAATGCATATGGCCAGATTCAAAGTAAATAAAATTTGTTGCATTTTTTGCTTAAACGGTTTTTACGTATCTTTAACCGTTCTTCAAATACATAGTTATTTGAAAAAAATATTTTTTTTACATAAGTTTTTCGAAACTAAATATTGCAGGGGAAAGTTTTGCGTTAATCACAACTGAATTTTTTTTTTATAAAATTCAATGCTAGAAAAAAAACTTTTCCCGCAAAGTTAAAAAAAATTTCCGCGTATAATTTTGATGCCCATAAATTTTTACCAAAGTATTTTATTAAAAAAAACGATTTTTTTCCATTAGTTTTTCGAGAAATTACGAAAACCCCATCAACGGACATTAATTTATTTTAACATTCTTCTATTTAAACTGATGACTTGAATAAAAAAATAACAAACCAGACAGAAATAGGTATTAAAATCAACCCCATTCATTCATTCTGAATTGCGACCAACTTTCAAAGGGCGCCAAACCTATCCCACTTTGAACTGACGCAAATCCAATTGCGGAAGTGAATAAATTAAACTGGAAAGCTTCAATGGGCTTGTATTATTCAGAAGAATTGTGTCAACGTTCGATTAGCACTCAACAAACCATTTGTGGGTGAATGAGGAAAAACCAACCCTCAACAATGCAACCCTTATTTTGAATTCGCCACACACTACTTCAATTGCAGACTATCCCCATGGAAAATGCATTATCGTAGGATCACCGTATTTGCATAGGAACTACTTTCCTGGATTCTACACTTACCGCAAATATAAAATTGAACACAAATAAAATGTATTTAATGAAGCTCATGCCACAGGATCGCATTTTGAATTTTGAATTTTTTTCTCCCACTTAACGCTGAAAAATTCAAAAAATCCACTTTCACTTGTTAAAAACTTTTTCAAATATTTTTTGATTAACAACACTAAGCGAATGGCACACAAGATTTGAGCTTGTAAAACTCTTGAAATTCAGGTGAACACAAACTTTTTTGCAATTACTCCGTTTTCAAGACCGATCTCAATGAATTTGTTCAGGTAACTGAAGTGGCCAAAGTGGCACTAACGCGCCATGGACTCGACTTGGTGGTCTCCAAAGAAATTCGATTTACATACAAACTGGCTATCGATATTAGTTGACTTCACTTTTGAACTAATGTTTATGGGGTTGGCGAGGGAAAACCAAAAAAATGGGGGTATGGAGATGCGTTAATTTTTCTATGCGGTGGATAAAATAGTGGAACTGAAGGTGGCCAAAGACGGTGAAATGGGTTAATAGTGGGAATGTGGTGTGGTTGGGAATGGATATCGTTGCCTAGGCTTCAATGTTTTGACTTTTTCGAAGGCTTTGTGGTTTTAGTTATTAAGACTTCTATGGCACCTACGAAGGGTTGGAACAAAACTGGGAAATTATATTAACTTTTAACGGTTTACAGGAATTTTTACAAATTCTTGGAATATTTCGTAATCCAAAGATTCTTAAGAAATATCGAATTACGGATATTTGAATAAACATTGGTTTTAGGGAAAAACAATTGCAAATATTCTACAACTGTTTTAGTTTTTAAGTCATTTATGAAATCTTGATTTCTTTTCGTTATCAAAACGTAGTTTTCTATCTTGAAATAAAATCGAAAACTTTTCCCAAAATTACCAGAAAAACCCTTAATTATGATTAGCATGTGGTCATATATTTCAGACTGAATTAATTTCAAATAACATCAAAAGAAAATTTCTACATCATTAGATAATCAAGTTGACCTTCGTATCAGTTGACACTGATGAAAAGTCGCATTTATTGATCTTGACAAAAACAAAAAAAAATATTTATACAAGTTTTGGTTAAAAACAGCGTATCTAAATAATAAAATATATTCTTTTATTTGAAGCTATCCTTTTTTTAATATTGAGATATTATTAGGTATGTTATCCCGGCTTCCCGGAAACTAAAATTTCGTCCCAGAATTATGAAATCTGGTGTTGTAATTCCTGAATCACTTAAAAAATTAAAAGACTTTTACCTGCTAACAAGTTCCGTCAAAAATAAAAACATAACAAAAGCTATAATTGCCAATCTGGCAATCATTGGAGACCCGTATGGTGATATTCGTATCAAAATTCGAACAGTTGTACCAAAATTCCACTTTGAAGTCAAACTTTCCAATAAGATTTTTTAAAATTTATTCCAATCGGATTTTGATGTATGGGAGTTTTATGTAGAATCATATCCTAAATAACTTTTGTTCTTGCACTTTTTTGATAAGATGCACCGTTTTTGAGATATTCACAAAAAACGATTTCGTTCGTATGGGGGGTACCCCCCCTAATGGTCCATTTTTGCCCATTAACGAACTTAGCCTCGCATTTTACGAAAAACGGATCTGTGCAAACTTTCAAGTCTCTAGCCTAATCCGTGCGCCCGCAATCCGCGCCACAGACAGACGGACGGACGGACGGACGGACGGACGGACGGACGGACAGACAGACGGACGGACATGCAGAAATTAAATATTTTTATCATTCTAAACACACTGGTGTAATTCATTTTTTTGTGCGATGACGGGATCTTGGCGTTACAAACGGTAAGGCAAAGTTAATATACCCTTTGGTTTCACCATACGGGTATAAACATTCCACATGTCCTATATCAGTCTTTGGTAAGAACCGAAACCAGAACCAAAACCAAATTTTTGAAATTTTAAAAAACCAAGACCAGATTCAAATTTTTGGAGTTTTAGAAACCAAAACAAAACATAACAAAAGCTATAATTGCCAATCTGGCAATCATTGGAGACCCGTATGGTGATATTCGTATCAAAATTCGAACAGTTGTACCAAAATTCCACTTTGAAGTCAAACTTTCCAATAAGATTTTTTTAAATTTATTCCAATCAGATTTTGATGTATGGGAGTTTAATGTAGAATCATATCCTAAATAACTTTTGTTCTTCCACTTCTTTGATAAGATGCACCGTTTTTGAGATATTCGCAAAAAACGTTTTCGTTCGTATGGGGGGTACCCCCCCTAATGGTCCATTTTTGCCCATTAACGAACTTAGCCTCGCATTTTACGAAAAACGGATCTGCGCAAAATTTCAAGTCTCTAGCGCAATCCGTGCGCCCGCAATCCGCGCCACAGACAGACGGACAGACAGACGGACAGACAGACGGACGGACGGACAGACGGACGGACATGCTAAATTCAACTTTTTTCATCATTCTAAACACACTGGTGTAATTCATTTTTGTGTGCGATGACGAGATCTTGGCGTTACAAACGGTAAGGCAAAGTTAATATACCCTTTGGTTTCACCATACGGGTATAAAAAGAATCGTCTTATAATGATTTTAATATGTTCGCCTTGAGAAGAACTGATACACTAGAGCAGAGATGTTCAACTGATGGGGGTCGTAACCGTCTACAAGAACTTAAAAATTTGAATATTTTGTATATGATTAATATGACTAAGAATCCAAAATGACGTCTGTCTTTCTTTTTGACTCAAAAATCAGTTTAATCGACCCATCTAGGGAAGATTTTCTCCAAAAACTTTGCGCTAAAAAATAATCACGTTATCCTTACAGGGCCTTATGTTATCCTTACAGATTTCTCATGACGTTTTCGACTGGCAGATTCAGGGCAGATTCAGAGCACGCTCTACCCCAGTTTAGAGCAAGGTATTTCGAGCAGATCTCGAGTAGATTTCGAGCACCTCTGCTTGGGAGTCGAGCATTTCTCAAAGAACAAGAAGAAGCATAAAACAAATTAAAATTAATTTTGATATATTCCCCTTAAGTTGACACTGCCCTAATATATTTCTGACCAAATGAAATTCTTCTTCACTAGATGAAGAAGAATCCAAGAAATCAAAATCATAAATATCTTCCATTTACGATTCCACACGATTTTGTTAGCCTTAACCTCAAAAGAGCAAGTCAAATCTGACTACATTAGGCAGATCACAAAATTGCTCCAAAAATGCTCTTTTAGTGCTCGCATACGGAGTACTTGCGTCACTCGAACACGTAACTCTTTTTCGAGCGATCGAAAAATCTCAGTCGAACACAAGATCTCAGAGTGAGCAAATTTAGAGCAACTTCAGAGCAAAAAGAGCATGCCAGTCGAAAACGCCATCAGTGTCAGAATTGGATAAAGCGACTCCAAAAAATTCCATGTGAGATTGTTTTCCCGGGAAAGAGGGAAAGAATAATCACGTTATCCTTACAGGGCCTTATGTTATCCTTACAGATTTCTCAGTGTCAGAATTGGATTAAGCGACTCCAAAAAATTCCATGTGAGATTGTTTTCCCGGGAAAGAGGGAAAGAATAATCACGTTATCTTGACAGAACTTTCCTTTATCCTTGCAAAGACTAAGTTGTGATAATATAGTATTGTCATCTGACTTACATATGTGTGTAAAATTTCAAGTCAATCGGTTGGGTGGAAGTGGGTTAAAATTAGATTGCAAGATTTGACCCAGGCAAACAAACAGACAGACATACAGACAGATACGAAGGTAAGCGAAATAAAAGCTTTTAAAAAGGGAATTCCCTGTCGTGATAAAGTTATTAGTGTTGTTCCTCTAAGCGTAGACTTTAATTGTCTACACTTCAGTGTAGACAATAGCATAGACAATAGATTTGGGGTAGACAATGTAGACATTGGCGTAGACAATGTCGACTTTGCGTAGACAATCTAGACTTTCTCATATCTGTCAAAACAAAGTCATCAGTGAGACATATATCTAATACTATACTATATAGGAAATGGCCAATTACAAGAAATAGCGAGGCGCTGGTGTCCCTAAAGAGTTAAATTTATATGAAAACTCGCTAACTGTGCTCCTCAGCGAAACCAGCGCCGTGCCTTTATTGTCTTTTTCGCTTGTATGGAAATCAATCTAACCTCATTTCCTATCGTTGTATGCAGTGAGTACGTGACCACAGTGAAATCGTGTTTTTTTTAAATATGGCAGGAAGGGTTAAAAACAAAGCATTTAAAGAGCTAGGCTTTCATTTAATCAAGGCCAACAACAAATACTCCGCTTTTTGCCTGCAGTGCAAAAATTAAAAAAAATCCGCTTAGATTGCATGCATAGAATTAGAATTGCCATTAAAGTTTGCGCCGAAGTTCTCATGTGCAGCATTTGGCGATTGCTTCCTGGAAATTGTGCTTTTTTATGTTAAAATTAATTGAAGAAAATGAGATTTTAAAACTAAATCAGCTATCCTTTATTTTATTAATTGTCTACATTGTCTACGCGTAGAGAATAGATCATTGTCTACGCGTAGACAATGGTGTAGTCTAAATCACGTAGACTACGCGGCACAACACTGAAAGTTATGTAACATCGCTTTACTATATGGTAATGCTAGATTAAAACTGGTTAGTGATTTTTCTATAAAATTCAATTTTTATTCGATTTGGGTGTAAAAAACGGTGAATAAAAATTTCATGATATTTTTAAAAGCGTTTAATTTTTCTTTTAATATCCATAAACAAAACAAATTACAAGTCTGTAAATTATATGGTACCTTTACGTAACACGTAACAAAAAACCATTTTAAAACAATTATTTTAGCCCAGTTTTCAAAAATGTACCAGAAACTTACCACCCTTATAGAAAGAAAAACATTTTTTCTACATTTGAGCAAAACAAATCCAACAACACGTAGAAACAATAGAAATTTGAAAAAAATATATATTACCCCAAACGTTTTTCAGAAACTTGAGCAAAAAAAATCGCTTCTCCAATAAAAATATTTAGTTTAGTTGTAAACAAAAGAGAAACTTTGTAATCTGCAGTTGGAAGTAGAGCAGGTATCCATTTCGGGTCATATGTGACGTCTCTGCCATACAGATATCCCTAAAAACGATTAATAATACAATTTTTTTTTTAAAAACATACGCACACAAAAAAAAACAATTTCAAAAATTTACCTGAATTGGACATTTATCAATATTTGTATGCTCCTTAACAATATAACGAATAATTTGATAAAATAAACGGTTTTCCTGTTCACCTTTCAAAGCGGCACAGATATCTGCTTTAACGTTTATTGGAAAAGGCTGCCACCTATTACTAAAATTTTTCTGATAGAATTGAAACTGCATCTACAAAATTTCCAACACTTTCGTAAATATTTGGATTTTTAAAAAAAAGAAGTATTTCTTACGTTAATATTTTTAAGAGGTACCACAAATGACCCTTGCATAGTAATCTTTTGAACCTGTCGTCCTGGTGTGAGTTTGCAAGTCCAATTCGTGATTAAAGTATCATTCGGAATACAAATCATTTTGTAAAGTTTAAATTCATTGTTTCTCTGAATAGTTCGAATGTAAAAATTTTATAAATTATTTAAATGAGAGTTAGCATAGCTATTGTCAATGTCTCAAGCTGAATTTCGTCTTTTCGAACCCTCCCTTCCCCCACCTTGACTCATCCTTTTCATATCCACAACCCCTTCTGGTCAACACTTATGGGTGTGAAAAAATCTTTTAATATAAAATTGAGTTTCAAAAAAAAGGAATATTTTTTTTCAAATATCTTGAGAACCGTTAAGAGATACAAAAAAAACCGTTGAAGCAGAAAATATAGAAAATTTGATATCCTTTAAATTTTCTAATATTCATTTTTTCCCAAAAGCGCATAGTTTTCTAAAAATTATCAAAAAACTGTATTTAAAAAAAAATGTGTGGAAGGTACTCGTTATAGTTACCGTTACTTTTCCAAAAGTTGACAGAAACCTAGGATTATTGTAAAACTTATTTACAAAAAATTTCAAGTTTTTAAGTCAACGCGTTCTCAAGTTATTTAAGATACGTAAGACGGACAGATCGACAGATCGACAGACCGACAGACATCCTCATACGGACATCCTAATACGGACATCGTCATTATTTTGCTTGAACTGAATATCGTACTGAACAGAAATTTTCCACAAATGAGAAAAGTAGTATATTCTTTATTAAAATATGATTTTAAATAACCGTTCCATACATGAAAATTCATTTAAACCACTCTTTCTTCTCTCTCCCATACAAATTGATTTTTTTAAATAAAAAATTTTGTCTGTTCTCATGAAGCATATTTGACGTTTGACCCATGAAAATTGTGGCTTTTATTGTTTTCTTTGCATTTTAAAGAATATATTTTTTAAAGAACCATTTTAATAAGTTATTAACATTACCGTCGGTTTATTTAATTTATTACTACCAATTGATAAGTACTAACATCACATTGGGTTGAAGAAATGATGAACATCAAATAGAAACCAATTGCTTTTAAAAATACTTTCCACGGCATTTTTTTACTACAAGTTTATTATATTATTCGAATTATCACACTATATTAACAGCACGGAAATGAAAAGATTACAATACCTACTGAAAATAAAGTTAAGTCATCAAAGCATTTTAGCTTTAACCGAAAAAACTTTTCAGCAATTAAAATCTCATAAATATTTTAATTAAATTAACACCTCATGCATAATTTCACGACTCATTGCAATAAAGTTTTAATTTTTATAATTTTCCTTTAATTTTTCTAAATGGAAAAAAACTTATCTTGATATGAACAAAAAATACCCAAGTCGTAAATTTGAATCGGGGGTAAATATTTAAAAAAAGAATACGGTCAACCAATAATTTAAAAAAATCTAAAATGAAGCTCTGAAAACTTGTGTATAAAAAAACAAACCTTTGTGCTGATTGTCCTTACTGTTTTTTAGGGAAATTAAATTAAGTAACTTGACTTTTTGCGGTCCAATGTACAACCCCGATTTGTACCTTGGACTAACCTTGAACCAACACTAAAATATCACAGTATTTTTTTAACTATCCCTTTGACGAGGAGCCCTAAAGGGGGGTGAATATTTCTTCCAGAGATCGAATTATATTTGTAGATGTTGCATCATCAGGATTTGAAAATTCGCTCAATTAAAATGTCACTTAAAATTTGCTATGCTAGTACATATTATTGTTAATAAGTGTTGGGCACTGACATACCTACAGATACATATCACTACAAGAAGATTTAATGTTCGAAAACCTTTTAGTTATTGATTTTTTTTTTTGCTTTACATGGAAGCACAGATATCCCCATCGACTTTCACTGAAACTGTTTTCGTGTCGACCAGAAAGTGTCTATCTGCCGCCATTCTCGCGTCAGTCACAATACTTTCCTTCTTAGCTACGCAGAGGGAAGTAAAAAGTGTTACGGGAGTTTCATATTTTCAAAATACAACAAAAATTACGCCCCAAGTAAACCTTTTATATACCAACATCCCACCATCGAAATTTATCTAATTAAATGCGCCGCAGGTGAAATTTTTTTTAACAAAAATGCACTAGAGGCAATAATTTCTGAAGAAACTATGCCGCGGGCAATTGTTTTTGGGTTTCGCCGTCATTTTTTAATGATAAAGAAATTACAACAGTCAATTCCGGGATAAATATTTTATTTGTGAAACGTCGGAGCCGGGACAACATTCCTAAATCCGGGACTGTTCCGACCTTTCCGGGCCATATAAGATAACGCAAATTTTGAAGCCGTAAATTATCTTGTTTGAATTTTAGACTGGAAAATTTTGCACTGAAAAAAATGCGCCTTCGAAGAGTTTCCGACTTGTAAAAGGTTACCTTTAGGGTGATCACACGTTCCCAAACGGCCTGTACCGACCCGAATTTGGGCATCTGGTCCTGACGTTTTTGTGTTAATCGTTTTTCCTTGGTTTTTGTTCAAATCAAATTCTATTTTTATTTTAAAATCTGTTGTTGCGCTCTTCTTGTCCCGTATTGACCCAAACAAAATATGATCACCCTACTTACAGCGTTTGTGATTAATTCAAATGTCTTATTTTTACTCCATTTATATTAATTTTATTTGGGAAACTCAAAATACAATGTAAAATCTTTCTTATATATATTTGTACAACAAGATGTTTTAACTTTTAACACCTACCTATTTGCAAAACCAGCACATCGAAAAACAAACATATAAGATTAAAAAGAATCTAAAAATTTTCCAATTCCCAATATAATCTCTTGTGTTCCCCACATAACTTCAAGAAAATCAGATGCCTATCCAACACGATTTTCAGAAAATTGAGCATAAAAGGCAGCTTCACCAAGAAAAAGATTTGATTTAGTTTTAAACAGAAGGGAAATTTTATAATCTCCCGACGGAAGTACTCCCGGAATCCACTTTGGTTCATATTTAACATCTCTAAGATAGACAGGACCCTAAAAAAATCTTCATTGAATTTATAAAAACAAAAACTTTTTTCTTGTTTTCACTAAAAATCTTTTTAACTGTTTTAGAACTGAATTAAGAATAAATTTCGCATTCTACATATTTTCAAAAACTTTAATTATTTTTTAACGATATAAAAACTATTGATTTTTTTTTAAACTTATTGAAAAATTAATCGATAGTTCTAAAAGTATTAGTAGATCATTAAAATTTATTTAGAAATTTACCTGAACTGGACATTGGGCAATATTGGTGTATTCCTTAACAATATATCGAATAATCTGGAAATATACTCGATGTGCCTGTTCACCCTTTAAAGCTGCACAGATGTCTGCCTTAATGTTGATTGGAAAAGGTTGCCATCTATTGCTAAAGGATTTTTTAAAAAATCGTAATTGCAACTAAAAGATTTTAATGCGTTTTAGTTGAAAAATACACATTAGCATTAATATTATTTGTTATTACTTCTACATCTGAAACAGGCGGCACAATATATCCTTCAAGAGTAATCTTTTGTACAAGTCGTCCTGGGGCAAGTCTACAAGTCCAGTTCACAACTACTGAATCGTTTGGAACACAAGTCATTTTATAAAGTTTAACTCTATTGGGTTCCTAAAAATATGGGTTTTAAAAATGAATGAACAAAACTATGCTTTCGAATGTTTGAAAACTATAACTTTTGTTATGGAACATTAACTTGTATAATAGTCTTGATAGATATACATATATCTCCGTAAAGCTTTTGATTTTCGAGTGTAGATCCTGTCCAAGCAACTCGATTTGAATGCGGTTTTCTAATACATATTCTTAGTAATAAGGAGCGTGTTCTGGGCTACAAGTCAACTCAATGTTCCCTTTAAGTTTTATCCCCTCGCCTGAAATTTTGACACTGGTTTCTCCACTGGGAAGATTTTTCCCCAAGGAAAGTTTTCGCCCACTAAAATCTACCCATCCGTTTTGCCGATAAACCCATTCCCTGCTATCTCGTAAATCGTTGGCGCAATTTTGACACGATTTGCGCCATTGGGGAAATTTTCGCCCAAGGAAAGTTTTTGACTACTAAAGTCGACCGCTTCCATTGCCTTTACAGCAATCTTCTGCTATCTCCTAAACCGTTGAAGCCATTTTTTATACGTTTTGCGTCATTGGGTAAATCTTCTCCCACGGAGAGTTTTCTCACACTAAAATCTACTCCTACCCTTGCTTGTAAACCCCTCGTCTGCTATTTCCTAAATCGTTGGGGCAATTTTGACACGGTTTACGCTTTTGGGTAGATTTTCCTCCACAAAAAGTTTTCGACCACTAAAATATACCTCTCTCCTTGCCAGTAAATGCCTCACCCGCTATCTTCTTAACCGTGGCAACAATTTTAGCGCGGTTTGCGCCCTTGAGTAAATGGTGCGCTCAAGAAAAGTTCGTCTACTAAAATCTACCCTCAACGTGGTTTTCGCCATTAACTTATACCAAAGTTAAACCCCGTCCTATGACCGGTAACCGCAATCTTGGTGAGAATATCGCAAGGTCACTGCGATGACTGTTCAAGTGGTTCGCTCCGCATAAGACGATCAACTTAAAAAGTCGTAGAATCGACAGTCGTCTATGATCTTACGAAATTCCTATCAAAACTGAGATTACCAGTCATAGGACCGGTTTTAATTGTAGTAATACAATAAAAAGCATGCAAACATCGGACATTCAGTTTATGAACAACCTTTTATAATGGATTAAGTTCATAAACCGAAATTCCAATTTGTTAAATTTTGTCCTCTAAATCAATGGTGTCGAAAAAAATCACAATTTAAGTATTTACCAATATTGATATAAAAAAATCATTTTACTTACTTCACCATCTGTTAAATAACTTTTATATATCACAAAAAATAAAAGTAATACTAATATTCTGATATGAAGCATTTTTTAACTCCTCAAAATTCGCAAAATTCATTATCAAAGAACATCGAAAAACTAAAAAAAAATTTAAATAATAAAACCTTTTATAGTTTCACTACAAAATTGTTGTTTTACACTTCAGAACTCTTCAAAACATAATTAAAAACTAATTATTTGTATGGTTCATTGCATTTTTCAATGTTGTCTCGGGCGGCACCAAGACTATTACCAAGGATAAAAACGAAAAAAAAAATAGTAATGTTTATATTTCGTTCTGTAACGAAATTCAAGTTTTATTTCTTTACGTTTTTCGTTGCGAAAAGTTGGAATTTATTTTGACAAAAACTCATTTCAAATATTTTTCCGTTGCTTCAGCAAAAAAAACTCACCTCACTAATAAACACATCTGATTTAGTTACAAACAATAAGGAAACTTTGATTGTCCAGATAGTATTTAACCGTGACAGACAAACAAATAAAAAAAGCAAGATAAATAAAAGCTTTTAAAAATATCAAATACATAAATTTATTTCCCAAATTTTCCACACAAAATCTTTAGCACACTTTACATATTTCTCAACAAACTTTAACAAAAATTCAATTTAAGTGCAACATTTAGTTTATGAAAGTTTTAACTCTCTATAACTTGAACAAATTATGTGCGAATTTAAAAAAAATCTTTACATTTATCTGTTTTGAATCTTTGATTTTGACAACTTCTATGATCATCAAAAATGTTTTTCGCTGACTTCGGCATAAATATTCACCTCTCCAAGGTGTCCACCTGATATAGTTGTCAGCAAAAAGGAAGCTTTATACTCACCAGATGGAACAAATGCCGGAGTCCATGAAGGGTCATATGTACCATCTTTGATATAATAATATCCCTACAATAACCATTAAAGTTTAATATTAAGAACTTAAGGGTCCTATTCTGGCGACTTTCAGTGACCGATGACTAATTACAACTCGGTCACATCATTTTCATATTTTCACGGTATTGCCCTTTTTTAAAATTTCCCATTTAATTTATCCCGGGAAAAATCACTGGGAAACTTCATTCAAAATCCCTAGGCAGATTGTGACTTGTGACCGGTAACAACGCCAGAATAAGAGCGTAATTTCAATATTAACCCTCTAACCGGAATATTTCCGAAGAAAATTCACCAAAATATTACTTTCAACTTGCGACAGACCGTAACCAAGACAACGTACAGGGCTAAATTTTTTTCGAGCATGTAAAGCGATAACTTACAAAAGTCAGTGTAACACGTTCCGGCGATTTCCGGCGATTAACCCTGAAGCCCGCCTTTTGTCGGACATTTCGGCTAGAGGGTTAAGTTAATCTTTACGTTCTTACTTTAAAATCGGTTAAGAACCAGTTATGTCAACCGTGATGTTAGCGGTTAATATAAGAATGTCTTCCCGGAATATGTCAAGCACTAACGTCCCGATTGACATAAATGTCTTTAGGGATTGAAAAGAATATCTTTTAAAACGATTACCTTTAGCGGGCATGAAGCAATATTAGAATATGTCTTAACAACATATCGGATAATTTGGAAAAATGGACGATTTACTTGTTGACCTTTTAGAGCCGCACAGACATCGGCTTTTACATTAATTGGAAAAGGTTGCCACTTATTGCCGTGAGATTTTTTTAAAATTTCCATACGCATCTGGAAATTTAATATTTTGTTAGTGTTTTAAATGTAAAGGGTGGTTAAATTTTAAGGGCCGATGTTGAATGTGAACCACACCTAAACGTCAAGTTTTTTTCTGCATTTCATTTGACATTTCTCAATTTCAGACTAACTCAATTTGAACCATGGAAAGATACACAATCGAGCAACGCGTTAAAGTTATTCAGGCTTATTATGAAAATGGGCGTTCAAATCAAAATGCATATCGTGCACTTCGTGATTTTTTCGGTCAATTTAATCGTCCAAATGTGCGTACAATCGGAAAAATCGTGCAAAAATTTGAGCAAACCGGGTCTGTAGGAGATGTGAAAACACCAGTGCATGCTCGTACAGCTCGTACTGCAGAAAATATTGCTGCTGTTCGCGATAGTGTGGCTGAAGAGCCGTCCACCTCAACTCGTCGTCGTGCCCAATAATTGCACCTCCCACGCTCGTCGTTGATGAACATTATGCATAAAGACTTGCATTTACACGCTTACAAGGTGCAATTGACTCAAGAACTAAAGCCTCTTGACCATTTCAAGCGTCGTCAATGGTCAGAATGGTGGCAAGAAATGGCAACAGTGGATGATCAATTTTCGAAGAAAATCATCTTCAGTGATGAGGCGCATTTTCACCTCAGTGGATTCGTCAATAAGCAGAACAGCCGCATTTGGGCGAATGATAATCCAAGAGTGATTGTCGAAAAACCAATGCACCCACAAAGAGTGACTGTTTGGTGTGGTTTATGGGCTGGCGGCATCATCGGGCCGTATTTCACGAAGTGCACGATATGCATTTTGATTTGAACGCCCATTTTCATAATAAGCCTGAATAACTTTAACGCGTTGCTCGATTGTGTATCTTTCCATGGTTCAAATTGAGTTAGTCTGAAATTGAGAAATGTCAAATGAAATGCAGAAAAAAACTTGACGTTTAGGTGTGGTTCACATTCAACATCGGCCCTTAAAATTTAACCACCCTTTATTTCCAAAACAAGGATAAAAAAACTTACCTGCACATCATCAATAACGTCATCGATATTTCCTTGTATAGTAATTTTTTGCATTTGCCGTCCTGCGGCAAGTTTGCAAGTCCAATTTGAAACCAAAGTAAGATTGGGCTTGCATTCCATTTTGTAAATTTTAATTCGATTGTTTTCCTAAAAACTTCTATATCATTTTTTTTCCAATCAATGTTGAATATTTTGCGATTTGCTTTATTTCCATTTTAAACGTTAAAATATATTTTGATTTTTTTTAATCAACCAAAAAAGTTCTTATCTATTTAAGAAACATAACAAAAGCTATGATTGCCAATCTGGCAATTATTGAAAACCCGTATGGTGATTTAATTGAACGGCGCGGCGTATAAAAATTTCATTTGAATTCAAATTTTCCAATAAGATTTTTTTAAAACTTAAATTTTGATGTATGGGAGTTTTATGTAGAATAATATTCTAAATAACTTTTGTTCTTGCACTTTTTTGATAACATGTACCGGTTTTGAGATATTCGCAAAAAACGTTTTCGTTCGTATGGGGGGTACCCCCCCCTAATGGTCCATTTTTGCCCATTAACGAACTTAGCCTCGCATTTTACGAAAAACGAATCTGCGCAAAATTTCAAGTCTCTAGCTCAATCCTTGCGCCCGCAATCCGCGCCACAGACGGATGGACGGGCAGACAGATGGACAGACGGACAGACAGACGGACGGACATGCAAAATTCAATTTTTTTCATCATTCTAAACCAGTGTTGTTCCTCTACGCGTAGACTTTAATTGTCTACACTTTAGTGTAGACAATGGCGTAGACAATCGATTTGGGGTAGACAATGTAGACATTGGCGTAGACAATGTCGACTTTGCGTAGACAATGTAGACTTTCTCATATCTGTCAAAACAAAGTCATTAGTGAGTCATATATTGTCAAAGCCAAAATCGACTGACCTTTGATAGGTCTATATATTATTTGATTTGAACATATGTATATTATTTGATTTGAATTACTTCCGTATAGATTTCCGTCTATCTGTAAATACAACAACTCCCACCGGAATTAAGCTAAAGACTAGAAATAAACGTGTTTTTCGAACAAATTAAACAGATATTCTTAAATGAGCAAAGCCATCCCATACAAATGAATCAGTTTTTTAAACAAACGGTTCGTTATATTGAAAAATGTGTAAAGCAAAAAGATTTTAGAATTCAATGTGATTTCAATTGCAAAAATTAAAAAAAAACCGCTTAGATTGCATGAAAAGAATGAGAATTGCCACTAAAGTTTGCTCCGAAGTTCTCCATTACATCATTTGGCGATTGCTTCCTGGAAATTGTGCTTTATTATGTTAAAATTAATTGAAGAAAATGAGATTTTAGAACTGAATCAGCTTTCCTTTATTTGATTGATTGTCTACATTGTCTACGCGTAGAGAATAGACCATTGTCTACAGTAATAGTCTACGCGTAGACAATGGTGTAGTCTACATCACGTAGACTACGCGGCACAACACTGTTCTAAACACACTGGTGTAATTCATTTTTGTGTGCGATGACGGGATCTGGGCGTTAAAAACCCTTTGGTTTCACCATACGGGTATAAAAATGTAAATAGAAATCATCACACTTACATCGCTTGTTACAAATGCAACCAAAATTAAAGAGTAAAAAGACCATTTATAACTTATCATTTTGTGCTGCGAAAATTCTTTTTTCTGTCTACAAAAGATCGATTTGTAATGCAAAATCTTACATTTTATTTAAAATATTTATAATGAAATGCATGAAAGATTTTAAATTTTAATTTCAAAATAATTGTAGCCTTTTTCACACCACATGACTTTTGGATATATAGATTTTCTGCTGTAATAACTTTTAAACGCTTCATTGAGTTATAGACTTTATTCAAAAATAAATCCTTAAAAGTAAAAAAAAAACTTGTACGAACATCAATTTATCATAGGTTATGCAATTCCAAGGTTTCGAAATAGGTATCCATGAAAATAAACACATATACTAATACTAATATATAAAAATGAGTTGGTCTCTGTCTGTCTGTCGGTCTGTTCCTCTTTCACGCAAAAACGGCTGAACCGATTGACTTGAAATTTGGCATGAGTATCTGTGGTAGTTCTGGTTCCAACATAGGCATACGGAAAAGTAGCGCGAGGGGTGGGGGGAATAAGGGGAGGGGGTAAAGTGATATCGAAACTTAGTTTTTGCGCTATGTTACTCTTTCGCGGGGAAACTACCGAGCCGATTGCCCTATGGAATGGGGTCTAATGTTGAATTTTTTGATAGAAAATCTTGAAAAAGTTTGATGTAGAAAGTTGAAATTTGACATGGAACAGGCTTTTATCAAAAGATAAAACTCTTCCGAATATGGGAAAAATTTTACCACTCTTTGCCCTCTCTGCAATACAAATGAAAAAGATTTTTGCGAATTTCTCGAAAACGGCTCGTTTCTTCCATATGGTTCTATGGAACAAAAACAACTTTGGAATGCAAAAAACCGCGTCATAAACGCGGTTTTTTGCATTCGAAAGTTGTTTTGTTCCAAATGGTCCCCCTGTTTTTAATATTGGGGTCGCCGATCCCTTTGTAACTCCAAATTTTGAAAAAGGTGGTCGCGAGAGAGAAAACATCGCCAAAATCCACTCCCGTGTAATTCAAATGTTCGCCAATCTTAATTTTTCTATCTTAATTTTTCTCAAATTTCCATTCACTTTCCGGAATTTTACCCAACCCTGATTAATGAGAGTTTGTTTCTGATAAAATCATGTCCAATACATTTAATCGCTCACAAGGTGGAATATTTTTTCATCAGTTATCAAGGGACGCAAATACAATATTAGAAATGCTGGCCAACAATTGAATGCGGGATGAAATGGATGAGGGGAGGTCGTTACTCATTTGGTTACTCATTTTTTACCTTTATTTTTCATATCAGAATAACCCACATTTAAACACGAAAACCCTACTGACTTCCACGGACGGACTTGGAGAAGTTATCATTCATTGCGGTGGGTTACTGACCAGTAAGGGTTCCCAACCTACCACCCCTTCAATGAAACGCACATTAAGACATCTTGGTATGTACAAATGGTAATAGTAGACAAGTTGAACAACTATATTCTTAACACACGTGTATGTATGAGGAGTTCACTTTTTGGGGGTTGCATCAGTCGTATGGGTATTTTTCCGTTCCACTCATCAGCCCCTCGTTAACCCCGATCAATTTCTTATTTTTTTATTTTTCAGTCCACAGAACGCTAACATTTATTTTCTAGAGCTTTTTTTTACTTATTCTCATTCGAAAAATGACCATTTGAAATAAGTTTAAGGGATGATGCAGGTTAATGTCCCTTTTAATAAGAAATTTTATTAATTCCAGTCGGTTGTCGGCTACTTAACCATTTTACTTGTGCTAATGACGTTTTTATCGTATCGCATTTATTGAGACTAAGAAATATAAAATAGTTTCTCCGTCTTGAAAATAAAGCGGTCTAAGGAGATTATTTACATTTTTATCAAGATTTCATATCTCTAACAATATTAGTTACCAAAGTTGATGTTTAAACAGTATAACAAAAAAAATCGTTGCGTGCAATCAAATTTCTTTGTAAATTGACGGTTTCGAAGATTTTCTTTATTTTCGTCTACTCGGAATCAAAAAGAACATTTTTTTTAATACCACGGTGAAGACATTTTAAAAGTCAAATGGGCGTTTCGCTGCTGCGGAAAATGTGAAAAATAGAAAAACTCTATAATGCTGGGTAGCATCTGATGCCATTGACCTTGGCTACAACTGTTGTCGCTAATGCATGTTGGGGGTGATTTCCCTTCTAAATACCCTTAACCTTTTCATGTGCCTTTAAAGTAATTAGCGTTTGGTTCGTTAGACTCCACTCTGATTGTAAATGAGTTAAATATTCATGAAATTCAATTAAAACAATTCATGTGTGATTGTGCCTAACTGGAGAAAACATACAATTCATTAATCGATTTATGGTGTTTTTGCAGACAATCATAAAAACGTCAGAATAGGGAGGTTTTTACTTACCTCTTTTATAGAGGGAAAGTATTGTATTCGAGACGGAGACCGTTTAGAGAACGGGAGCCGATAAAAACTTTCTAATCAGTACGAAATCCAATTCATGTAAAATTATGAGGACGTCTTCGCATCTGTCTGTTGGTCTATCCGTTTTACCTACCTTAAATAACTCGAGGACGCGCTGACCTAGCGACTTAAAATTATCTGCAAATAAGTTTTACAAAAATCGTAGTTTTCTATCAACTTTTGGAAAAGTGACGGTAGCTATAACGGGTACCTCCTGTACCATTTTTTTAAAATAATAGCAAAAAACAGGGCATTCACAAATTATAATTTCTAATCGAGAAAACCAAAAAAAAGAAGGAAAATCTTAAACAAAAATTTGATCTGACTTTAGATTCTTTTGTAAACTATAAGAGGTTGTCTATAAAATCCGTCATGCTAATTTTATGTTATTTTGAGTCCTTCCTTGCTTCTGCCTCCCCCTTCTCCCTTGTCACGCTTCCAGGGGAGAATTGGATTTCTAGTTTGGGTTTTGGTTCCTCAAATTTTATAACATTTTGCAAGGAAATGGATTTGTGTTTTTTGAATCTAAAAACATCGGCCTAAAAAATTTTACAAAAACAATGCAAACTAATTTTTAAATGAAGATACACTCAGAAAAATGTCCAGGTCAACTTTTTGTCAGGTTAACTCTGACCTTACAGAGGTGTCTGTAAGCCAGCTAGCGGTCAGAGTTAACCTATCTAAGGTCAACTCGTGCAGCTCCCAATGCCCTACTTCACCTGCTGGTGGCTTAATTTCAGAATTTCTCCGACCACAGGTCAACTCAGTTTTACTTGCCCACATGCAGGCGAACGCGCGCCTGCCCGAAGCTAATTACGCCGTATGTAGGTTGTCGAATTAGCCTCCATTTTTCTGAGTGTATGATCCCGAAAATTGATTTTTTTTAAATCTGTTTCATGAAATATTAGTGCAATAGTTTTTAATTTGATTATGAAAACTGGCGATTTACGATTAACAAAATGATACCGCCATATTATGGCGGGTAATTACATCACTTCTGCAGCGGGTAATTAGACCACTTCTTGGTTATAACGATACAAATTATTGTGGCGATATCTAAATTTGATATTTACGAATGCATGTTCATAGTATTCATGTACGGTTTCATAGAAGATCAAAATTACTTATGAAATCTTTCATAGTTTCAATGAAATTGTTCATAAATACTATGAATTCACTTCTATGAACGCCGTTCTTAATTTTTATAAACAAATTTGCGTTCAGTGTACCTTTGAAATTTACACTAAAAAATATGTGACCTATACAAGTTAAAAAAGACCTAATTCAACAAACGAACAGTTTCAACAGTAATTTTTTGAACAAAAGAGTAACAATTTTTTCGAAAAATAACATTTAAGAACCATAAAATATGTTTTTTTTAGAAAATTAAGTTTAAAAACCATAAAATGTCATTTTAGGATTTCCAAACAGCCTCTAATATTCTTATATAAGTGTCATATAAGTTCTACAACTTTTCTTTAACATGTTTCCCTTGAATTGTCACGTTAAAGTTGTCAAAAAGTCCTTAAAGTGCGTAACAGTAAAAACTCTTTCTGGGAAATCGTTAAATCGCTTCAAGCCTATAAGTTTCAAATAAAATATTTACCCTTTTCAAAAGATAACATTTGATTATCATATTTTAGACATACAAAAACCTATGAATGAAAAGACAAAAATTAATGTTGACTTCCAACATTTATATACAAACACTAATGTATTTCCTGCTCGTTTATCATCAGATTCTGAAAGAAAAAGTCCTTCTTGGCTCAGACGCATTTCCAACAATTTAGTCTCTGTCTTATTGTGATCGTCTGGCTGGAAAGCGCTCTTAACATTAATAGCAACAATAAAAACAAAATGGTCTCATGAATGTTATTTCAGTACATACCATATACATGTTAAATATATGGACTCGAATGGCTAAAGAGAATTTATTCAACTAACAATCAAATGAAAAACTTCAAATGAAAAACACAAAAAACATGAATAAAATTGATGGAAAAAAATGTGAAAAAATCAATAGGCTCGTGCACGATAAAAGTCATCAACCTTCCTGGAATATTTAAAACGATAATCAGGAGGTTGACCCAGTTCTATTTTCATAACATTAAATCGGTAGAACTTTTACTTTCCATGACGGCCCTTTTTTTTATTAAATTGCGCATAAGAGAAATAATTGATATGAAAAGTATTTTCCAGCAAGCAAAGAAAAAGTAAAAGTAACAATGTTCAAAAGTAACACATCGTTTGCATATAATTAAACCGCTAAGTGGATATTAAAACGTCAATTATTTCAATAGCTAGGGGTTGGTAAATATTTGATCCGTAAAATGCTCGATTTTATCCATATGTGAGTATCATTATCACAAAAACTTGGTGTGATCAAATGTAAAATATTTGTAAAAACTTTGAAAAACGGTCACTTAAACGTCGTGGTAAATAATTTAGGTACAAAAGTGAGTTTAGAATTGTTGTTTGAAGTTAAATTGAAAACGATAATTCCAACATATTTAAATACATTTGTAATATTTTCAAAAATTTATGCAAAATATTTGATGTGAACAGCACATGACTTTCTTATACAAAATCTACGTTTCTGCACAATTTACCGAACGAATAAAATATTAGTTCACATAAAAATATGAATTTTTATTGTACAAAATCGGAAATATCTCGATAACGGTAAAACCGTTAGTTTGCAAGCAATAGCAAAAAATCTAATGTTTAACATTTTAATGATAAAATCTCGATAACGGTAAAAGATCGCGGAAAACGGCAAAAGAAACTCTGACAAACATTATCCTCTTTAATTCATATCAAAAATTCAAAAAGCCGGTATTTTTTGAGATTATAAAAAAAAACCTTTTTTTTTTAAATGATGGTATATCGCGATAACGGCCTGGGATACGCAGTTCGAATACAAGTAAAAAATGTAGAAAATTTAATTGTCTTAAAAGTGCGGTTCTGATTTTTGTATTTGAGTTTTTTGCTTTTATCAGTCGTGAAAGTTTTTTCTGTTAAACCTGTGCACCAATCATGTATTCCGACGCGTCTCTGTCTTTCGACTTCGACGCAGCTTTTGACTCTTGACTTCGCCATATTTGCAGCTTGAAATTTCGCGGAATCGTCACTATGAATCGAAAGGCGATTCTGACTCTCATTCTAGGAAATTTGAAGCTGCTGATATGACGAAGTCAAGAGTTAAAAGTTGCGTTGAAGTAGAAAGACAGAGACGCGTCAGAATACATGATTGGTGCCCTGAATTAGGTCCAGTCATTGAATATGTACAAATATAGAAGAATAATCTATTAGTTTTCACCTTGGGCCGATGGTGGCGATAGTGATCATTTTTATGTAATATTGTAGCTTTTAGTTTAGATTCAAATTGAGAATTTCCCCACAAATATCCCAGACCAAAAAGCACGCACACATTTAAGAAGCAAAGCGGTGTTGTGTTGATTCTTATGGTGTCATACGAGGAATGAACTGAACACGTACAGCACACAATGATAAACCGCGATCATTGCGATTACAAATTTCCCATTGTGCTTAAAGTTTTAGGGTATTTTAGTTAATACACATACCTAAGCTTTAAGTTTGGGGGATTTTTATTTAATACTTGAACCGCAGACACTTTCGCCACCGTCGGCCCAAGGTGAAAACTAATAGATTATTCTTCTATATTTGTACATATTCAATGGTCCAGTACAACTGTGGCACTGTATTTTCACCGTGAAGGTTCATGTTTTGGGCTCAGGGGAGTGACGAAGCCCTCGTCAGATAAAGTTGTGTCAACTCCTCCTGCTCTCTATTACAGAAATTGTTTATTAGATGGATCATAGGAACTTACAAGAAGTTTATATATTCTACATCTGATTTAATTCGGCTATGCGAATTATTTAGAAAATCTTCGGCTTTTGTTCTGGTTTTGGTTTCTAAAATTCCAAAAAAATGTTTCTGGTTCTAAAATTCCTAAAAAAAGGTTCTGTATCTAAAATTTGAAAAATTTGGTATAGGTTGTTGTTTTGGTTCACTGGATTTTTAATGGTTTAGTGGTTGTTGTTCTTACAAAAGACTGTAGAGGGCATGTAGAATGGTTTTAGGCATGCGATCCAAAAAATTCAAATTTGAACCAAACCAAACCACTAAAAAATGTCTGGTATTTGGTTGGGTTGTATAGTTATTTTGATTTTCGTTTGGTTCAGCAATTTTTATACCCGTATGGTGAAACCAAAGGGTATATTAGATTTGCCTTACCGTTTGTAACGCCAAGATCCCGTCATCACACGAAAAAATGAATTACACCAGTGTGTTTAGAATGATAAAACATAACAAAAGCTATAATTGCCAATCTGGAAATCATTGGAGACCCGTATGGTGATATTCGTATCAAAATTCGAACAGTTATACCAAAATTCCAATTTGAAGTCAAACTTTCCAATAAGATTTTTTAAAATTTATTCCAATCGGATTTTGATGTATGGGAGTTTTATGTAGAATCATATCCTAAATCACTTTTGTTCTTGGACTTTTTTGATAAGATGCACCGTTTTTGAGATATTCACAAAAAACGATTTCGTTCGTATGGGGGGTACCCCCCCTAATGGTCCATTTTTGCCCATTAACGAACTTAGCCTCGCATTTTACGAAAAACGGATCTGTGCAAACTTTCAAGTCTCTAGCTCAATCCGTGCGCCCGCAATCCGCGCCACAGGCAGACAGACAGACAGACAGACGGACGGACAGACGGACGGACAGACGGACGGACAGACGGACGGACAGACGGACGGACAGACGGACGGACAGACGGACGGACAGACGGACGGACAGACGGACGGACAGACAGACGGACGGACATGCTAAATTCAACTTTTTTCATCATTCTAAACACACTGGTGTAATTCATTTTTTTGTGCGATGACGGGATCTTGGCGTTACAAACGGTAAGGCAAAGTTAATATACCCTTTGGTTTCACCATACGGGTATAAAAAAGTTAAATTTGGCATGTCCGTCCTTTCGTCTATCCGTCCGTCTATCCGTCCGTCTATCCGTCCGTCTATCCGTCCGTCTATCCGTCCGTCTATCTGTCCGTCTATCCGTCCGTCTATCCGTCCGTCTATCCGTCCGTCTATCCGTCCGTCTATCCGTCCGTCCGTATGTCCGTCTGTCCGTCTGTCCGTCCGTCCGTCTGTGGCGCGGATTGCGGGCGCACGGATTGAGCTAGAGACTTGAAATTTTACACAGATCCGTTTTTCGTAAAATGCGAGGCTAAGTTCGTTAATGGGCAAAAATGGACCATTAGGGGGGTACCCCCCATACGAACGAAAACGATTTTTGCGAATATCTCAAAAACGGTGCATCTTGAAGAAGTGCAAGAACAAAAGTTATTTAGGATATGATTCTACATAAAACTCCCATACATGAAAATCCGATGGGAGTAAATTTTAAAAAATCTTATTGCAAAGTTTGACTCAAATTGGAATTTTGATACAACTGTTCGAATTTTGATACGAATATCACCATACGGGTTTTCAATAATTGCCAAATTGGCAATTATAGCTTTTGTTATGTTTTTTTAATAAGGTTTGGTTTTGGTTCGGTTCGGCAATCTTTTTTCAGAGTGGTTTGGTTTTTGTTTGGTTTAGATATCTTTTTTTCGGTTTATAGTTTCGGTTTATAGTTTGGTTGACTTAAATTTCAATGACTCAGTGGTTTTTGGTAAGGTTCAAAAAAACGGTTTGTATCTCTGTTTTTTAGAAGTCAGTTTGTACCATTAACCTGTTAATACCTGCAGCTTTTCCTGCAAAAGGAATCTCATCTTAAATACTTCTCTTTCGTAAATATTACCCAAATCTGTAAAACTATCTAAAAACCTTATGTTGTTCCGATTATTTTATTTAAGTTTTATTTACAAGGTTTACATCATACATATACCAAATAATAATTTTATTCCAAAAACTCCACAGCAATTCTCCATTTTTACATGATCTTAAATATTTCACTGTTTCGATCCATTTAAAGTAGATTAAAACAAAAAGTCTTAGAAACTTATTCAAATTTTCTTCAATTTTTCACAATAATTAACAAAATTAAAAAATAAAACGACAAAAAGAAATCACTTTTCACAACAATTTATACTATATTTTAAAATACATTCAAAATCGATAGTAACATCACAACAGAAATTAAACTGATGGAATATTGAAACGAGTTTCCTGCCGAAGTGCAAGGCCATTTTCCATCATATGGCGATCTATATTTTAAAAAGATATTTATTGATGAATACACTTGAGGGTCAACAGAAATAATGAACAAAAACATAAATAAAAAAATAAAGAGCATGCGAACATAGAATCACACTTATGTATGTAAACATGTATTGGGAAAATCACAAACATTGTCGAATCCCTTGAGTCTAGTAATCTTAATTCAGGGATACAGATTTAAGTCATGTCGCAATAAATGTTAAAAGCAGTATGGCATGTTTTGTGATTACAAACAAAAGCAAAGTCAAATAATAAGAGCTATAAAATTATTAATTGAAGCGAATATGAATTAAGGTGAATGGTCTTGACATTGGCAACCTTGGTGTATGTATTAATTATGTTACTGATGTCTCTTGGGGAAAAAATACCAAAAATAAACATAAATCCAAGAAAAACTGATATTTTAAACAATAACACATAAAACACAAACATATGGAATTGTTAACTGTGTCCACACGAGTGGAAATAATGATTACGAATTTAAGGATAAGCGAAGGAAAGGTAGAAAATAGAACAAAAAAATGTTGTCAGGAAATTTTTCTGTATAAATGAAAAAAAACAAGCAAATAAAAAAAAACACAAATATTTCTTTTTCACCTTGAAAACAATTATTACGGACATAACATTGTAGTACAAAAAAATGAAGTTAAGCTCAAAAAAAGTGTTAAATTTTTTCAATCAAAATTTTACGTTTGGTTTTTTGTCTGTTTTTGAAAAAAAAATATGATAAAATTGTTTACAGGATTCCGATGACACCGCATCCAGCGCGTCCACCAGCGTTACCAGTCTTCTTTGAATCTGGATGTCCACCACGTCCCAAATCATCTTCCCCATTATGAATGAGCATTGCCCGTCCGATAACTGATCTGGGTCCAGTCAATGAAACTAAATGATCAGTAAGTGTGGTCTCAACCATGTTATTTGCATCTGCCATGACATTTCCTAAATCGCCAACATGACGAACTTCATCACCTGGGGCTCCGTGATCCAACTGTGAAATAAATAAATTTACGTTGTTTAAAAATTATTTATAGTAACTAAAAAATACAATAATACAATATTATAACTATAAATTAATTGTACTTTTTTGCCTTTTATATCATGCTAAAAACTTTTATACCACGCGAAACATCTCGAAAATGGTTACAGATGAAAAACCAGTGGAAACCGGTTATCTTGACATGATAGGGACAAAGGTTATTGAAAACACAAAAGAGTTCAGTAAACCCACAAGAAAAATTGTATGTTTAAAAAAAATCTCGGAAACGGTTGCAGCTTATATGACAATATATGGCAAACTATTAACGATTTGCTATTTTTTTCGTTTTCCACAAATTAATTCTCAAAAAGTCCCAAACAGTTCTGAAAGCTTCAGCCGAAAGACTGTTACAAAAATTGCTTATATTTTTTTTTTTTTTTGCTCGAATCCGGGACAGATGACTGGCTGTTAGACGGGGTGAGGAAAGGGAAATTTTTAATCCCTGGAAATTAATCGAAAAGTACGAAATCTGTCAAAGCGGAAAAAACTATCTTACGTCCCAACTATTTTCCAAAAATGTGAATATCTTCAATAACTTTTGTTGTGGTTTTTTTCTTTAGAATACAGCAAAAGATGCGCAGCATGCAGAACTTTTAGAGAAAAGTATACGTTATACTCATAAATTTTATCATAAAATGCGCCGCAGGAATTTTTTTTAAAAAATAATTTCTTTTAAACACAAGTTTTTTTGGAGGTAAAAACTTGTGGAAAAATTGCGCCGCAGACGAAAATTTTCAGTTTAGAGACTAAATTGAAAAATCCGGGATAAAAATTTAGATTCTGGGACGCCGGGACAATTTGCTTAAATCCAGAACTGTCCCAGCCATCCCAGGACGTATGGTCGCCCTACTTATAAGCAACATCGAGCATGAAAGGGTTAAAGCCTTGAGTTGAAATATGATTCGAAAAAGGTTGGAGAACTTAAAGCCTAAAATTGTCATTTTTTCGCGATCCACCCTAATAAACATATTTTTTTTAAATTTTAACTTAGCTTATTGAATTTCTTACTTTGTCAGGATTGTAATGGCCTCCAGTACTCAAACATCCTCCGGTAATATCTCCTTTCTCATGAATGTGGAAACCATGCAGTCCAGGGCTTAAGCCACGGATTGAAATTTGGATGAAAACGGGTTCACCGCATCCGTTTTGTGTGAACGAAACGTTCCCCTTAACTTCCCCATTGGAGCCCTCGATGTAGGCAATCGCTCTCAACTGTTCCTTCTGAAAATTTCAAAAAAAAAAATAAGTTTGCGATTTTTTAAATTTTTAATTAAGTTTGAATAATTTTCTTTAAGATTCCCACTAGTTTTTGAAAAAAATCACACTTACATTTGCTTGAACAACGCTGAAAACCCCCACGATGGCGATCACTCCCAAAAATGCCTTCATCTTAAATAATCTACAAAAATAAATAGAAAGTTAAACAAAATTTAATTAAGTTATGCAATATTTATTAACGAAATGGCATTTATGCAAATTTTTCCCACTTGATGATCAATTATATTAAAATTTCAAAAAAATGCGATCACTGAAGATCACTTAGGTGACGATACGAACCTGTCGACAACACGAAACGAAACCAACTGAACTAAACTAGAAAACGTGAATCGAACAACTATCAACTGATTGGGAAGGAAAATTAAAATTGTCAATTTCAGAGCAAGTCAAACCAGTCTTATAAAAAGTCATTTTGGATTCCCCCAGAAATTTTGGTCTCATATGATGATATTTCACAGAATCCAATCCAACTCATGTGCAAATAAATCATAAAAGTACATAAAAGCAATCAACATAAAACTGATTCGCATATTCTGTGACGTCGCAAAATGTGCGTAATTACCCCAGCCCCAAGTGGGAGGTAAATGAGGAGACATAGTCTGATAATGTCATGAACAGAAATTTCCGACATTGCAGATGCAGGAGGAGAGGTATAATCTGCTGTTTATAGTAGGTAGATATGAAGATAAAAATCATAATGGAGAGAACATCATCAAAACTGGAATAGATCTCAGAATAAGAGTTTCCAATTAATCAAAAATTATTACATAACTAGGTCATGGAATTCATTGTAATTCAAGTATATGCAAAATAGGGTCTCATATTTTTCTAAGTTCAGTGGGTCCTAAATTACAACAGCAAATGGCAAATTCAGACACCCAGTTGTCGCCGAGCCTAAATTGATTGTGTGGTCCATTGAAAGCATGAATATGTAATATGATAAAGTCGCGTGCGCAGAATTTCTGCCCGTGTCGCGAATTACGTGAACAATTTGGGTGATAAAATTAACCCCTAAGGCACTCCACCTCCAAGTACAGTCAGACTTTGAACATTAAAAGTGGCCAGCCAAGGAAAATCCAATTTGACCCCACAACAATCTTTAGATAAATATTTTTTTCATCGTGTAGCTACGCTTGGAGCGCAGCCCAAACAAGTGACGCATTTGTTTGCTTAATAATATTACAAACTTGATAAACCTGTCGGAAAAGTTAATGTAGTTGTTCCATTCACGGGTCGCAGGGCCGTCTCGAGGGTAGAGTTAAGAACTCGGATTGAACGGAAACGTAAGAAAATTGGGCTCCAAAGTGTGTGACAGAGTCGTACAATAATAGAGTGGCACCCGGGGAAAAACCTGTATATGACACACAGTCCCTGTCTACAAAAATTTGAGAAGAACGTATTTTTTTTAGAGAACCGATTAGAGAGCTGAAGGTTTGTTTGTTTAAATTTTTGTCGGTTTTTATCTATTGATAAAAAGATATAAAGGTACCTTAGTTTGTCGGCATTCAACAAAATTTGAGCCGCAGGTAAAAGTTTACTATAGGCAGAAATTTAAAAAAAAAATACGCCGCAGACAAAACTTTTAAAAAATCCACTAAAAGCCGAACTTTTTTTAAAAAAAAAACACTGGCTCGCAGGCGAAAATTTTTGATTTCCAAGATCTTCATTTTGATTTCCTTAAATTGACCTAAAATTTGCCAGAAAAGCAAATCTTTATATGTTGTCCTTTGTGAGATCTGGATTTGACTCAGATCTAATGTCTAAACCACAATTACGCGTGCGTGCGTGCGGTACCCACGCAGTGAAAGTAAAAACTACGCATTTATATGAGTAAATGTATAATTGTGCGTTGCTCAGACGCGTTGCCGCGTCCGTGCTGCGTAGAGTAGGCTTACAGGTCGATTATCTTAGACGCATCACTTTTCGTGACTCGAATTTTGCCTATTGTATTTGTTGTTTTGTACCAACAACAACAGGTAATTTCGAGTCACGAAAAGTGACGCGTCTAAGATAATCGACCTGTCAGTCTCTACTTTTAGACGCGGTGACAACTACTAGATGCCAGAACTAAATAATGCCGCACGCACGCACGCGTAATTGTGGTTTAGGCTTAAGCCTCCGTTGAAGAACCACCAACTGCAGTGCTTGATTTTTCAATTCTCATTGTTTAAAATCAAAACGTTTTGTGACCTAAAATGCGGCCCTGAAAAGTAATTTTAAAGCTTGATGTTGAAATTACGAAACCTGGATGGGCTGGGAAATTCAAAGATTCGAAAATTAGTCAACAAGGTTCAACTTAAGTGCGTCATCCGTATAGATGCAAAACCGGTCGACCGTTTAATTATTATCATATCACATTGCCAATTTACACACAAACACTCTTCATTTCAACTGCGGTTGTATTTATTAGCACTCTGTTTATTTGTTTGTGCCCAGATTTTACATTTTTATTGGGCTTATCGTCTGCAAAAGTAAAAGAGAAAAAATAACGTCAACGGCAAAAAACTGGCAAGGAAAAATTAGAGAGATTCAGAAAAAAATTCAATATGGTAAACAAATTGTTTATGTAAAAAATTCATTATTTCTTTAAATGTTTCGGTCAAAATATGAGTTGAAGGTCAACCTCATTTGCTGGCTTTCTTATGAATTTTTTTTTTAAATCAATTAGTTTAGAATTATGAAATTGGTTCGAAATTTTTGGGGTCAAGTTCAAGTTATTATTCATGGAACAATGATCCGAAAATTAGAGGTGTATAATTTTTAGTTAATTTCTAATAAACTGGTTTGGATGGGCGGTTTTGCACCAATCTTGAAATATCTGAAAGTTATCAGTAAGGGTGGCCATAAAAGCTATGCTTTACTAGAGTAATTTTTTTATTTGGTATCGCTTTTGCTTTTCGCACAGAAATCTTATAAAACTAACTCTTCTAATCTAGCAACAGTTTTTAACACACATGCGCAAAAAGGGTAGATAAATCACTCTGGTTAAGCATACCCAAGTAGCAAAAAAAGTTCGTAAAGTGGTCGTTGCAACCACACATTCACGAAACTAGAGTCATAACGACCACTTTACGAACTTTTGTGCTCCTTGAGTAGTGTGTATGTCCGGCTTAATATCAATGTTTAGGACCGACGAATTTTAAAATCCGTCCAGGTAATACCAAATCTTGTTGTTTTACTATGCAAGACGTCAAATAGTGTTTAATAAAGAAAAATCTTTAGTATACTTGTAGGTAAATAATTTTAATCACTCACCAAGCTAATTTTTTTCAATTAACGAAAATTTGATTTCAATCCAGTTTAGAGTAATAAAAATGAAAACCCAAATGTAAACAACGTAAATCAAGACGTCGTAACACGATATGACAGCACAGTTGATTTGAGACTGTAGATTTTAAAGATTTTTTGATTTAAACTAACTCTATTTGAACATTTTTAAGTCTTTTTAGTAGTGACTATAAAAAAATTAATTTTTCTGAAGCTTTGTTTTTTAAAATTTCCAAAGTGCCAAAATTTTACTAAAATTATGTCAAAAACAGACACAGTTTGCTAAAAACAACGTTTGGCGAAAAAAAAACAAAGTTGTTTCAGTTTGTGGAGAAAAAAACTAATTTTTCACTAATGACAGTAAATTGCAGAGAACGGATGTTGGAAACAACATTCTCACAGGCGCGGATCCAAGGGGTCATGACCCCCCCCCTCCTCCCCCCCCCCTCCCACTCCTCTCTTCCCCCTTGGACGACCAAGGCCTTTTAGTCTTGTTGATGGGTAGATATTTTTATCATACTAATATATACAAATGAGTTGGTGTCTGTCTGTTACTTTTTCACGTGAAAACTGCTGAACCGATTGACCTGAAATTTGGCACAGATTTTCGTCGGGTATCCAACTCTAGACATACCCATTTCAAAGTAGCTCGAGTGATGGGGGGAGTAAAGGGAGGGGGTAAAGTGAATTCTAATCCGAATGCTAGAATTTATTGTATTTTTGTTAATTTTTGAAAACCATTTTCAGTAGAGAAAAAACTAAAGAGAAGCACAGACCGCCCTACTCTAGGTTATCTAATTTTTAACCAACTGAATTTTGTTTTCTTTTGTTTTGTTCTACTCACGCTTTTAGCCGGGGCCCCAATTCTAGTACTCTACATAATATAAAGGGTCTTTCAACAAGGACTTAACAATTTTGTATTTTAATAAAAACGCACCCTAAAACTTTTTTTATGATCTGGCAATGCTAAAACGTCAGTCAAGGTTTACATTTTTATCATGGTGAAGTTCACGAACGAGCAACGTTTGGAAATTATTAAAACTTACTACCGAAATTTTGAGTCGGTGGTCGCAATCGTGTAATCTTGAGAATTGGTCCGGTCGAATGGCCACCTCGGTCATGCGATTTAACGCCGTTGGATTTCTTTTTATGGGGTTATGTTAAGTCGTTGGTTTATGCCAACAAGCTAACAACGTTAGAGGAGCTCAGGAATAATATCGAACGCGAAATTGCCAATGTTCCGGTCGATATGTGTGGAAAATTGGCTCCAAAGAGTCAATCAGCAAACATGCTCGCGGTGGCCATATGAACGACATCGAATTTCATACTTAAATGTAACATGTCCACTACACCTGGAATAAATTTCAGCCCGATATCTCAATTATTCTGTGTTTTATGTAAATACAAAATTGTTATGTCCTTGTTGAAAGACCCGATATCATATAGAAGTATATTAGACTTAGTCTACGCATCGAACCAATCATCAGGCACAAAAATGAACCACACCAGGGTGTTTGGGATTGCAAAATATATTGATTTCCGCATGTCCGTCCGTCTATCTGTCTGTATGTCCGTCTATCTGTCTGTATGTCCGTCTATCTGTCTGTATGTCCGTCTGTCCGTGAACACCATAATTGTTGAAAAGATTGAGGTATAGATTTTGCTAAATTCTTGAATGTGCCATTCCTTCTCCCCTCTCCAATATAAACAAAGCGGGTTTTTGCAATTTTCTCGAAAACGGTGAATCGTTTTGAAAAACTTATTAAGGCAAAATTGATTTATAATAGGATTTTGCATAACTTATCCATACATCAAGATTCAGTTCGGCCACTCCTTCCTTCTTCCGCCATATAAATGGAATACTTTTTTTTCTATTTTGTCGAAAACGGTTCATAGTACCGAAAAATTTATAAAGACGAAATGTGTTTAGAATATGATTTTACATAACTGTTCCATACATAAAAATCCAATCAGACCAAGCGTTTCCCCCTCTTCCATACAAATGGATTTTTTTCATTTGTCTGTCCTTATTTAAAGTGTTTAACGATTGCCTCTTGGCAATTTTAGCTTTTTTTATGTTTCTTTTAGCAATTTTATTTAATTGCACTATGACCCTTATTTCACCTATAGCAATCCATAAAATACATTAGACCTATCCATAAAACACGTAAAGCTATTTTTCTAATCTTCAAAGCCCCCTCCCCCCTACATCAAGCGTTTTGGCCATTTCATATAATAACATTTAATACCGGCAACACATTATCGCAGTTCCCATTCTTCCCCATTAATGTGTGATGTGTGAGGTAAAAAAAAGACAGTAATTTTGTTACAAGTCGTTTGTCATATCAAAAATTTGGCATGCTCAGAATTTCAAAATCTACTTTTCAAATTATAAAACAACAACAAACACAATTCCGTTGAATAAAAGCAACTTTAACAGTTCCGAAAACAATTGAGATAAACTGCTTCGTATTTAAAATCTAAAATCTTTTTTTTTTTGCCACTTAACAATAATTTGATAATGAAACATTGTTTTTTTTCGATGAGAACTGAAGCAGAAACATTAATATTTTCAAGTATGAAAAAAACAGAATCGAATTTCATTATTATTCCAGTCAATTACCTCGTAATTGCAACAACGCATAATCAATGACAATAAAAACTTGTGACTATAAATGGTGAAAACGTGGTTTAACAATTTTATATTTTCAAAATATCAAATATTTAAAATCTTTTTAGAAGCATTACTCCCAATATCACAACAAAAATGGACACTATCACTTGCCATGGATTTTGCCGTAAAAAGATAAATAAAAAGAAAATGTGGGTAAACAACATAAAGTAACAATTTGCGTTCAACCTTAAAGCCACCTCCAGAATTAATATGTCACGACAGCATTGAATTTAAGTTATTATATAGATCCGGTATTGAATTTTAAAGAAAACTGAAAAAAAAGAATAAATCTTACTCACCTGTAATTGATTAAAAACTAAAATTCAAGTAAAATGCGATTCACTCTCTAACCGTCTAGATTGGCAAACAACAAACAACTGACTACAAAATTATCACAAAACACATTCGAAGCCGGCTGCAAAATCGCTCTTGTCTTATTTGCGAATCAGTGAATCTCTATACTAGAGGTTGGTGTCTATCTACGAGTTTAGTGTAATTTTCCACCTTCACACTTATAGAAATTTCCATTTATTAAGAAATTTCATTAAAATCTTTAATTTCATTTTCACTTGGTGACCACTTTTTTTATGCAGATGTTAATTAAATTTATGCAATTAAATTCATTCTTTAAACAAAATTTTAAATCATTTATCTAATAGTATGAATTTTGAACATAAAACTCTTTTAGCACATTTTTTTTCTGTATTTGTAGGCGAACGATTTTCTTCAACTGAACTCCAGATAAGGAAGACGTGGTTGATAACTCGGTTTTTTAATTCCATTAGTACTCAATTAACATTGTTGGTAAACAAAGGAAATTTGATTTAAAGCCAAATTAATAAAGGTGTGAAATATCAATAAATAAATTTTTATTTGTTGCTTGAAAAAGTAAAATGTGTTACGAAACTGAGAAATTGGGACATTTTTACACGCGAAAACATTGTTAAATAAAAATAAAAATTGGGAACATGTTTACAGAAGGTGATAACAATAAAATATGTTATCATAAAATGCATTTGTTTTTTTAGATTTTTTTTTGCTCATTCAAAATTTTGACCCCATATTTCGGTTTTACAGGAACCCAGACATGTTATTATAACCAAAATTTTGTGTAGTAAACCTTTTATCTGTTATTAGTTACAGATACAACTGAAGCTAGATACGATGGGGTGCCAATCATGCGAGTGTGGATTATTGTAAACCCGGGAAGGGTTTACTCCCAACGGAACGGAGAGAGTACAGTGAGTGGAAAAAGTCATCGTACAGTCACAATTTTTGAATAAAATACTAAATATCTCAAACACTATATTTATTTTTCAAATTCTGGTTACAGGATTTTGTTGCCTGGACAATTCTTTAGAGATCTGTAAAAAAAGAGATAAAAACATAACAAAAGCTATAATTGCCAATCTGGCAATCATTGAATTGCCAATCTGGCAATTTGGTTTCACCATGCGGGTATAAAAATAATAATTTATTACTTAAATTTATTACTTTAACTAAAAATATGCTTGTTTAAGAGCGGAAAAAAGTCTTCGATCGGCTATTAAAACAACCAAAAAATATGGGCTAATTTACCGTTAGTATTTGGTTGGGTATCCATTAGATCGAATTACTGCTTGAAGTCGCCTGGGCATCGATTCTACCAACTTCCGGGTCACTTCCGGGGTTATTTTTGCCCAATTCTTCTTGCAACACCGCCTTAAGCGTTTTCTCGCTAGTAATAGTGTGGCTGCGGATTTTCTTGTCAAGCAAGTCTCATAATTGTTCGAGGGGGTTTATATCAGGAGAATGGGCTGGCGTTTAGAAATATTTGGGAGTGTTGTAGAGCAGCCATAAGCGTGTATTGAGTGATCTATGCGTCGGATCGTTATCCTGCATAAACACAAACGTGTCCTTAGTCCCAATTCTTCAGCGCTAGCATGTAAATTTTGTTTTAATTTGTCAATATACATATACTGGTCCATAACCTCATCAATAAAATGTCGCCTACCCACCCCCCGCCGCGCTCATGCAGCCCACCATGCTTGATGTTTTCTTTTTGAAACTCCATATTCTTTTTACGGCACAAAATTGGCCTTCCTTCCGATTGGAAAATGTTAAATTTACTCTCGTCAGTAATATTTACTATTTACTGACTAATATTGCTGCGAAATATACCACTCATAAAAACGTAACTACCCCTTCTCTTGAATTACCCTCTCTTCTCTTGTTCCGGTTAATGATTTAATCAGTTAAACATATTAGGTGGTCAGTTGTTTGAAAGTTTTGTTGTCCAAAACTTTCTCAAGAAAGTAGTCGTGCAGACGTAAGGGTAGCTTCTTCTGACAAACTCTTCTCGTGCTCTTTGGGGGCTGTCCTATGGTGATCATATAATTTCGAATTAGCTTGGATAGTCCCGGAAACCGACGGATTGTTCCAGGGTTCCGGAGACTAAACTTTTTTTTTTAAAACCCTTCAGACACCCCTCCACCACCACCCTCTAAGGAGGACTGTAGTCATGGGAAACACATTCTTTACACATTTTATTAAAGGTTGTTCCAAAGTTTAGTTGCCCTCGGGATAAAAGAAATTTCAAAATTTCAGATATTTTCACAGTTTTTAGATACTCTGCTTGCCTACTTTTCTAGTGCGCAATAGAAGCCATCACAAAAATAAAATCAATCAAAATTAAACAACATTAAAATAGTTTTCAAAAAAAGAAATTAAATATTTATTGCCTCGTTAAAACTAAACTAATGAAACTTACAAGATTGCAATTGATTGTTTTCAGAATTGCGAATAGAAGTCTTATTTCAATAAAATCACAAGAGTAAAATATTTTTCTATAGCCATTTATAGGAAAATAAATCTTTCTTATACTAAATCTATTTTCGATGCATTTATCATTTTAATTTAAATAAAAATTTAAGGAGCAAATATAACACTGGAATAAATTGAATTACTATTTCTACAATTTTGATTTTTTTTTTTAAATTCAACTAGATTCATGTCGGCAAGATACAATATTTATAATTCTTTTTTAATGAGTGAACAATCCAAAAATTTTATGCATTTTTTTCTGCAAGCGTTAATTAGTTATGACAACAATTGTTTAGTAGAAATTTCCAATAGACATCGTCGTCTTCGGTGGGAACATGATTGAATTTAAAATGTATGTAAAAGAACAGTGGAGTTAAATTTTATTTTTATTTTTACAAATAATTTTAGATAAGCCGATGCCTTCCGAGCGAAGCTGTTTGCAGTGGCGTACTGTTTTCTATGTAAGTAATTTCTGTAGGTTTTATGCCATTGTGGGCTCTTTTTAAGGATCGCTTCTTATCCATTTCGTTCACTTGATTTAAATTTAGTTCAACTGTTTGAAGACTCTGTGCTCTTTGCAGGGAAAGACGAAGCGGCTTTTTCGGGGGTGTTGGTCTAATTCGAGGGGCCGCAGGCTCTGATGTATAATCGACCGTTCTTTTCTTATCATTTTTGTCGGCTTCCAAGTCTAGACTTTTTACGCTTCTTAAATCATTGCCAAATTTTCGAATTGGCTCCATGTGGACTAATTCTTTTCGGCGATCGACTCTGAAAATAGTAAAAAGAATTAAAAAATGTATTTTAGAACATTTTTAGTGTTTTTAATTTATTTTTTCGTTTTGTATTCAAGGACTTCAAATCTATAAACAATATACCAAAAAAATAGGAGCTTGAAATTTGACATTTACCGAAAGTGAAATCACATTCAAATATCCCTAAAGGTGCCGCTCCACATGAGAGTAAATGCCGGCGAGAACCTCTCGATAGCAGCTACTCGCAAATGGATACGTCTCTGAGAGTGGCTCGCAGAAACTCGCAAAAACTCGCGAGCTAGTTTCTGCGAGCTGTCAAAAGTGATTCTACTCTCTAGTCGACACGCACCCACTGAACTCTCAGGGAGTTGCTCGCCAGAATTTCGCTAGTAGCTCTCGAGAACTCGCCAACGCAAGATGTAAAAAAAAATCAAGATATAGGTCTTGAAAAGAGAAAAATCGCCGAAATTAACTCTCAAATGGACAACCGCCTGCGAGTAACTCTCGAGAGTTTTTGAGATTTACTCGCGTATTTACTCTCATGTGGAGCGGCACCTTTAGAGGAAAAAATTGCAATTGTCTCGAAAAGGTTCATTTTTCAAAAAATTTGATAAGACAACAAGTCTTTAGAACATGATTTTACATAACTCTTCCATATATCGCAATCCAATTGGAGCTAATTTATAGATATATATCGACGCCTCCGTGCAAAATTATCGTAAATTTACTTACGATATTCTTGAATGTTGAGTTTTTAATTCACTAAAAAAAACTCGCCAACTTTTTTGAGATGTTAAGGATTTGCATTTGCAGATTAATCAATTTTCTTCCAAAATTAGCAAAATATAACTAAAATTATTTCCGATATTACGTTTTATCGTAGTTACAAAAAACAAGAGTTCTGGGAGCGAAATGGAAAAGACCGCGTCAAAATCGGTTGAGGAATTCTGGTAAAAGTAAATCTTACAAATTTTCGTTACACACCTACATACACACACTAACGTGTTGCGAATTTATTAAACTGATTCGATTTTTAAAGTTATTTTAATACCTTTTTTATATAAATACAAAAAAGGTAAAAAAAAACAGCGTAGAAAAAGAGAACTGAGAACATTTGAGAACCACTGACTGGTTTTTGTCACCGCTAAATTACTAAAGTTTAAAAAGCGCCGTGGCTAAAAAAGAAACTTTCCGCGTACCAAGAACGTGGCGCGCAATTTTAAATCAGATTTTTAGTCATTTTTTTGAATTCCTTTAAAAGAAAAATATTTTAATTAAAAATTTGTTTTACAAAACCACAGGATATCTCGAAAACGGAAGAAATTACAAGAAGACATTAAGCAGAGCACTTCTCCAAAATTTCACAAAAAAAAACAAGCACCAAACAATCGTATAAAAAAATATGAAAAAATTTCGAAAAGCAATACTTTTAATGACTTTTTATTTTTTTAACTGAATAAAAAACATACAATAAAATTTTTTCAAAAAAATGGCAAAAAAAACTTTTCATTAATGGCAACAAATGATTAGCAAATGAAAATATTCTGGCATTTATTTTATAATAAAAAAAAAACATTTTTCACCAACACACGCTGTTTGTATGAAACAAATTCGTGCGGGAATATTGAGTCGTTTCTCCTCCAAATAAAACGGTATTTCTTCTAGCAGAAATTTTAATATTTCGCAATCGCACTTGACTAACTGATGTTGATTTCGAAGGATCTTCCTCACTACAATTAAAATCAATTATTTAAAAAAAAAATAACCTCAAACCAAGAATTTTTAGTAATCTGTTGAAATTGATGAATTTTCTTGGAGAAAATGAAATTTTTATGAGTATTTGATAAGAAGAAAAATATGCCATATAATTTACTTTTATTTGAACTTTAGGATTCTACTTCAAAATACAAATTTATTAAGTCCTTGTACTTCAATTGAAATTTTTAACCGTTTTCGAGATATTTCAGATATTGTACAAATCAATTGATTAAGTTTTTCGTGAAATAATGAATTAAGAAAAGAACTTTTTATGAGTGCCTTTTAAGAGAACCGCGATTGTTGCAAGTTTGTTGGAAATTGTCTCAGTTTTTTTTGAACCGAACCAAAAACCAGTTAACAATTGAAATTTTAGTGAACCAAAACCAAACCATAAACCAAATCACTCTGAAAAAAATATGTCCGAACCGAACCTGAACTTAAATAGGGGATTTTCTTTGGTGTGAATCCGGGACAGATTACCGTTGAAGAACAGGTGGATACGGAGCGCGGGGGGGGGGGGGGGGGTGGGAAGAGGGGGGGGGGGGGGGAAGAGGGGGGGAGGTGAGGAAAAAAATGTTATGCTTCGAAAATAAACGTGAAAATTTAATTTTGAAAGTCGGGTCGCGCTAGTTTCAATTTTTGTAATTTGTTTATGATTTGATAAAAAGTATCACGGGTGTTTTATGTTTTCAAAATACAATAAAAATTGCGCCGAAGGTAAAACTTCGCAGGCAGGAAAAGCGCCGCAGGCGAATTTTTTAAGAAAAATGCGCTGCAAGCAGTAAATTGTAAGGAAACTGCGTCTTGGGCGAAAATTTTTAGGTTTCGAGGTGAATTTTTTTGGGACTAAGAAATTACAACACTAGAATGCATGATTCCGGGACAAAAGTTTAGGATCTAACATAATTATCCTGCATTTCTTCGAATTTAACTTTCTTTAACACGTTGGCTACCAGCCAAAAAAACGCTTACTCCGCTAGTATATACTGGGAAAAAACGCAAAAATCATTTCTGTACTTTGTGAGTCACCAGTGAACACAAGATCAATACAGACAAAAACGAACGAATCGAATAAAATATAACGGACAAAAAAAAACCCCTTTGTATCGCACGACCGACTGCACTCAACCATGGAACTTGAGAAACTGACGGTAATGACAATAGTGTGTGTACACCGGTGACTCACATGGTAGCCAACGTGACAATCCACTTGCAACAATCGAGGTAAATTCTTGAAATTATTGTAAAAACTCACCCATTGCAATTTAAATGTTCAACACTTCTGGCATGCGAGTGCATCTCATGGTTGTGACCATTTCTCTGCAACATTGAATTCTGCGTTCGCTCACCAATGCTTTTATCCCGCCGCAAATCCCGATGGTGGTGGTGATGGTGGTGATGATGATCTCTCCTGCTCAAATGTGGCATATCGCTGTTGATTGAAATTTTCGACGCGGAAAGGGATTTCGATACGGGCACGGGTGGAGGAGGCATGTAATTATTTTCCGTGTCTGTGTGACATCCATTCTCTTTGATAATCGTCTTCGTCACATGCGATTTACCTGAGTTCGCAGTTAATTCAATCGGCCTGCCACCCACCAAGGTTGTAACGTAGTTGCCACGCTGGAATACCTGCGGCTTCTCTGGCGGAGTCGATGGCGGGGAGGAGATATTTATGCTGGTCACGTGTCCTGAATGGCCGTTCACAATGGAAGGTGTCGGGGACTCTTTGGCGTTTTGAAGCTCACGCACCTGTTCTTCCAGGTACGAAATTCTATGCTGCAGCCTGAGATTGTCTTCTTGCTGCTGGACCAACTGCTGATGAGGAATTGTCGTTGCTTTCTTTCGGACCAGAACCAACTGGCATTTTCCGGAAGTTCCGATTTGCTTCTGCAGTTCCTCTCGCGTTCGATATGTGACGATTTTTCCATTCACTTCCAGGATTCGATCGCCACGATAGAGTCCTTCCCCATCCAAAGCCCATTCGATGTAGAGCCCTGGACCTTCAGATTTCGCACTTGCTGCCCATCTTCCAACAGTCGCTTGAACAGCATGCAGACTTAAACTTGCACCAGATTGAATTATGCTGCAAAAGAAAACTTGCGTTAGTTATTTTAATTTTTTCTCCATGTTGTCATTTTTGTTTAAGCTCCAAATGCAATTTAGTCACAAGTTCCATATTTTTTGAAAATGTTCTCAAAAGAGAGAAACAATCAAAAAGAGGGTTCAAAATCTAGTTGCGGAACCAAAAATTAATGTGGGCGACCTAGAGATTCAACCTGAAAAAGTAGCATTTATGTCGGCCGCGTCGTTGGCGGTTGACATATTTCTTCGCCATTGAAGTCAGTGACTTCATCGTTTTTAGGGAGATTTGAGAACATATTTTGGTGCCGTATTTTTTAAAGACTTTTCAAAGACCTTAAATTTGCAAAATCTTTCTTTAGAAGACAGAACATTGGCAGACCCCAAAAGCTTGAAAAAAGTCCCAGATACGCCGCTGCGCTATAACAGAGACAAAAATCTCACACAATGGCTTACAAATATCGCCTATGCGCATTTAGGAAAAATGAGTATAACAAAAATTAAAGGATATTAAATTTTGTTACATTTTTTGGTTAACGGTTTTTGCATCGCCAACCGTTCTCGAGATATTTGAAAAAAAAATTAGTTTTTTGAAAATTTCTCGGTTTTTTTTGGAAATTTTTCGAAAATTCTGCGCTATTATGCAAAAATGCTTATAACCAGGTTTAAAGGAAATGAAATTTCCCGCATTTTTTCCTTTAACGGTTTTTACGTATCTTTAACGGTTCTCCAGATATTTGAAAAATATCATTTCTTACTGATTTTTTCCGAAACTAAATATTGCAGAGGAAAGTTTTGTGTTGATCAAAACTGATATTTTTTTCTGGCCTCAAAAACTCACAAAAAAACATGGGGTACAAAAGTGTTAAAAAAATTTAAATACTGAAAAGTGTCAGATGATCATAAAATTCGGCTTAGAACACCCACCTGAATAAAGTATTTGAATCCAATTTCGACTTGTCTAATCGCAACTGGAGCGCCCGCGCTTCCTCAACTATAGACAAAAGTTGCAGCTCTTCCCGACCGAGCGCGTACTCCAGTTCCGCTTGCCTAATTCGTGTGTCAATGTTACTGCAAAAAAAACAAAAATAAAAATTTTAAATAAAACACATTAAAATCCCACATTCGAAACGGTGCAGTTGTTTTGAATAGGTGAACAGGTGTTCGTTCGAAACAGGCACCACTCACTCAGTTATGTCCAATTTATCCAGTGCGCTCTTTAAATTCCTAATGGCAATTCGCTTATTTTCGGCATCAGTTTTCCACCGAGATAACTTCTGTTCGGCTGCAGGTCTCTCGGCATCATCCAATGGTGGCCCCGTTGGCCTTGGCAATTTTCCCAAGCACAATTGAATCCTTAAATTCTGAATCACCGCCTCTCTGTCCTGCAGAGCTGATCGCAATTCCTTGGATTCTGGGCGTGGGGAACTTCTCGCCGAAATTGTTCCGCCCAAGGACGTACCTTTACGTCTACGTCCGGGATTCGATGAACTCAGCGAGACTTCGATGTTGGCCATCTGCAATATAGAACGATAAAATGCACTACGATCCAGATGAAGATCTCTTGACCAACTGATCGACTAAAAGTTCAGTTAAACTTTATTTCGATTCCATTCGCCGTGAAATTTGAAAATCGACTAAATCAAATGGAACTGCGCCAAACATCGGCGTACAAGTTGATCAACACATTTTAGCCAGATGAATCAGATAGCATTTTTGTGATGATCATCAACGCTTTAATGATCTCAACTATAAATTCAGCAAACGGTTCCCCGGCCCCAACGACTCCCAAACTGGACTTGGAAATGGAATTCTCCTAGACCGGTTGCCGCGAGCGTTTTAAGAATAGTTTAGAGATGAGGTGAGCTCAGGTGGTGCCATTTATCGATCAATTGATCGCCGCGTGCAGAAGACATCGGAAAGATTGAAGATTGTTTGCGTTGAAAACTTTCGGATGTTTCGGAAATCCAAGTTCAAAAACTCATATATGCTTCATGATGAAGCGAAAAATTCACACGCGCCGACGAGAATAACTGAAAAAAAAAGAGTTTTTCTCGTCTTTGTTTACATCTGCAACGAAACGGCGATCAATGAAGATCGTCAATCAATGACGGCATTCACCGCAAAGGTGTCTTTATTCTACCACAGGTAACCAATTGGCCACTGACCACCTGTAAAACATCTCAAAAGTGTTTTCCTCAACCGTCAGAGTCAAGTGAAGTCGTTAGAGTGGCTGATCAAGCAGTCGGAATCGAAAAAAAGACGTTGATATGTTGATGATATGTTGGCTTGTGCTATTGGAAAAACATGTTTTCGCACTCAGCAATGGAAATGATTTGGTTCGGGAAAATATGTTAACAGTTAGAATCAATTCAATAGGAAGATATTTAGCTCAGATTTCTAATAATTTTCAGCTTCTTTTCTTAATAAATTGTTATTTCACCATTCGGACAACAATATGAGAAATTGATAAGTTATGAATTTCACTGAAACCTTTTGATTCTCAACATTGATTGGGTATAATTTCTTTTTTTATTTTGTACCTATAGTCGCAGAGAGATGCAAGGAAAGAAAAAGTTTACGGAAATGAAATCGAAATCGTAAGATTTATTAAATTCAACTTTTTTTCAGATACCATTGATTGGATTATTCTTACCTTGGCCTCAAGATTCTCCAATTGTGACATTCGTGGTTGACCGGGAGTTCCTTTTTGTGAGATTATTGTCTGAAATTTTAAAAGATTTTTTTAGTCTAATTAAATACCATTAATTAACATAAATTTCTCCTAAACAACATATTTATAAAGAATAATAATAATACTGCATTCTGGATGAAAGTTTCAGTGGCACGGAGAAAGTAATGACGACCCGAGTGAAAAGAGTCTAGTAAATATCAATATTTTGGAACTTTTTAGTACGGAATTTTATATCAATTTTTAAATTCAAAAAAATAATAAAGCTAATCCAAGTCAAATTTTTGACAAGTCAACTCTAGCCTGTAGCAGGGAAACAGAGTTATCAAAATAATTATCTCAGGTCCACCCGGGCAGTTCCTTACGCGCTACTTTTCTTGATGCAGGATTATTTTTTGAATTTATCCCGCCACAGGTTGACACACTTTTACCATTCCTAACGCAGGTGAACGCATGCTTAACATAGGCTAAATTTTCCTGCAGGAAGCCATACGCAAATCGATTACGCCGAACGTAAGTCAACGACTTTTACTCAATGTTTCTGAGTGTAGTAGGGACTTAAATGAGTCAGTCTGCTAGTTTGCTGTACTTTATTTACGTTTTTTTTATAGTTCTAGCTAGAGTTTGGGGAAGATTCTTTAATGCCGACAGCTCAGGATGGTCGGAAAAACGGAAGGAGATTTCGGTTTATGTTCTCCTTGAACTTCTACGGGTTATAATCCGGGGGGAACATATCGGATGGTAAATCGTTCCAGAGTTTTGTTGTTCGCGGAATGAAGGAATTCCTAAACTTTACTGTACGAAAATCCCTTTACAATTTCCCAGACTTTCCCTATAAGCTGTTTGAAAATTCTTCGAAAGCTCATCTAAAGCAGGCATCATCAGCTAGTGGCTCGGCTGGCTCATCACACAGATTGGCTTTAACAGCGTAGCCACTATAATCGACCTTTTATTGTGTGCTGTAATGCTTGTGTGTGCGGGTTCGGATCGCAGGAATAAAACGAGTCGTGCTTTGAGTTGGAATCGGGGCATTATTAGCATGACGCATTTCATTTTAAATCAGTTCGTGTCAAGCCATTGCCGTGGAAGGTTGTGTTTCATTGAACTGTATTTTAATTTGTAGTGGTTATAAATTTTGATTGTTGAGGGAGCGAGACCCCTGATCTAAAGCTTTTGAAAGGTAACAATCCAAAGCTCGACCGCAAAAGTAATACCGTCCATTTTTATGCAGTTTCCCAAAAAGAACGAGTAATATGAGTTCGGTTATAGCTGTCAAAGAAAGATGTTCTCCTGTAACTTTTGAACCCCGCAATGGGGAATATTGAACGATCCTGCTTTGGAATGCTTGAGAAGGTGCCGATGTTTTTAGTCATGTTTGTAACAATAATTGCCCTTTAACCCCATCACCTGATAACTCGTAAACCGGTTAACGGATTTTCATGGGGTAAATTGGACCGCAAAATCCCCAAATTTACTCGAGGATTTATTTTTAATACTTGAAGATGGTCACATCTCTAAGGAGGAGGAGAAGTATTTTTTATGGGAAGTAGGGAACAGCTCGCCTAGCCCTTACATGCGGGCGCCCATGAATGTGACGATGATTCCCGGAGAAAAGTCCCGGAGAAAAGTCCCGGACTTCTTTGGTAAAACAGATAGATTTTGATAAAAAATCCCTTCCTCAAGACCTCATACTAAAAAATCACATGAGAAAAAAATTCACTTCAATCGGTCGAAAGCTTTGCAGTTTTGAGCTTTCGGGCGAAAGTAAAAAAAGCTTTTTTGGGATCAAATTTACTTAAAAAAAAGGGATGTCCATTTTCTCGCAAAATTTGAAAACTTGAGCTCAAAAATCGCTCTAAAAATTTAAAAAAATTCAACAATTTAAGAATAAAAATTAAAATGTTTTCAAAAATTTTGAAATAAATAAAAATAATTATGAAAAAAATTGGAATATGATTTTAAACCACCTACAAATCATGACATAATTTTAGAAACCCTAAACAAACTGTAATTATTTTTAATTAACAAAAATTGAACAACGCGGAAACAAAACGAAAAAAAAAATCGCCACAGGAAGACAATTCAGTACTCGCATAGCTATTTACAATATTAATTTGCATAATGTAACTAATTACGCCGTGATTGAAATGAATGGAAAAGAAGCAAAGATTTCCCATGACGACACAAAGAAATAAATGACCATCTTGGATCATGGGAAAAATATCCAGCCATACTTGAAATTGGTTTGGCTTGACTTGGCTACTATTCTAATGCCATAATACTACCGTAATTAAATTTCAAATACATAAATCAGAGAGCGACCCAATTCGCAGTTACAAATTCCAGTTCAATATCAATTTTCACAGCAACAAAGTATGCAACACTTTAAAATTAACAAGTAGTGCAGTCTTTCAGCATAAATAAAACTGGATTTATTTCAACTGGACATTCATCTGTAGATCATCATTCCAGGTGCAAAAATAATATGAAATTAACCGCTGATACAAGTCACGGTCAATAAATCAATTCGTCGCTTAATGCGTTGATGTCATCGAAATTGATAACGAATAATCGTTCAACGGCAATACGATGTCATAATTAACATAATTAGCATAAGGTCATGTCAAGAGATTCGTTATCCTCGTCGCGGCGCATTGGTTCGCCGACCGGCACCATTAACATATTATCCTCAAAAAGAAGCCGGTCAAAAGTGGATTTGCTTCAACTCAGAAATATGCTAAGAAATATGCGGACAAGTCAAATGTCTTAAGAAACTGGTTTCGAAGACGTTCAGATCGTATCAATGCGATCGTTTCATAGATTAACCTCCCCAGATCGTAAATACAACATGAGTGAGTCTAGTGATCCTCTTGATCTTGGGAACATATACATTTATGCTGAACCGAAGATGGCACTAGGGTTTCATAGGAAACCAACATATTTTTTTGGTTGTTATTTGTTCACTACTGTCGTCACATAATTGAGATCGAAAGCCTTTTGTAACTGAAAAATAATTCCACGAAAATCGCTATTCGGAATTTTTAATTATTTTATGTATTTTCTTGAAAATATTTCATGTATTCTCAGGGCGGTTGAAGGTTAAATTTTCGGGAGAGATTGGATATAATACAGAAATTTCGTTAGTATTATTACAACTAGGTTGATTATACGTCCCAGATAAAGTCCCAAATCCAGGCTTGTGGTTTCGATGTCCCAAAAACTAAATTTTTGTCTCGCATTATTCGCTTTATTCTTAAAACTGAAAATTTTCACCTGCGGCGTAATTTATTGAAACGTCTTTTCATTAAAAATTGCATTTTATTATAAAACTTTTGATTATGAAATATTTTTCCCAAGAAAATTTTGCTTCCGGGCCCAAGCAACCAGATAAGGCATAATGCCTTAGATTAGGGCGTGGTGTCTTAAAAAACGACCAATTTTAAGACACCACGCCCTAATCTAAGGCATTATGCCTTATCTGGTTGCTTGGGGGGTAACTTCTGTTGTTTTTTAACCCTTAGAGACACAGAAAAATAGCTAATATTTTCACCCGTGCTGCATACGCAGATTTTTTTTTAGTGGAACCATTTCAAAGCATTCATGCAGCAATGGAAGTCGATTTAATAAGAGGTATAATTTTGGTACCACCGTGCTGCATTTGTTTCGGAAAAAAGTGGTGCATTGCATGTACCACCGAGTCTGTAAGGGTTAAAGAAAGACTTCACTTTTTTTTAAATAGTGAAGGCGTAACATTATTTCTACACTGGCGTCACTTTGACTTGTTTTATTTTGAAACATTAAAAAAGAGGGGAATATGCCAAAAAGCCAAAAATTTGCGTCGCATATCGCATGCCCAAAGCGCAACATATTAAATCACGTCCACTGCTGTTGATGGGTAACAATACCTTACAAATGTCGCAACATTCCTCGTATTCCACAAGGCATGTAAAACAAGAGGTGCAGTAGCGCAGAAAAAAATTTTTACTACCCAAATTTTAGGTGGTTTAATCTAGTCTTATGATGCCAGTTAGTGCGAGGGAGAATATAATTTTACATAACATTTCCATACATAAAAATCCATCTAAAAACTCAAAAAAAAAAAAAAAAAAGTTGTGGATTCACACGCAAATTTTACCAAAACCACAATTCGTTCATTGTTCAAAACGCAACAGAAAACCAAAAGTTCAAACTCATGCTGACAATCTAGACAAGCACCAAAAAAATCTCTCAAGACGTTTATCTTTCGTGCCTGTCGGGTTATACTAACAGATGGCATATCCACTCGAATTGATGAGTGAAGTTGAACAGATCAACTGACATATAGAAAAATAGTCGAAGAAGACAGTTGGATGCCATTCCAGGAAATTTTGTTTAGTTTCGCACAACAGGAAAAATGTTAACTCCGGCCCAAAAAAATATTCGAAGATTTTATCTTTTGATCTTGATTACAAGCAATTGTTCTTCACACACTTTTCTAGGCGCAGACGACAATTAAGAATTAAAAAAAAGATATTTTTTAATTGCTGGTATCTAAATTACCCTAACCGTAGCCACAATATGGGGTAATTTTTTTTTTCAATGCTTACCATTGATGCACAACGCTCCGTTTTAAATACTCGATGAGCTGGTGTGGTTACTGGCGCACTTAGTACACTCCCTGTTTCCATTCCGTTCGCATAATGAGTTTAGGGATTACTGAAATTAAAAGAAAACAAAACTTTTAATATTTGAATTGGAAAAAGTATCTGCCGCTGACAACAAACAGTTGTTAAAGGGATTAAAAAGTTTGTTAGTTTTATTTTTTTTTTTTTTGGAAAAAAATAAAAAGAAAACATTGAAAGACCCTTTTTCGTATCCGAAAATAAATAAACATTCTTATCTTGTATATGTATTTATTTAATTCCAAAAACAGTTGTCTGCTACTTGATTACACTTCACCAGCTTGAGGTCACAACGTTTTATTCTTTGTCGGTTGAGAAAAACTTTTTGAAAAAAAAAGTTTCACATTTCTTTGGGGATTACTTTGAAACTCCGAAATATAAGACGACAAGAATTTTAATAACCCAGCGATTAAATTAAATGATATTTTTACAGCTTATTCGACAGAGATTCTGTTGTAATTTGAGACAGTTTACAGAGAATGTGTAAATATAGATAATCTAACCATAAATTAAATCATTAAAATTAAATCGGGCTAAAATCTTGAATAACAAGAAAGGAAATTACACCTTTTTACGCTAGAGACGTTTATCTAAACAATTTTATTAAGCGAGGGACGTTTATATTCAAAAAGACACCTTTCTTTTATATTCAAGAAGATAGGTGTCTTCTTGAATATACAAAATAAACAATTTTCAATTCTGCTGCCGCATCTGCAGTTTTACATGGATTGTAAGCCATAGCGAAAACTGCTACATTTGTAAGGTGTCGCTACCCATCAACAGTCGAAGCATTTGTTACCGGATTAAAGTATTTTGTACATGTTTTAAAAACACCGAAAAAACTCCGGAAATCGCTAATCTTTTGAGAAAATCCTTACAGGACCTTCGGTAACACATTTCAAAATTTCAACCACAGATTCGCCTCCTCTAAAAAATCTCGTACCGATCATTTTCCCGCTAATAAGGAGAAAAACTTTCCCGATAATAAGGGGAAAAATTATCCTTACAGGACCTTTCATTTTGAATTATTGTAATTTCAACATCAGATTCGTAATCAATGACCTTTAAAAGCATTTAATTATAATTTCCCTGAGAAAAAACGAAACATTGGATATGAATTTCCCCGAAGATGAAAAAGATTTTTCATCCCTGAAAACTTTTTGGGGAAAAAATTGCAAGAATTTGGGGAATGTGGGAGAAACAGGGGTCTGAAAAGCCTTAAATTAACGTGACGTATTTGATCGATAACAACTCACATCGAAGCGACAAAAAATATAATGTTTAGGAAGATTTGTGAAATTTATTAACCATAAAATCGGTAAACTATTTTTTTTTTTAAAAACCTTTAAAAACCTATTAAAACCTTGAAGTGTGTCATCGTTTAAGGTCTAATTAACGAATGTATTTAAAATGCTAGTCTGAAGAAAAACGATTTTTCACCATGGCAAAAACCCATTAAATAAATCCTAGAGGACTAGCCTTCAAGGGCTTAATTCCTGCCAGAGTTAATTTATCAAACCGGATTCCAAGTTCCCTTTCCCCAGTTTTCAAGTAGGACTCTTCAAACCTTAATTACAAAAATTCCTTAAAGTGTGGGAAGTTATTTTTATAAATATTAGTTATACACACGCCACGACTATCAACTCAAGCTCATGGCACTTCGATGATAGGAGAATAAAAAAACTAAATTTCCACTAAATGATGTTTTTAATAAAAAGGGAAACCATGGCTATAAATGCATATAGGAAATGATCCGTCTAAGATACTGCAAAACGTTTTCTGTCAGACGGGACTGTCTCGACGCACGCAACTGATCGTATCGAACTTTTAAAACGTATCACGATCGTAACATCAAAAAATTGAAGACATCGAACCTATCCTAACTGCCATTATAATGATGGCGACGAAGACAGTGATGATCTGGTGTTTAAATAAGATACCCTCAGGGGATAAATTCCAGATCTTTCTCCCATCTCGAAGGCATCGTCGTTTTTTTCCACTTAACCGAGTCTCCCAATATGAATCCCATATGTCCAGTCAATCTCAATCTCAACACATAAACGCAATACGAGATCTCTACCATCATCGGCAGCCGGCAGCCGTCGGTGTGTCCATCAGAATGCCAGGTAAAATTATTCAATTCAAAGTTTGAGAAAGGTGTCTTCTTGAATATAATCTGCTATGGAAACCTGATTATTATTATGGTCTCGTCGGATGCAAAGGATCGATGAACGAGACTACAATATGACATGTTATTATCAAAAGTACACTATTTCCACAGTCTAAGCGTACCTCCACGTCCGCAACATCGTCCTCAGCTTCAATCCCAACCCAGGGAAGATTCTATAACCTACCTTCCAAGGTAACCCCTAATGGAACTCATATTGGGTAACCTGCTTGGAAGATAATAAATTTATGGGATCGCCCTTTGAAAATGAAAAGGCAATTTGGCTGCGTAGATTTTATGGAATTCTGAATGAAACCCTAAATTACCACATGTGAAAAAAAAATAGTTGAATATTTAACAACCTGTTCCTGGTTCGCTTGGACCTCAGTGTTTACTTTCAAAGATTAAAATTTAAATCGTTTTGAACTTTTCTATTGCCGATCTTATTTGAGAGAATATAGAAATTCGGAATGTTTTACACTAAGTCAATTCACCCTCTAGTGCCAAGGGTTTTTTCTTGTTTTGAAAAAAAAATTATTTTTAGAATCAACTCCTGAATCCTGCCTGGGTTTTTTTTTGCAGTAAAGCACATTTTTCAGAAAAAGGTTTTTAAAATTCCGGTTGTTTAAAGAAGACTTTAAAATGGCTTTATTTTTTAGAATTTTTAATGAGGTACAAAAATGTTTCGGAGCGGAGGCCTCAACATTTTCAGGTCCGCCATAATAAACGAAGATCCGAACCGGTTTTTTGAACCGAACAAAAAAATCCTTGAACCAATAAAATTTTATTGAACAAAAACGAAACCAAAAACCGAACCACTCTAAAAAATATCAGTTGTGGTCAACACAAAACTTTCTTCTACAAAATCTACGACCCTGCGCAATTTACGCTAGAGCCCTGTCGCGTTGTCAACCTAAGACGACCTCCCAATAAATTGTTGGTTCATCCAAAAATATCAAAAACGTACAAAATTTGAGATAACTTGAGAACGGTAAAAGATATCAATTTACGGTAAATGGCAAAAATGTAGAAAATTTTAACATCTCCAATTCTTCCTTAAATTAATTTGTCGAAAAACCGTTAGTTTGCAAATTATTCGCAAAAATATGATTTTTTACATATTAATGAAAATATCTCAATAACGGTAAAATATAACGGATAACGGTGAAAGACAAAATTGTGCAGAATGCCATTCTCATTAATTCACTTCATACATTCAGTCAGCAAAAACCCGTTAGTTTTCGAGATAATTGCAAAAAACTGTTTTTTTTTTGGAAATAACGGTTTATCTCGATAACAGGTTGAGATATCGAGTTATAGCTAAAGACAAAAGTGTGGGAAATTTTATTTTCTCCAAGTTTTGTCATACTTAAGGCCACTAAAAAACGCGTAGTTTGGGAGTAAATCGAGAAAAATGAAATTGCGATTTTTGAAAAACCGCCATCTTGGATACTTCCGGTTAACGGATTTCCACCAAAAGTTGATAGGATCGTCCCATTTCAGGACCCAACATGCCTATAAAATTTCATGGCGCTAGCTCTATTAGTTTTTGAGAAATCTTGTACACAGACTGACAGACTGACAGACAGACTGACAGACAGACTGACAGACAGACTGACAGACAGACTGACAGACTGACAGACAGACTGACAGACAGACTGACAGACAGACTGACAGACAGACTGACAGACAGACTGACAGACAGACTGACAGACAGACTGACAGACAGAAAGACATTTTTTAAATATGACTCCAATCGACTCAGGAGTGATCGGGAAATGTTTTTTAGGCAAAATTAAGAGGTCGAAATTTTTCATGAATACAATACTTTATTATACTCCGTAGAAGAAAGTAAAAAGATGGCCCAACCGAAGCAAAACCAAACCATATTTTAAAAAACGATGGCCCAACCGAACCAAAACCAAACAATTTTTAAAACAAATTCGGTGACCAGACCAAAAACTAAAATTTTTTCAGTGGTACAGTTCGTTTAACATTACTGGGGTTGAAAAATTCTGGTTATTTATTTTATCGACCAGATTTTGAGAGTAGGAATTTTTTATACGTCAATCTAGTACTCAGAAAACCGTCTCCATGTCCAGTATCTCAAGAAATTTATCTAATATGATTAGGAAATGCAAAAACCACTAAAATGGGACCAAAAACTAAAACCCTGATGAAATTTCGCCAAAACCATTATGAAATTTTCAAAATTTTAAGAACCAATAACAGACCGAATTTTTTGAAATTTTAGAACCGAGTTTTCAAAATTCCTGAACCAGAAATTCGAAAATGCGCAAATAAGCTTGACGTATGTTTTCACTTTTTGTAGATATCTGAACCGTTTTCGAGAAAAATCACGCTTTTCTCAATTGACGTTTTTTTATATGGAATTTAGAACCACAGTTACTGCAGAACCACCCCCCCCCCCCCCTCTCCAACCTTCTCCATCAAAAATATGATTTATTTTTTGACCATAAGTCAGAATTAAATTCAACTAGACTGTCTTGTGTTTTTCTCGATTTTGTCCAAAATTGTTTGACAACTCGAAGAAATAGTTGCTTTTTAAAACTAGTTAACCGATTGAATTGAAATTTTTATCTATGTCTGTTGACAAAGGAGGTGGGAAGAGAAATTGAACAAAATGTCACTAATCTTGAGTTTTCCTGGTAAAATCCCAAATTTTTCGACCTGCCCCTCACAATAAACAACTCAAACGGTGATCCCCTGAAATATTTCACGTATTCTTCTTTTTAAGATTTTCCAATTTCCAATTAAATACCACAGGAACTTCTTATCTAACATAAAATTAATTACGTGGTCGCGTAAAGTACACGCATCTGGACTAGTTTCCTTTAAGCGGCATCGCGTCGGCCTCCACTTTGGTCTATTCAATAAATATTTACATATCTCTATCTGTACACCATTCTAGCCAGATGCTTAAAAGGCAAATATTCTTGGGGAGTTCTCTTCTGATAACAAATCTTACACCTTTGTTTTAGACACAGCATAAGACAACTACGAAAAAAAAATAGTTCAACAGACCCAGAGTCCAACATGACACCTTGAAAATCGCGTACTTTCTGTTCATGTTTTGCGTTTTGTTCTTGAAACCAATTTTGGTCACAGGAACGTTACATGCCACACCTTTAGCTGCATTTCGAGTTACCTACCAACTGTTTTGCAGCAGGTAAATTATGGAGTCGATTTTCACGACAATGGGAGAAAAAACGAGTTCCCCGGCCCGGCTATAGCGACAGCAACAAGACATCGCGGTTGATTTGCTTCAATTGCTGGCCAAGCCATCACCAGCCGAAGGGAACCAAACAAAACGCTCCACTGGATCAGGTCCGAAGCAAATGAAGTGGAACTGACATTCCTTGGGCATGAAGAAGTGCGATATGAAACTAAGATTCACATTGTAAGGATTCATTTCGCAGGTAATTGATAGCGCACTTGGGGCACCTTGGAGTTCCACAACACAACGCAGATCAACCGTGAGAACTCGAGAATTTCCAGTTGCATTCCCATTCGGAATGGAGTTAAGTTCCAGTCAGGGTGGGTTTACCTCACCCTCACCTTCGCCGAGACGTTCGTTCCTGCAATTGACATTGAAGTACATTTACCTGCGTTTTACCTGGCAGCCCGTAGGCAGAACCAAGACCCCATTAATGATGGTTCACTGCGTTAAATTACAGAAACATACAAGCCGGTAGTCAATTACGGAAATTTTCACAAAAGTTCTTCTTTGTAGCGGAGAGCGGAGACGACGAGGTTTTCGTGCATTTAATAGAAGGTGGATTTGATTAAAAACTTGTTGATGGTTCCCTGGAGGAACAGGTGGTCAACTGAATTGGATTTGACCAAGTGGAACTGTAAAACGGACTCGGAATGTTATATGAAATGCCGGGGAATGTTTTTAATATCCGTTTATAACTTGGGCAGTTACTTTTTTTAAGGAAGCGAAGCAAAAAAAATTTGCTAATTATTGCGTGGAAATTTCGTTATGCACGTTATTTTTATGAGCAAAAAATTAAGAAGTAGACATCCTACATTTTCAGAGGCTTGTAACATTGATAGTTAAACCACTTTTTTAGAGACAATTTTCATCAATTTTTTTTACAAAACTGTGACGGAAATTGGAGAAATCTATGACTGAAATTGGACCCTGACGGAAATTGGACCTTGACATAATTGGAGAATTTACACAAAATTTTGATTTTTTTTATGCTATGAATGTAAAAATTCGGTGAAAGTTTTTTTTTTCTTTAATTCTGAGTTGAAAACTTGTTTATTTCGGTATCACGAGAAACGGTCAACCAATTTCGATGAAAATTTTATACACGCGCAGAATTACTAAAGGACAATTAAGCCTTTCCCCCTCACCCGCAATACCCCGCGCCTGACAAATTTTGAACCGTTCGTCAGATTGAGATGCGGGTGTCTGTATTGGATAAAGGATTTCGCAGGCAACCATTAGCCATCAAAAAAATGTAGCCCCTTTTCTACCCGTCAACCTCATGTCCTGCAATAATCTAGATCGCTAAACGCATTTTGACCGGGTTTTAGTAATTAAATATGTCATGCCTTAAAAAGATTTTGTTCCCACTTAAATCTCACTCTTCCCCTGTAACCTGTCCTCGGCTACCTTCTGTACACCTAAAATGATTTTTTTTTTGAAAACACTTATGGGTCGTAAAAAATTACACTTATGGGTCGCGCGAGAACGAAGACCAAAGAAAATGGAAAAGCTGCAGGCCGACGGGAACAGGGAAATCGTAGGAACGTCCTATGTGGTTAACGCAAACTTCCGTTTTTCCCCTCTTTTTTGGAGAAATTTGCAGTATAGGTTTTATTCTGATCAAGAATCGGATCGGAAAATTTAAAATCTCTACTCGACGAGGTAACGCAATATTCTCAAAAATTATCAAAAAAGTGTTTTAGGTATGGATTTTTTTTCCAGTGTTTTTAAAATGTATGCAAAATATTTTAACCCGGCAAGGATAGTTTCGCATTCTAGTTCTCAATAAAAATACTTAAGTTTTCTCAAAGTTTGCATTAAATATTTGATGACCGTTTGCGCCGACGAAACTTAGTATCAACTTAACCCTAACTTAAATTCTTGAAGTCCCAGAATTTCTATGGTTTAGCATAACTTAATTTTTTAAGAATAATTAGCACAAACGTGCCTAAAAGAAATTTTAGAGAATTGTAACTTTAATACTATCAAATAAATAAAATGAAAATCACACGGAAAAAATTCATTTCAACAATTTCTCCCCTAAATTATTTACAAATCGACCAATTAAAAACTATAATTGATACAAAGTCGTGTTTAAATCGCATTAACGCTTTTGAATTTTGAATTTACTTTCCCTTATAAATTCCTAATTGAAAGCAATATTTTCAAAATTCACGAAATCAATTTTTCCTTATTTTTTTAAAAATTTACAATTCTTATAGACAAAATGAAGATGCATTCGTGAAACGCGTAACAATCCTTCAGGCATTTTTTATGCACATGCGGATCATTATCGGATGGTTAGGCATTTTTTGAGTTTCCACACGAAAGCCTTTAATGCTCGCATGACCATCACATGATCGAAGATCAACCGAACAACTCCATGGAAGCATCGCCAACTTTCAACCTGGAGGAGATGATATTGAAAGCGGTCAAACGTCTTCGTGACTTCTTCAAACCATCTGAATCGGATTCTGAGAATTTTCTCGTTTCCTTGCAAATGAAAGTAAAATTCAAATACATATCTGGAAAATCTACAGTGACTTTTTTGTCTGTATGTTGCCCATTGGCCGAAGGGGTCATTTTCCGTGAATTTCCAAGAAGTGATTTTCCTTCGACGACGCGATATTTGCATAAATTGCGATTCATTGCAAAACGAAATTCTTTGTAATTTGTCTATTTTCATAGAATCCGCGGATATTTGACACCGAAAATGGATTCTCATGACCTTAAGTCGATGTTAATGTCTTCTAATCGGCTGTTCTTCGAAATGTTTGTTGATGATGTTTGGTCGTTCGCAATCGTTTTTCCAACTTTCCAACTTTTATTATAAAATGCAATTGAATAGACTAACGATAACTATGAGGATAAATTGATTCTTATCTTCAAACAGAACCATTCTTAACAGGAAGATGCTTCACCATTGGACAAAGAACTGATGATGAAGAGATTTTGCGGATGAGATTCACATAAATTTTTACATTTTCCAATGTTAATCACCATCCGCCTCTTATAATGTTAGGAATTAAGAAGTGATTTCCCATAGACACAACTGAAAAGATGATATGTTGATTTGACGAGCATAATTATGAGCGGATCTCTTGATAATAACTCACTTTTAGTGCTAAAAACCATAAATTTTCATGAAATTGTCGTCGTTTCTTTTTTGCGCTTCTCCTGCCATCTTTTAATGTTTGTTTGCATTAAAATATTTGGTGCTTCTCGGGATAGTAAAAATTGCAATTTATCATGACACAACGTAAACACAATTTTCTGATATATTTTATACTTTGTTTGGCGGCATGATATCGCAACGGCCAAAGGTTCTTAACCTCTTCAGGCTGGGTTCAGTTCCAGGCTTCGAAATGGAATCATCGTCATCAGAAAGGCCGTAATTGTGTTCTAGGGAATTTTTACGGTCTGCTTAACAAGAACAATCGGGAGCCTAATGTGTGGACGTGAATACATGGATTTACATAAATTAATTACGTTACTAACATTTTCCTTATTTTCTTTTATTCTATTTTTAATGTAATTTCCACTCAGAACATTTCTGCCCTAATGATATATAAAATAAATTCTCGAAAAAAAATACGAAAGAAATTCACAAATGGCGGATCTATTTTACAATTTTACAGTAGAAGCAAATTAACGCTAAGTTGTTTTAAAGTGATTTATTTTTGTCTTTGTTGTAAATAAGGGAAAATTATTTGTTAACTAATTTTAAACAAACGCCGGAAAAAGTGTCGTGCTGTGTTTGAATTGCGAAAAATATGATTCATTAAGTGTTGAACTTTTGTTCTTAGAACGTTTTTTATACTGCATATGTTGTCTGTCCGTCTGTGTGCCCGTCTGACTGTCCGTCTGTCTCTCCATACCTATGTGTACTTGGCTTGCGAAGTGCGGAAACTCGAAATAAAATTTACATGAAAAAATTGTACTAAAATTGTACTAAATTGTACTGCATTTTAAAAAAATTGTACTCGAAAGGATTCGACAGAAATTAAAAATTGAAAAAAGACCAGCCGGCAGTGTTTTCGGAAGAAATTTTTTTTGATGAAAAAAAAAATATTTTTTGGTTTCGGAAGAAATTTTTTTTCGTAGAATAATTGTACTAAATTGTACCACAAAGGAAAAAAATTGTACTCGTTCAGGTTCCTCGGAAAAATGTGTCCAAAACACTTTTCTAAAATTCTCAGCTCGTACGGGTCTGGGTTACTTCCGAAATCCGGCAAAAGAAAGGGCATGAGAAGGCCTAAAACATATAAAAAAAATTGAGGTGGGAAAATTTTCCATTTTTGAGAAAACTGTACTAGTACACTTTTTTTTCTACAATTTAGTACAATTTTAGTACAATTATTCTGCAGAAACATTTTTTCCTTCCGAGACAAGACTGCCAATTTCTCGCGAAAATTCGTTTTTTTCGATTTTTTTTTCAATTTCCGAGGAACCTGAACGAGTACAATTTTTTTCCTTTGTGGTACAATTTAGTACAATTTTAGTACAATTATTCTACGAAAAAAAAATCTTCCGAAACCAAAAAATATTTTTTTTTTCGATTTTTGAGAAAACTGTACTAGTACACTTTTTTTTTCTTTGCGGTACAATTTAGTACAATTTTAGTACAATTATTCTGCAGAAACATTTTTTCCTTCCGAAGCAAGACTGCCAATTTCTCGCGAAAAATCGTTTTTTTCGATTTTTTTTTTTCAATTTCCGAGGAACCTGAACGATTACAATTTTTTTCCTTTGTGGTACAATTTAGTACAATTTTAGTACAATTATTCTGCAGAAACATTCTTTCCTTCCGAAACCAAAAAATATTTTTTTTTTTCGATTTTTGAGAAAACTGTACTAGTACAATTTTTTTCCTTTGTGGTACAATTTAGTACAATTTTAGTACAATTATTCTACGAAAAAAAATTTCTTCCGAAACCAAAAAATATTTTTTTTTCGATTTTTGAGAAAACTGTACTGGGATTCAGAAACTATGTCAACCCCATTTTCACAAGAAAACGTTCAACCAGGTTGGCCCTGAAGTTTTCATTTCGGTATTTCTACACGACTAGTGTGTCATATCAAAATATGGAGACCACACGTCCCGTATTAGCCAGAATATCTCCGGTTTTAGGCCTGTTGTCCCGGTGTCCCAGGAACTAGATTTTTTCCCCGGATTTTGTCACACTAAAAAACCACCTCTGAAAAAAAACCATAAAAAAACCATAAACGATTTCAGTTGAGAGATACAGTCACATATATTTTATTTCTTGCCTGCGGCGCATTTTTCTCAAAGTTAATTTCATTTGAACTCACTTATGGATCGGTAAAAATCACGTTACCTTCGCTTGGGACAGTTTTAAAAAATTTTATTTAGTTCTAAGAGTTGAAAATAGTAGATCTAAATTTTTTGGAAATCTGTTCCTTCTAATTGGTACAGATTTCTAGGAAAATATGGTGTGAACCGACAAACAGATTTCACACGATTTGACTTCGAACTCTTTAGCTACAAAATATTTTTCTTGTGAGAAATATTTAAAAAAAAATACAGAATTCTCATTTAAATTGTAAAAGAATATTCAAGTTGATGGCTTCAAGTACATCTCAACTTCCTGTTTTTTGAAAAGACGATAACCGCTAGAAAGCGTTGAAAATGAATAGAAGTTTATGTACATAAAAATGAGAAATCTTGAAGAAACAATTTAAAAGCATCTAAAAATTATTCATCCACAGTCAACTCTTAAGAATATTTTCTATAAAAGAAAGATATCGAACAATGTTCGAGTTGGGTTTGGGGATGGGCGAAACATAATTTACAGATATTCTAGAACATCATATAAAGCCGATTAAATTCCATAAGAAAACATCTTCTTCGCCTCGATTCTATTATAGAATACATATTCCCAAAACAATTTCACGATGAAGAACTGAGATCAAGTTTTGCATTCAGTTTGGATTTCACTTCAAATTAGATTCAGATTGAATCCTTCAATGAGTCTGGAATGAATGAAGTATCTTAGATTTCCATTTGAAAAGAACAGAAACGCCATTGATCTTAAGTTTGATGGGTTGCTCGTGTATAGCTGGGACGATTATTATTAAAAAAAAAGATTATAGTCGACAATCATTGGAAAATATGACGAGAAATATTTTAATATTCTATTCTCCGGTCAACTACACCAATCTATCGTCACGAAAATAGAAAACTATGTTTGACACAAGGCGCCATAAATCCTAAGAAATCTTTGGTTGATTGGCATGGCATTATGAAATTCACATACCGTTCGGAGCCACTCAAAATCCTCATAAAATCATCCCATCTCCCTAAGATAAATCTTATGGTTCCAAAAGAAATAAAACAACAACAACAAATGGCGACTAGGCATGTTCAAAAATGATCCATTGATCCATTTGCCAAGTCTTGCGTTTTATTCAGTACTTTGCGGACAATAGTGAAATTTTCATGAGCCGATCTTACTGTAGCATTTTTTTCCTTAAGGCGATTATGGTCCACTGTACGCTCCGTCAATTTAGATCCGTTGCGGATTGAAATCAACAACAAGATATAAAAATAAAAACTTCAAACAAGACGTGGTTTATGACCGAGATGATCTAAGAACGAAAGTAAAAATGCTGCTCTTTTGTCGTTTTGTTTGTCTATTATTAAATAATCCGAGAGATACAGGCAATTAAAATTATGACACTTTAACATAAATCACTTAGGATTTTACGCAAGCGAAACCATGGCAAAAATATGTATTTGACGCTAAATACGAGTTGAAGAAAAGTGCAAGGCGATTTTGTATGTTGAAGGGATTAAACGTAAGTGAATTTTAAACCAGAAAATTTTATGATCACTAAGAGATGTTTTGAACGTAATTTAATGTGAAACCATTCATACATACGTATTTGTTTTCCACAAAAAACCTAAAAGATGTTTTTACGAGTCATCTACTGGAAAACAGTACGTCTAAGTAAAATTGATGAGCCATAAAATAAGAGCAAAGACAAATGTCTTAAACTCTAATTGGAATTAAATAGCAAACGGATGTTAGGATGTGATTAGCATTTGTGAATTTAAAAAACAACATAAGAAAAGCTAACAGGGGCCTGGAGCCCATCGTCAAATACTCTATATGATGACAGGCAAAAAGTTTATTTAAAAAAAATCATTCGAATTGGAGAGGGGGAAAGGAGTGGTCCTATTGGATTTTAATGTACAGATAAGATATGTAAAATTATATTCTAAACACATTTCATCTTTATAAATTTTTCGATACCATGCACAGTTTTCGAGAAAACAGGAAAAAAGTATTTGTATAGGACAGGGAAGAAGCAGTGATCCGATTGGATTTTGATGTCTGGGTAAGTTATGTAAAATCCTATTCTAAACACATTTGACTTCAATAATTTTTCAATATGTCTCACAGTTTCCGAGAAAATTCCAAAAAATTGTTTCATTTGTAAAGAGGAAGGAAAAGGAATGACTAAATTTACCCCGCTGAAGAATTTCGCCTAAAAACGTAACTATACAAAGTTTCAAGTCTCTAACTCGATTCTTTCGAAAGCTATGGTGTTCAGGAACAGACGGACAGACGCTCTCAATTTGTGTTTTAAGCTCAATTTGTGTTTTGAGCTTAATTTGTGTTTTGAGCTCAATTTGCAAATCATTTGAAGTTATGTGGGATAATACCTTAACCCATTTGCATCACAAGCGTATATATACGCGCCTTTTGCCTGGTCACTACCGATGCGTATATTTATGCCATCGCTAAGTATTCGTATTTTGGAAGATTGGAGGGATGAAATGCTTTCTAAAAGATATTTAAAGTCGCTTGGAATCCCTTTTTTTTCAAACATTTCAAACCGCTATAAAGGTGGCACCAACCCACATGTCGAAGCCGTGATTTTTTTGTGTTTGAATCACTATTGCGAGTGAGTTTTTAGATAAAAATGTTTGGATGCACAAAAGAACATTTCACCATTGAGTAATAAAGTCCACAGAAATTTTTTTTTCCAAAAATTTACAGTCAATAATAGTACAAAAGTGGAAAAGCTTCAAAAACTCGATTATGTGGGTTGGTCCACTCTAGCTTTTAACGCCTCAAATAGTCATTTTTGAACCAATTTTAAATCTGTAAACGTCAAAAGTCGTGTCTAGAAAAATCGGGGTAAAAATTGATACCGGGGTGATCTCTCCCCTTGAAAGTTACACGTACGCCACCAGAAAAACAAAAATCTCTAAAGAGCACTCTTAAAACGCAATTTGAGCAACTTTTGAATTTTCGGATTCAGTAACCCACAATTTTTTGAAGTCACGGTATATCTCGATTATCCTTGCTCCCGAATTTTCAAAAAAAAAAACTGAGCTGGGGATTTTTGTGGTGGCTGAATCCGATTCTCGCGTAAGGAATTCTGTAAGGATAATGGAAGATCCTGTTAGGATAACGTTTTCCTCAAATTAACTGGAAAAATCTCATCTGGGAATCGGATTCTGGAGTCAAAAAGTTCGTAAAGATACCTCAAATACAAGGACATGTATTCGAAAACTAAGAGGTACATATCTGTGACAAAAAGGGAAAACATCTTAAGGCGATTTTCAGGCGCAGCCAAAGTAATGTGTCTCGAAATGCAAATAAAGACCGACTTAAGATGTTTTGCCTTTTTGCCCCAGATACATATCATACTAATATATAAAAATGAGTTGGTGTCTGTCTGTCTGTCTATTCCTCTTTCACGCAAAAACGGCTGGACCGATTGACTTGAAATTTGGCATGAGAGTCTGTGGAAGTTCTGGTTCCAACATAGGCATACGGAAAAGTAGCGCGAGGGGTGGGGGGAATAAGGGGAGGGGGTAAAGTGATTTCGAAACTTAGTTTTTGCGCTATGTTACTCTTTCGCGGGGAAACTACTGAACCGATTGGCCTGAAATTTGGCATAGATGTTCGTCGGGGGTCCAGCCCTAACAAAGACCCATTAAAAAGTAGCCCGAGAGGTGGGGGAGTAAGGGGAGGGGGTAAAGAAAATCCGAATCTTTTAAAAAAAACACGGACCAAAAAGGGAAAAAAAAAATTTTGGCGCTGTGTATTAGCAGTAAAAGCATAAAACATAAAATAAATATTTATCTCGCTTTTATTTCTGATACACAGCTCCAAAAAAAAAAACGTTCTTTTCTATTTCAGTACATTTTTTTAAGTAAAAGTTTTCTTTAAAATTTTTTTTCAGTTTTTTTAGAACTTCGCCAAACTTCATTCCATTCTCTTTGTGAGAAGATAGTAGGGGAGACTGGTCCTCGTTGTCACAAGTACTAGTTGTCACAATGGCTATATCTCTTAATTCAGAAATATTGTTGAAATCGGTTCTTCGGCAATTTCGAAGCTCACTCCACCACTACCAACCTCAGAAAGTGTCCTGGCGATCGACCTCATGTGTTACGTTTTTTAACTCGAAATCAAAAAATATCGTTAGCGAGTAAATTCTAATGGATTTATTGATTTTGTTTTTTTGTCATACATTATTAATATAGAAGTGTGTTTTGATTGGTTTTTCTTAGGACATTGATGGACTTTAAACGTAATTTTGAGTGTTTAGGTTTTACCTTAAATGTTATAGGTGTAAATGGCTGTCAAAAATTATTTGTCTGTCGGTACTAGTTGTCACAGGGGCTATTTGTTTGTCTCAGGGGCTACTGCAGAGCAGGAAAATCTGCAGGGCAGAAAAATCTGAAGAATCTAAAACCCAAGAAACATAAGAAGCAGGAAAATAAAGGACTTGAGATATAGAAATGAGTTGTTAACAGCGATGGAGACGAAGACAACGAAAAACTACTGTGCGTGGTTTGTTATGAAACTTAGTCAAGTACCAAACCCAATGCAGGGTGCGTTCAGTGCATCAAATGCAGACTGTGGGCTCATGAAAGATCTGCGGGGCAAAGAGTTTTTTTTTGTTACCGTAATTACGCCGGGAATGACCTGTGACAACGAGGACCGCACGTTGTGACAACCAACCCCAGCCTTGGGGTAAGTTGTCACAGTAGACTTAAATTTTTATTGCATTATTTTCATGACGTTATTACTTGAAATTTTAAATAATTTGTACAATTGATGAAGGACGAAAGCCCGAATATATGATTTATGCGTTTGACTTGGCAATTTAACTTCATTGTCTCCAGAAAGAAGGATTTTTATGATTTTTGTGACAACTAGGACCAGTCTCCCCTACTAAAGCATTTTTTAATGTAATTGCCATTAAAATCCTTACCACAATTTCACATTGAATTTATATTTCATTCAAACCGAATATTCTTTAGTTCAATAAAACTTGTTATAATAACAAAACAACTTCTTACAACCCTAACATTTGAAAAAAAAGCAAACATCGTTAAAATTTCTCCGCATTTCACATCGATCTCATCAAGACTGTAATAATTTTATTGTTTGAAATTTTTCTTTACATTAGAATTAAGTCCGAGGGGTGCCATTTAAATAACCGAAAATTGATGATGACGATGAAGAACATCAATAAGCAAAAAAAAAACACCGTTTCCATTTATAATACTGACCTTTCGCCTTTCCCATGTGCTGTTCGTTCCAATTACCCGCGAAGAACAAAACTTCGAACCGATTGAAACAAGTTTTCTTCGTTTTTGATTACTTTCTTATCGCGCCAAAAACCAACTGCGATATCCGCCATCATTTATGGCAATTACAACATCTAGCGCTTCCTTTAAACGTTTTTTTTCGGCATTGGTTCACAGTTGTAATTTCTCAAGGTATAATTTCACCTGGGCAATAACATATAACATAAAACTATAATAGGTAAAAAAGGGGTAAAAGAAACAATATCTTAGCGCGTTTCGCTTAAATCCCGTTAAGAAAAAGAAAAAGGGGGAGAGAAAATTACTCGCTGTATTCACATATGGTTCTAGATTTCTGAGTTATGTTCTAATAGAGCACATCGCGAGTTTTATGATCGAACGCGATATGCATCTGTGCGAAAGGGATTTTTTTTTGTCTGTGCAGAGCGGGAAATATTTAAAATTTTTATGTTGTCTTGGGTTTTCCGTTTGTTCAGTCAACTGACACTGGCCGGAGACACGGTTGAGAAACTCACTAGAATCATTGTCGTCATCCACAGTCGATTTTAGTCCAATTCAATTTGATGAACCAACTTCCAACACTGCCATGACTTTCATCCATCAATGATGGATGCATACCTTCATCATAATCACCTGCTTTTTACACCGAAAATTTCTTAAAATTTTGGAATTGGTAATTAGGGAAAAAGTGACCGTCACGGAATGAAAATGCCAACCACAATTTAGTATAAGTACCCAAAGAACCTCAAAAGAAATCATAATTTTGGTTATGATCTTTGGACCTACTCGAAATAATCACCTCAACTTTGGACACTTTACGAATACGTATGTAGACACACATTTCCCAACCATGAAAGTGAAAATTAATTTTCATTGGAAGCATTCCCAAGTGATCATTATTTACTGAAGAAAGTGCCCACAAAAAAATGCTTCTCTTCGCCATCTTAAGAAATCTACGAGGAAATTTTCTTCGCAAGTCCCCTAAATCTAATGATTCACGACGAGAATAGTATTTGGTGGTTAATATCCAGAGTATAAACATGAATAAGCAACATAAAAGGGTTAAAAGCATCATCACAATGGACTGTAAAAATGGGACAATGAAACTAAAAGCAAATAATTCGATGCTCCGGCCAGAATGGTCTGAATTCGACACCTTAAACTATTTTTATGCAAATTAAAAAATTCGTTTACTCGCTGCTACTGTTTGTAATTTGAGATTTCATTTGTAATACGAGCAAATATGCAGTGTTGGTCTATTGTTTCTTATAGTCTCGTCCAATTCGTAGATATTTGCATACAATCAGAGGGAAAGTATCCTTTGGTGTTTATTTTTCAAATATAAAAGCAGAAACGTTTATCCAAATGTGATGCATTCGGAAAATTCTCAATTATTAAGAGCATCTGCTGAGGGAGATTAGAGTGGCCAAAGGTGGAAAAGTTTTTCCTATTCCAATGAAAGTGAAAACTTAAAAGAAATTCACAGATTGATAAATAGATAAACAGCAAAGGTTTTTTGCAATTGTAATGGGTCTGAAATTTATTCAATGCAGGGGTGCAAAATTCTTGATAGTCTTCAAATTTTTGTTATTCTAAAAGATGGTCTTAAATTTTAGATCCTCAAAAAGATATCTAAGGCCCCGTTTCCATTTACGATTTTTTCTTAAATTTCTCCGCGAATTTTATGAAACGTCAATTTAGTGTCGAAGAATAAAAATCACGGAATAAAGTGTCAGGTGTAAACGTCGCTTTAGTTTTTAGAGGCGGGTATTTTTGGTTTTTTTTGTTTTTTTTTTTGTAATACTTCAAACCACTGCACAGTGTCAGATTTTTAAATTTAGTTGGATAAAAATGTCTTTCACAAATTTCAAAAAACTTTTTAAATCTCGTTAGGAAACTGATCCAATATTAGCGAAAACACAATGGCGAGTTCCCGCAATCATTAGCCCACAATATTCAAAATCACAGAAATTTTTCATTTTTGCGTCCGCCATTTTTAATCCGCCATTTTTAATCCGCTATTTTTAATCCGCCATCTTGAATTTCGAAAATCTGATAATGGATCGTGAAAAGCTCCGAGTGACATCATGTTTCAGCCTCCTGACGTCCAAAAATCAATGTTTTAAAACACCAACCTACCCCCCACCCCCGTTTACTCCCTTAGGGAAAGAATTTACGCTAATCGTAAAGAAAACGACACAAATTAAATTGGTTTAAGAGAACTGCGCCGCGAGACAAAAAAAACTCAACTATGACACATTGAAGTTGAGGTCTTTTCCTTGAAATAGCTGCGCTTCATTCGTGTTTTTGACAGATCCATTACTTTTCCGATATCATAAAAGGTTTCAAAAAAAATCATAGCGCACATCAGGACCTCCCTAAAAAATTGGGAAACGGTAGGTTAAGGCCGATCCGAGAATTTTATCAAATCAAGACTGGTGTGAATTCAATTAAATCAAGACGTCAACGGGATAAAATATGGAATGAATATTCTCTAGCTACTGTAGAGCTTTAACCTATACGGTATGTTTGACTTTGATACTCAGCCATTTTCGCCTGCGGCGTATTTTTTTCTAAGAAAAATTGCCCGCGGACTAATTTTAATTGCATTAATCACAAGTAAAAAAATATAAACATTATTTCTACTTTTCATGGTTTCCCGACGAAAAAAATTCATTTTAATTGACTATTTTGAAAATAAAAAAGGCGTCAGATACAGGTTTTCATCCGCTTTGACTTCACCCAGCCTTGATAAGGTAAATATATGTTGGCAATTTTTTCAATTGAATAAAAATTACATTCAAAAACCCGAAATTAACCACTAGTTATTGAAAAAAGTCCAAGTAAATGTTTGTGAAAATTCCACAGCAAAAGAAAAGGAGAGAATATTACAGATTTTTATTAATTGGTGATATAAGTTATAATTTTGACTCAAGCAAAAACAAACCGAAAGCATTATTATTAATAATGTTATCCAGAAAAAAAACAGCTACTCGCTAAACGCTTAATTTCTTATATTTACTAATCCAATAAAGTTAAAAGAAAGATGTGGCAAAAAAATTATGCCAAAAGGCACCCCCTGAGGTCCAAACAAACTGACAGATCCAATCAGCCCAGCCGTCAATTAAAAATTGAATTTAATTACATGTCCAAATCTATCAATCTCACAATCTATTCATTTCGTCCGTCCACATTCAAACGCAAATGAATTTCTATTCCTATAAAAAGTAAAGACGCCATCGATAGCATCTTATTGGCAGAGTCTCACCCAACGGGGTCCTACAATAATAATTAAAATTTATATTTTATGCCGGGAACATGCCCATATTTAATGCAGCCATTTTGATTTTTTTTTGTTTGGGAAAAAAAAACTGAGGGATCTTAAAATATCTGAAAAAGGTCAAAGGAAAAATTAGTTAATTATATTAGCGGGCAAAAGTGCCAAAGTGGCGCCACAGGCAGCCCAAATCACTTCATTCAAAAGCAATCAAATAATATTAACGATCGCTACTAAACAATAAAAAACGTTTAATTTAAATACGATCGGTTGTACATGCCGGCATTAATTGTTAGTTTTCTGCTTCTGAAACCTACGAATTTCATACAGGAAATCATTTATAACTTCGCGATCGATACCTAATTGCTGTTCTGGGATAAAAATTCGTAACCATGTGAGATAGATTTGAATTTAAATTTGAATTTAAAGGTCGGATATGTTACCTTATTATGTACACGACATTATTGCACTTCGTTAGAGTAAACATGTTGTCGGTCTGCAATTCCAAATACGTCTCAATATCACACATTTCAATCCTCCAGAATGCGCTTGAAGTTTTACACACAATAAAAGTTTTTTTATACTCTATATGAGAATCATATAGATTTTGATTTCCGCATATCCGTCTTTCTGTCCGTCTTTCTGTCCGTCTGTCTGTCTGTCTATCTGTCGGTCTATCTGTCCGTCTGTCCATCCATCTGCCTGTCCGTCTGTCTGTCAGTCTGTCTGTTCGTCTGCCTGTCCGTCTGTCTGTCCGTCTGTCTGTCCGTCTGTCTGTCCGTCTGTCTGTCCGTCTGTCTGTCCGTCTATCTGTCCATCTGTCTGTCCGTCTGTCTGTCCGTCTATCTGTCCGTCTATCTGTCCGTCTGTCTGTCCGTCTGTCTGTCCATCGATCTGTCCGTCTGTCCGTCTGTCTTTCCGTCTTGTACGCCCGTCTGTCTGTTCGTCTGTCTGTCTGTCTATTTATCCGTGAACACCATAATTGAGCTAGAAGCTTAAAATTTGACATAGTTGCACTACTAGTAAATAGCAAAGGTATGTTTTTGAACAGGCAAAATCGGACCATGTCTTCCCACCTCCCCCCTTCGAAAAACTTTCTTTCAAAAAATATATAGACAAAATGTGTCTAAAATAAGATTTTACATAACTTTTCCATACATCAAAATCCAATCGAAGCAGTCTCCACCCCCCCCCCCCCCCCCCCCCCACCTCTCTCTTATAGAAATGGATTTTTTTCTAATAAAAATTATGTCTGTCCTCATATTGAGTATTTGACGATTGGCCCCTGAAATTCGTAGCTTTTCTTCTGTTTTTTATATAATTTAAAAAATTTCAACAACAAATTTTTGAACAAAACAAAAACGCTTTTCATGCCTAATGAAGAAAGTGGGCTTGCACTCAACCTAAAACTCATCCCACACCATTTAATTGAACGAAATAAATGAACACAAAAAAGCGTTAAAATATTTTATTTATTTCGAGTTGGTGCTATTGATGGGAAGGGAGTATCAGCCAGCCTCCACGACGAATTCCAAAGATGGGGCCCCCTACTGTCTTAAAAAATTCCTTATGTTAAACGCGCTGGCTAAATTTATTTGTTTTCTATCAACGACAGTCGATTGCCATTAACATCATTTGAATTGGACTGTTACCAATAATCCAACTTTTTGGACATCGCTGTGATAATTTACAAAAATGAAAACAATTAAGAATGGATGGACTCCGAAGAAGCAAAAATCTATTCATTTGCAAAAGAAAGATTTAAAAAAATAAACATTTTTCAATGTCATTTTGTTTCTTTGGCATCTCGAAAATCTGAAAAACTTCAACCACAAATAAACATGAATTGCTGTGGAAAATGAAATAAAAATTGTTTGCACGCTCAAAGATTAACTTGAAAAATTAGCAACAATTACAAATGGCATCCATACAGGTATAATTGCATTACCGATTCGGGTCGATGAATGCACAAACAGATAAAATAAACTAAAAAAAAAAAAAAACAATAAGCATATTTAATTAATGCAGTAAATTACTGCTAAACGAAATGTTTCCAGCGGTTCTCTTCGGATAATTGATAATTAATTTTCAATATGTGGAACGAATGATTTAAACGCGCTGCAGTTTTAATTTAAATAAAATTGCAATGAAAAATGTATAAATGGCGTATATCTCTTTCAATCGATGTTTTTCAACATGCGTCATTAAACATTCAATAGTGTGATCTGAAGGTTAATCAATTAAATTAGAGAGCTGAGTAAATCTAGGAAAAAACAAAAACAATTTTTTCATTTAAAAAAAAAATGTTTTTAATTAAATTAGAAATTGTTAAAAATTGTCCCTGGCACAAGAAATGACCGGAAAGTGTTTTTTTTAGGAGAACTTAATGAAAATTGAAACCTTTTTATGATCGCGTTGGAACTCTTGAATTTCTCACGAGCAAATATTATGCAAAGTACTGAAATTTCGTTGGATAAAGTGTCAGATGTAAAAGGCCCCTAACAGTGAAAAATTCATAAAAATCTGTGACTTAGTTTAAAAGTTAGCAGGAAAGGGGGGTGTAAAAACTGCGAAGTAAAGAGAATTGAACAGGGATAAAGATGAAAAATGTTAAGCTGATTTTTGTCTTTTCGAATGCCCACTCTTTTCCACCGTAAAATTTCTTGCGCTCTTGAGTTATTCTTTTTGAAGAATTGCCAGGCAAAATGAATTATTTATAGCAAAAATTGTACAAAGAACGATGCACGATTTTGTCCCTAAACTAACTTTTGAATCAGTGTAGTTTTCACTTTGGTTGAGGACTTTTTGGAAAGGGCACAGTATCTAGTTTCATCTATATAGGGCTTCAAGAGCCACCGGATTGCAGGGGGATGGTGAGGGGTTAACGAACTTACTCGTGATTTTTCACAGAAATCATTGCAGAAATCATATGAAAAATCGCGAGAAAGTTCGTTAATCCCTCACCATCCCCCTGCAATTCGGTGGCTCTTGAAGCCATATATGGATGAAACTGAGACTGTGCCCTTTCCAAAAAGTACTCAACCAAAGTGAAAACTACACGGGTTCAAAAGTTAGCCCATGGGTACAAAAAACCTTCTTGACCATTTAAAATTGATTTTCGGGGACAGTTTTGTACCGACCAAAAGGGACATTTTGACCCATGTGGACAAATCAGGCAAAAAGGGACATTTTGACCCATGTGGACAAATCTGACACACTGAATCTTACAGGACCTTTCGTAATTCTTACAGGTACGAAGTAGTGAACATATTCTCGGAATTACGTGTTTGTTCAAAATTTCAAGTCAACCGGATGAGTGGAAGTGGGTCAAAATTAGATTACAAAATTTGACCCTGACAAAAACAACAAACAGACAAACGCGCAGATAGGAAAGCACGCTAAACAAAAGCTTTTAATAACAAAGATATGACTTCGAAAATACATGAACAAATTTTTACTAACATTTGGTAGATAATCTCGTGGTTCGTCGGCTTTAATAGCTAAAAGGTGTCAAAGACATATCATTATGTCATTTTTTGTCGTACAAAAAATTGACAAAATCCGTAATAGTACACCGGAAAAGGGCGGTTTAATCGACATTTCTAATGCAACGCAGTGACACGTAATTGAAGGTCAACACTAAAATTACTCGCGTGTCTTTTGTAATGGTCATAAATACTCATTTGGACTTCCGTAAAACGTTTTTCTGCTTATCAAATTTTTTCCCCTCACAAACAGTGACAAATGTTTTTTTTCGCGTTTTTATCGTTTTAAAAAATTAATGTCACGTTTTTACCGTTATCCTGTGAAAAAAAACACCATTAGTTTTATTTGATTGACAGAACCGGACTGAAGCTAACTCGATTAACTTTATTGCCCAAAAATTAAAAGCATTTATAAATAAAATCGATCGTGAAATTGCATTTAACGAAGAATTTCAAACCGTGTAAATTGAATATTCCGGCTTGATTTTGTCCAACACCCAAAAATTCATTCACATCTGATGTCAAAATATCCATGAAAAGATTTATTTTGTGTTTGGGTGTTAAAAATCGTGAAATTCCATAATTGAATGGAGTTGCCTCACCTGCCAGCTTCGAAGTAAGCAATTTTGTCGTTTTCGCTAATGAGCTGCGAAAACAATTTTTTTGTTTATCACAAAAAATTTTTTGTTTTCTTTACCATTTTTATCACTCTTGTAATTTTCTTCAGGTTTTCTTCAAATCTTTCGTTTTTATGAGTACTTGGTTCTTATGTTTATACTCTATATGAGAATCATATAGAAATATATTAGATTTAGCCAATCTTCGGACACAAAAATCAACTACAACAAGGTTTTAGGGATGACAAAAGATTTTGAATTCTGTATGTGTGTCCGTCTGTCTATCTGGGCGTAAACACCATAACTTTCGAGAGGAATGAGCTAGAGACTTGAAATTTATTACAGAAGCGTTTCTCGTAAATAGCAAGCCTAAGTCCTTGAACCGGCAATATTTACTTCACCCTCCCCAATACTCGAAAACGGCAAGTCTCTCGAAAACGGTGAAAACGATGAGTCGAGTTGAAAAATCAAATGTGTTTAGAAGAACATTTTTCATAACTCATCCATGCATCAAATTCCAGTTGAACCACTCCTTTTCCCCTCCCCCATACAAATAAAACAGTTTTTTTGCAATTTTCTCAAAAACGGTAAGTCTTATCGAAAAAATTATAGAGATAAAATGTATTTAAAATAAGATTCTACATAACTTTTCCATACATTGAAATATAATTGGATAATTCCTTCTTCCTTTTCTTCATATAAATGAAATAGTTTTCTTGCGATTTTCTCGAAAACGGTGCATCGTGTTGAAAAATCTATACAGACAAAATAAGTTAAGAATATGATTTTGCAGAACTCATCTATACATTAAAATCCTGTTAGACCACTTTTTCCCACCTCTCCCAAATGGAATACTTTTATGCGATTTTCTGAGTCGTATGGAAAATTTGTAAAGGTAAAATGTGTTTAGAATATGATTTTACATAACCGTTCGATACATCAAAATCCAATCGAACCACTCCTTACCACCCCCCCCCCCCCACACACACACACAAATGGATATTTTTTAAATAAAAAATTTTATCTATTCCCATATAGAGTATTTGACGATATACCCCTGGCAATTGTAGCTTTTCTTATGTTTTATTTGATTTTTTTCTTAAAATGCTGTGTTGCTTTTTGTTTGATTCTTTGCGTGGATGTGGATGCAGGTTTTCGGTCAGCTTAAAGTGTTGCTCAATTTGTTGAGTTCACAGATAAATCTTGGCTGGGGTAATTTTAAGGTAATTATGGTCATTTTAGTAAATTACAATGCTTGGCTTTATCCGATTATAAATCACATTCATCATTGCTTTTAAAAACTTTTTTTTTTATTATTTCATTTCGTGTTTTTATCGTTTTCTGAATGGCAAAAAAATCTAACCAACCTAAGAAAGAAAATGCAAAAAATTCTAGCCAAAAAAAGATTTTATGTTAAATGAATGTTAACTAAAATATAATTGCTTTTGTTTTAGTGTTTGGTTTTTGGTCTTTTCCTAATCTCGTTCGAGAGGAAGAAATTTTAACTGTTCTTCAAGAAGATCTGATAGCGATTCGGTGAAAAGTAGGCACAGTTTAAGCAACAAAATGGCTCAATTTGAAAAAATTTCCATTTGGTTTTTATGAATAACGATGCGTAAAATGTTGGATGCAATTGAGTTACTGGGTCAACCGCAAGTTCCATAAGATATCTAGGAAGTCATCTGCCGCAATTTGTAATTAACCTGCCATGATTTAGAGTGACTATAATTAAAGCACTCACATCTGCGATTACATTCATCATTAAGCAATGGAAAAAATTCACCACAGAAATTAAAACATATCACCATGGAGTGAATTATTGTGTTTTTTTTTTAATTTTATTACAAAAGTTGGAATAATTGCGTGTTCACCGGAGGGAGTCTCTTTTATTCACTCGCTTGGAGATCACCGGATAAACCATGTTTTTGTACCAAAAAAAAAGAATTTTAAATGTTTTTTTTAACACAAGTGTTTAATATGAAGAGGGCTAATTCGATTCGGTGTGATTTGATTCTAAATTTTTATACCCTAAATGATCAAGTCATACTGCGTGTTACTGCACAACAAAACACTTACACGAGCCTTTTTAAAAGTAAAAATCCTACCTTCAATAGATATCAGTTATCTGTTTTTTAGTACAGGTGCACACTGCGATGGTAAGTATATGCAATGGTGCTAAAGTGGATATTAGAGTTCTTGTAAAACGTGAGAACCAGTCAATTTCGATACGAGCTCTTTTACTGATTTCTATGTGTTTCAAAAACCTAAATTGCCACTTTAGCACCATTTCATATGCTCACCATCGCAGTGTGCGCATGAACTAAGGCGCCCAAAGTCAAAATTAGGCTTTGACCTTCTTAAAGTGGGATGTTGTAGACATTTTCTTTATACTATTGACACAAATAATATACAGATGACCAGAGCTCAAAGAAACTCATGATACAATTTTTAACGATCAGCCGACAGAAGATCAGCCGACAAAAGCTTTTGACTTAAATTTTGAGCGAGAGTGGAGAGATAGTTTCTCGTCAAATCGTATGCCGAACACACACAAGTGATAGAGTAATCATTTTTTTTGTTCGAATCCCTGACAGATTTTGTGTTGCTCAATATTTACAATCTAAAGATTTACGATTGCGGAGAGGGGTGAGAAAAGGGAAATTTTTAATGCTTCGAAATTAATAGAAAACTAAGAAACAAGTCAAAGCAGTGGTTGCGGGAAAAATATCTTAAGCCCCCACTCTTTTCCATAAGAAGGAATTTTTCCCTTCATTTTTTCAGAAATTTTTCTGGTTTTTTTCCTTTTTGTGTCTTGTTATCCGGTCACTTTGTGTGGTATCTTTTTTTCTTTAGAACACAGAACAGGAGTGATATTCCCCCAAGGAGCATACAAGGCCGTAAAGTGGTCATCACGACTTTAATTTCGTGCCTTTATGGTTGCAACAACCAATTTACGACCATTTGTGTTACTTGGGCCATAACTTGATTCAAGCGTTTGTTTCGAGTTAGAAGAACAAGAAGTATTCGCTGTCTCTGTTTCGACCGAAATAAATGACAGAGAGAAACCGAGATAGTAAATACCACTTTTTCTTCTAACTCGAAACAAACGCTTGAATCAAGTTACGGAATACCACTCTAGGACGCGTCGCAGGCACAATTTTCAGGTAGAACTGTCTCATAGTCAAAAAGTTTATAATAAAATGCACCACAGTCCTTGCAGGCAGAAACTTACCAACCTAAGAAAGAAAATACACAGAATTCCAGCCAAAAAAAAATCTAATATAATTTCAGCTGATTTTGGAATTAGTTGGAAACTTTCAACTTTTTCTCAGTGTTTTGTGCTGGTGTGACATCTAAAATGACGGCGCCGAATATATTTAGTGACAGCCAAACATTAAAATTTTTAGAAATATTAAAACAACAAAAGTATTTCTGGAATTATCAAATTCCAGACTATAACCCCCGTTGCACACTTCAGCTAAGCTATGTGAGCGAGGCTAGCTATAGTTACATAGCTTAGCTGGGTTAGCTCACCTCGTTGCACACTTGAGCTAAGCTACGCGGCGATATTTTCTGTAAATATTTTCACGTTTTCCAGTCCAAATGCAATTAGCACTTACACATTTATGTCCACAAAATACTACACTTTTGCAAACACCGATTCTACACTGTATAACGCCGAAAATATTTATATGTGAGTGTCAGCGATGCCAGCGAAGTCGTTCGCGTAGTTGAGGTCTGAACTACGCGAGCGAGCTTAGTGCGCGTCGCCCATGACTACGCGATGTAGTTTCATAGTTTCGCACAAGTGTGCGGTCGCCAATGCAAATGCTAAGGATTTTACTTTTAGCGAGAAACTTAGCTCACGTAGTTGAGCTCGCTTAGCTGAAGTGTGCGACGGGGGTAAAAATCGCGTTTTTTTGCCAGCTTTAATTTACGGCTGGTAATGTCAACTGCAAAAAGTCACTGGTGTGCTAGTCACTAATCAAAAAGCAGCTGGCCACCAGCCTAATGTCAACCGGGCATTAGCAATGCTCATAAAATAAAAATTACCTTCAAAATTTCCGACAAATTTGCTTGCTCTAATTTTTTAATTTTTGGGTTTTGGCACATAGGGTGCCTTACATTTTTTTTAAACCTCGCAATTTTCGTTTTTTTTCTGTTATTGTAATTGCAAAGTGTCTAAATATTCCGCTACCGCGTAACACTCAGATGTTTAACTCATTCGGTTACGCTAAAAACATTTCAGGCAATATGATTTTAACAAAAACATACATTACGCGGCATTTCTCTGGAAAATAACAATTTTTTCACATTTTTTTCTAACAACGAATTGAAAAAACATTTTGTTTTTTGCAGATGTCCTTGAAAGGGTACTATATAAGTGATTCATCCAAATTCACTCAAATGGAAAACGACCACACGAAATCGAAAAAAGAGTAGTTTTTGCTATCGGTTTGCTCCGGAAGTCGGGTCAATTTAATAACCGAAATCCATTAAAAGGTCACACTTTGGTGTACGCATACACACTTATGAAAATATTTGAAAAGGTATACCCATCAGTGAATCACTTAACGCTTATTTCGGGGTAAATTCACTTAATTCGATACTATCTGCACACCAAGAATTTATACTGCGGCATACGAGTATCTATTGTTCATTCAAGGTACCAGTACCGAAAATTACTAAAAGCAGCAGCAGCAAAAAAAAATGGGCTAATGTTGTTCTCATTATATAATAATCATTAAGTGTGCGTCATGATACAATAACGCATTAGTAATAGATTTTCACCGCCAATTATTTTGATGATGATTTGATACTTTGGAATGTTTACCTCTTCTAAAGCCACCGAACTTTTCTATTGGAATTTGCAAATACATATTTCAGAACAATTCAAGCTAATTGGATGCGAATGGTATTGAAATTGAAAGCAACATCGAGAAAAATTTCTGGGGAAATATTTCTATTTACTTTTGAATATTTGTGTAACCTGAAAAAGGTTTGTTAACATTGAATTTTGAAATTGCAAAACTAACGAAAAATTATTACAGCTGTTTTATTTGTTACGTTATTAAAGATATTGAAATTGGATTGGTTTCGAAATTAGAAGAGAAATCTGTAAGAAAGAGTTTTTTTACAATAATAATTTTATATGAAGTGTTTGCGTAATAATACAACACGAAAAAAATTATTAATCTAATTGTGTAAACAAAAACATTCAAGATAAAATTTGGTAAATTTAATAAATTAGAAAAAAGATACTTTCGCTGGAAAATTGTCGATATGTAACAATAGAAATGTATGAAAACTCAGATTAATTGTTTAAGAGACCCCAACAGAGATAATTTCTGTAACACATTTGGTTTAAGAAAAATTAGGTAAGAATTTTTAACACATACCTTGAGATTTATAAAATACGAGTAAATGTGACACACATTTAGGGACGGGCGAAGGTAGTTTGACAGCAGCATTAAACAGAGATGCAATCCTGGTTTTTGCACCAAATTTTAAAATTTTGGGAACCAAAACCGAACCACCGCACTCAAAAAACGTTTGGTTTGCATCTCTGGTAAATCCCCTAATCTGATAAATCTCTGGTAAATCTGGCAAATCCCCTAAAAAAAGAAACAGTATGACGAGGTGGGTGAAGAGAAAGAGGTTTGAAAGGGCGAAAATCAGCATCACATATTTTTTGGACAGCCCGAAATAAGCATTGGCTATTAGTAGGGTGACCGTATTTATTTTGTATCTATCCCGGGCAAGTTGAGCGTGCGAGGGAAGGGGGAGGGAGGTCGGAAACAATAATATTTTACATAAGAAAATTTGAGTCGTCTTAGTTAGGGGGACTAACTCTTTCACCTCATTTAGGTATATATAGGGTATATATAGGGTGACAATACGAGTTAGCCCGCGGATCATTTTTTCACGGAATTTTCTTCCAAAATATTTTATAAATTTTCGCCTGCGGCGAATTTTGCTTCACTGGCGTTTCCACAATAGCAACTACATTTAAGCCTAAACCACAATTACGCGAGCGTGCGTGCGGCATTATTTTGTTCTGGCATCTAGTAGTTGTCACCGCGTCTAAAAGTAGAGACTAAGCCTAACCTACGAGGCACGGACGCGTAATTCTGGTTTAGGCTTTATTTATAAATTTTGAAAAAGTTAGGCTGGTGGCCAGCTGCTAGTCATCAAGCAAAAAATTAAATTCGAGCAAATCCAAAACATATGCGCCGCAGACGAAATTTGTGGAACAGAACACGACGAAATGAGACACACTCAGTTTCAAACTTACAACTGATTTTATTAAATTCAGTTATAAGTGTGAAAATTCTAACTAGGTTAATTTAATACCACTGAATCCGAATCTGGAAATAGTTTGGCTGAATTCGTTCCGGTTTTTGAGATTTTATAAAAAGAAAAAAATCAAATCTCATAAACTAGAGTGAATCCAGCCAAACTACTTTCAGATTTGGATTCAGCGATGTCAACTTATCCAAAAATGATTGAAATATCCACGGCAAAAATTAAAATAAACAATAAAATGTTTCAGTTTATATGAAATCTTTTCAAAAAAATTATCTTTTATGGGTTTTTCTCAAAAATTAGAGCCGATCTGGCCAAACCACTTGCAGATTCGGAATCAGCCGACGTCAAAGATTGTCAAATCTTTGGCAACACAAAAAAGCCGTTTCACAGACAATGAAAGATAATTCACTTTTGAAAAATTTCACGAATTTTACCTAAATTCATATTTTTTTTTCCAGGTCGATTTGTTGTCGGCACGCTAAAACTTTACATCATTTCCTTTCACAAATAATTTTAAAAAAGGAAGATTAAATTTTCTACGCGTCCACTAGTCGCCAGTTCCGTGAAAAACTAGAATAATAAAATCGTCAAATCAACTTAAAACCATATACAGAAATTTCCCAAAAAAATAATAATCAAGGAAATGTGGAAAAATTGTAAATTCGTAATTTTACGATACACTGGACACTAACTTTGTGCGGTGTCGTCCGTAAATTTATTACAAATTTATAACGTCATGACATCAACATCAATAATAAAAATTGCTACTTTGAAACCTTTAGGGAAATTTCGTGCGACTTATTTAGGACAAAAATAACATAGACGAGAAAATACTTTGTCCGCGTATTAATAAAATTGAAATTAAAATACAAAACGTGGTTCATCGACATAATTTACACACTCTAGCCAATTAGCAATTCTAATTTGTGTAAAATGTTGAAGACACAATTAAATACGGGTTAATTGATTACATTTCTTCCGGCACTTTTTCGAGCAACAATAAGAATCCATTCAACTTTTAGTGAAATCCTTTATACTCAGGTAGATGCATGCAGTGTCAAAAAGGAACCTGCAGGATATCAAAAAATCCCCTTTTAAGGTTTCACTCAATCAAAATGTGTGTAATTTTCCAACGGACTACAAAGGGGACCATTGTTATTTCTTACAACAAAAAAAAAACAATTCTTTTGATAGAACCTGTTGACTGGTTGATCTAATGTGCACTTAAAATTTCTATTCAAAAAAAAAGCAAACTCATAATTATGCTTACCTTTTTGTTAAACGAATTGTATGTAATTTTAGTATATCCGTTAATCGATGTAATCCTCTTCGATGTAACTATGAAAATCGGTTACTTTTGTTTTCAAATTTTCCCGATTTCACTTTCACTGAACTGTAACAAACGTACAGAACTACAAAAAATCACTGGCATATACGAGTACACAAAATAAACCGTTAAAGACAATATCTCAATTATCTTGTAAATTCAATCGAAATGGATTTACTTATGTAACACACCTGTGATTTGATATCAGAAAATCATCTTTTGTTAAACAATATGTTGCACTCACAAATAACACAAGATTATCACATCACCTGAAAACACCAAACAATAAGCGGTTGGCTTTCAATAATTTCCTTCTACCTGAATAATTTTTTTTTCTCTACACCTCACTTTTGTATTCACATTCGAATAATGACGATGGAAACTCTTTTTTGGCACCGGCAACCGACGGACTTGGGAGAAAACGGATAAACGTCGAATTCGAACATCCGACTTACCTGAGGTACAATCAAGTACTGAACTACAACCATGTACTCTAATATGCCAGTAGAGTTCTTGACGGCCGGCGCGGCGCTTTATTTTCAAGCCACCACTCTCTGAATGTTAACGAAATTTCTATGCTTTATGCTTGTTATGTTGCTTTATGCTCACTTCTCCGATATGCTCGTTCCGTGTGTGAGCATAAAACCGTCCGTATTCGTGGTACTGGCCATGTTAGATTTTATTTAGATACAAAACAAGAACATTTCAGAAGAATTAACATTCAATTCGAGAACAATTAAATGAAAAACGAACTTGAACTGCATTTACACAAAATTAACTCTCCAGGGGGATGATGATGAATGGCTTCGATATGCAAAATATTATATCGAAAAGGGGTGAAATGAAACTCGTAATTTCTAAGGATTGCACATTTTTCGCTCTGAAAACTTTGACATCAAGATGCCGTTTGTTGATGCTGCAAAAGGTGTATAAGAGGGATGGATGTGAAAATAAAAATTTCTTTTTTTTTTTGAATATTTCAAATCTGATTGTTATCAGAAAAAAAGGGTGACATTGTTTTGATTGCGAAATCTTGTCGAAACGTTTGAGGTCTTTATACAATCCACAATAACGGAATAAATTTTTTAATCGGGGTAAAATAATTTATTGCGTTTTATGTTGTGTAAAAATGAAAATATTTTTACAACGCCACTTATGTCATTTCAAATATTAACAGCAAAATGAGTTAAAAAATCACTGTTATCAAATCACCGTTATCAAATCACCGTTATTTTTTTTCAGATCCTTAAAGCTTTAAAAAACAAAATATTTGATTTGAAAAAAAGTTTGGAAAAAACATTTTTTTCTTTTTTATTCCCAAATCATTTTTTCTTTTATTCCCAATTCTTACAAATTTTTGCAGGGGGTCGTGGTACTGTGGTAGCGTTCAAAACACAGAAAAGGACCTTTACGAGTGGGAAAAGAGAAAGGGAGGGGAGCGGGGGGGGGGGGGGGGTTCCGAAGCGGCAAATCTAAGCGTGACTTTTTTATAGAAAATCTCGAAAACAAATTAAAAAATATTCTTTTATTTTTTTACGAACAAGAAATGCTTTCAATTTAAGAAGTTTAAGGCTATGACACACCAAGTCCCTTGCGTTGCCAAATTGCGTGATATTTAACACTAAACATACCAGCACCTATTTCTACCATGGGCAGTCAAAAGACCGCTTTTGGTATGTTTAGTGTTAAAGATCGGTAAACATATTTAATCGTTTTTCCTTCTACACAAGGAATACATTTGCACTAGCAAACAAATAAAGTCAAAAACGATAAAGATTTTGCAAATAAGAACCTTTTGTAGAAGCGAAAATCACGCAATGCGCTCTTATTACTCGAAAATTGCTCAATCTAGATTTTAAATCAAATAGAAATTTTTTGCAATTTTTTGCAGGGTTGGCATCATTGGATTTTGATGTATTGGTAAGTTTTGTAAACTCATATTCTAAACACATTTCGTCTTTATAAATTTTTCGATACGATGCACGGTTTTCGAGAAAATAGGAATAAAGTATTCCATTTGTATGGAAGAGACCAAAATCTTTTCACGTTTAATTAACGCCGATTTAGTTAGCGCCGTTTTAATTAACGCCGTCGTAAAACTGAAATTGCTTAACATTCTTTGTGGCAAAATCAATTTTCAGATAATTTGTCTTAAACCTACACACTGACAATAAATCTAAACAGAACATCTCTTACTCATATTGGATTTATTGAGATATTATTTATTTCACCAATCATTGGCAATAAATATTTTATTTTCTAAATGCTATTTACCACAAAACCACAACCGATTTCTGCTGTTTCAACGTGTTGAAATTTGATTTCTCTAATTTGTAATTTAACATCAATATAATATTTCCAGATTGCGTCTCATCAGCATTTAACACCGCAAATCAAATTTAAATGCTTTGAAATTAACTAAAATTCACACAGCATTCAAAAAACCGAGTATAGTAGATTGTAGTAAATGGAATAACAATAAACGAATAAATCTTTACGCCATTGTGAAAAGCCAGTGAACGTCTATTAAGCGCAATGTTAAGGTGTCAGATAACAAAACCTCCTATAGTCCAAAACAGCAATTATGTGGCATTGTTGTTATAAGTCTCATATGTGTACAACATATACTCATAATTATGGATATATACAAGATTATACTGCATAAGCGAGTTAAGTTAAATACAAGGGAAAAATTAAAACGTAACCTAAAAGGTAAAATATTTTTTCCCGGTGTAAAATAGGGCAATAACGGAACATTCAACGATAGATTATATTGTAATTGATATGTTACCTGTTTGGATACAATTTCAGACCGCAACAACATGGCCTTTATGATTTCTCAGACAACATTGTCAAAGAAAGTTCTTTAGAAAATTTTCATCCTTATCATGTAACTTCTATGAGCTACTTTTGTTTTAGGAATTTTATGAATTCTAGAGACTTCAGAAATGAAGAAAATTCTTTTTTATTTAATGTTATGTACTTTATTCAACTTATCTTGAACAAATTTACGTGACAAGTTATTTAGAAACTTTATTTAATTTATAAATTTAATATTTTATAAATGCACATTTTTTGTGACACCCTGTAATTTTGTGTGGATCAAAGATGGACACCTACATTTTTGGTATCATTCCATTTGGAGTTTTCAGCCACTTTTTGAACAACAAATAATGAAGTAGCATTACTGCATTAACAAAAAATTAGAATATTTAACAAAGATTTTTAGGTTTTTTAATTGCACGACTGACTGTCTCTTCGCAATTGAAACTTTCCATCATATTTTCGCCAACTTCTTCTTAAAACCCAATAAAAACTCTAAAAACATGAAAAAACTGAAATTTTTCAACTCTTTTCTAATCCCTTTTAGACGTCTTAATTACAGAAGACTTCTTGTGACATCCAGCATTTTTTCAAGTTCCTCGCTTTAATCTTTCGTTTTTTGCTAGCAATAAAATTCTTTCAAATGACTAATGTCCTCTTCAATTTGGCAGCTGAAGTGAACATTTTAAGCCATGAAAACGGCATTTCCACTAATTCCATAAAAAATCACCACAAAAAATTGACTGATTTAATTTATTAAGTCATAGTACAAAAAATATTAATGTATCCCGTATGACCATAAATTGTTTGATTCAGAAGGGGGGAAAAAATTGTGTCGAATGGGCTGCGATTACACAACGTCAAACATCATCAGCGACGACAAAAACCAAACAAAAATATTAATAATAATAATAATATTCCTCTGACAATAAAAAACTATTCCAATTTGTCTGGCGATTATCAATTTCAATCTTCATCGTCGCGGCGATTGGTTTTCTTTAGGCTATGCGAGTCCGCTATATCAAACAAGGTGAGATCCATTCTACCTTCCAGCGTTAAACTACACGCAACTAATCGAAGTGAATGACCAACGATTTTCGTACCAAACTAACGTAAAAGAAGTAAAAAAAAAACAAAATTAAACGGTGGAGACGATACCTGGACGATTGACTGAATCTCTGATGGCAAAAAAGAACTTAAATAGCATAAAAGTGTTTTGACCTACACCATTGGGGCACATTGCGGACAACAACACTCGCTGAAGACATGATGGCAAAGACTGCAGAAAAAAGACCTAAATAAATGTAGAGAATTGCCCAAGAAAAGTAAATTTTTGCAGCCGAGGGAAGTTAAGTCGTGGAAGATTTGAATTTTCTAGCAGGTAACTTGTACTTTTTCAGGCATTCTTACACAACGTTTCTCATTTTGATTCGCCTGGTGCGCCTCAAGTGTCCGCTACTAATGTGCGTTACATCTAATAATAAAACGTCCAACTCTGACATTACCCTCGGAGGATTCTTAACCCTAGAAGAACAAGCAATCTCTTAGATGAACGTGTTTTTCACATTCTTCAAGCGCTCGAGATACGGCTTTCACCTTCAATTTGAATCCATGGAAATTAGATGACTCTCAAAGTGAATTCACCTTCGAGGCAAATAATAAGAAAATTCTACGCTTCTTCGGTATGCGAATCGAATAAAGTTCTAAGCCATTAAACTAAAGAACAACAAAATCTGCCAATGTCTGACAAAAATAATTAAAACTCTTCAGATCACTGACTGACGTTGTTTGTACATCATCCATTAGACAACAAACACTCAAGAATTCCAATTGCCATCTCTGGGTGAGGTTTTCACACAAAAACAGTTCATTGATTCATAGCCAAAATGATTCTAAATTAACAAAAGAGCTCCCATGAAAAAATATATTTGATGACAATTTTTATTATTATTTAAAATTTTACTATTAATGTCTAATTTATTGATTTGAAATTGGCGAATATTAATGGGTGGCTGAATTAAAAATTTAAAAAAAAAACTGTATAAAATATGGAAAATATAAATTAATTTTGGCATTGTGTTTCACGGCTGATTTGCAACGAAGATTTAGTCTGTCATAGTTTTAATTAATCTTTGACTTATATTCCATAACCGGAAAGTTTTACCATTTGGGTGATTTGTTAAATGGGTTAGCGTTCTTAAGATTCTTTTTAAAAAAAAACAGACGTCTTTTGGATAAAGCAAAGCCTACTCGCTGTTTACTAAATCGAGAGATTTAAAAAATTGGGTAATAAATGGTTTTTGAGAATTTTCCGGTTATGGACTGCAGTGCATCTGAGATTTGCCTGTCCCATCAATATTTGTGCTGGTGGCTGTGAAACTAATTTATTGTTTTCCAATTTTGGAATGTTCTTTTAAAAAAATACAGTGGCTTACAAAAATTGTTTTTTTTTATCTTGCCGAAATAACTGCGTTTTGATTAAATGCGGTTTGGAGCGGTGTAACTTGCGACTGTAATTGTGAGTGTAATGCAGGCCCGTAGGCAGGTGAGACTGCCCCCTCCCTCACAAAACTTTTAAAAAAAATCTTCGGTCTTGGCACGTAATTTCATTCGTTACTCCAAAGTTTATTGGCGAGGGACGAAGTGGGGATGATTCCTAAAGTCATTTCCACTCTATCTCACATGCACACAATTTAGAGTCACGAATTACAAAACCACGTGTCTAAACCGGGTCTTTGCGGGCATTATGTATGAACCAAAGACATTAAATTAATAGACTGGCAAATTGATACAAATTCGCGGCCACACATTTGCATAGCCGTCATTATCGAGGACGCGGCTCCAAATCACCACTTCGAATAAAAATGTGAGGCGATTCGCGAATGCATTGTATTGTGTTATAAAAAATAGGTTTAAGGTGTTTCAACTGCATGGCAAAATTCAGTTGACATGCGTTGCACAGTAAAAACTGCTAAAAAATTGCATAATCTGTCCCTCCCCATGATTGAATTTAGTTAACAGAAAAGAGTTTGATTCGCTTGAATTCAGCGAGAGTGTGGTACCACTTTCAAGATGCTTCGTCACTGTGGCATTTTCGTGTGATATTTTCGAACTTTCCTGAAAACTCGCAGCCGAAACCTAATCCTTATAGTTTTATATAGCCCGCATTAGAGTTTTTCCAACTATCTTAAACACTGTTGGTGGTCTTCAACTCTATTGACGGTGTTGATATATTATTGCACAAAGATTTACCCAATATTCATAAGAAACAAATTACATAACAATTTTATCGAATTAAAATTCTTTGAGACGGTAAAAATTTTTTTCTTGAAATGCCACGCGTCGGCGTTTAAGTTTTCGATCTCCTCCTTCTAAAAATCCAATAAGACGCTAGGTAGATAAATAAATCGAAAGATTGACGGCTGCGGGTGTTCAGGGTTCAAGTCGGCCATGCCATATGATATTCAAGAAATTATGTTTCATTATGGTTGGCATATAGTAAACCATCATGAAAATACCTTCTCTATACTCTATAGAAATCATCATCCCACTGCCCTGTTATGATCGGCGCGTAAACTTATTACAAGTCGCGTAACTGGATAAATAACGACTTGTAATTAACATAATTTGTAGTTCTTAAAGAGTTTTTAAAAATGTTTGCGGCATGGCGACAATTTAGTCATTATTTAATGTTGAAAATCGTCACCAAGATATGTTTCACTTGAACAACCCTCAAAATGTCTTAAGATTTAAATCTTGAAAGTAAAATCGGTATGAAATTAGTCATCCAAATGTTATGAATTCCATTGATCTCGAAAGTGTAAACAAAAACATTTTCATTGTCTCTAAACTATCAACAAGCATTTCTTGATTTGTTGATTCAATCAACGTTAACGCCATCCATTCATCGGTCATTCCCGAGTTAATAATTGGCAAATTAAATCACGCGCGCCCATATTGCGATTTGATTTGAGGCAGTGTGTGCACTAAATTTTAATAAAATCTCAGAACATTTATTTATTTTTCTTATTTGCATCAACGGTGGACGTGGCAATCTCGAAATTGATGAATTCGGCTTTGAAAAGTGTTTAGCATGAAAATTGTGGAATGGTTTTATGTAATTTTTTGGCAATTAGGTCCTGGTAAACAACAAAATTTTGTTAAATGAATCAACAAATATGTATTTTTCTTAAGGGGTTATACCTACGTGAAAACTTAGGGGAGATCAATTTTTTTTTGCATATTCTGAAGGTGTCGCTCTACATGAGAGTAAATACCCGAGTAACTCTCAAAAACTCTCGAGAGTTACTCGCAGGAGGTTGTCCATTTGAGAGTTAATTTCGGCGATTTTTTTCTTTTCAAGACCAATATCTCGATTTTTTTGACATCTTGCTTTGGCGAGTACTCGAGAGCTACTGGCGAAATTCACACGCCGTTCGTATCTGGCGAGCAACTCCCCGAGAGTTCAGTGGGTGCCTGTCGACTAGAGAGTAGAATCACTTTTGACAGCTCGCAGAAAGTAGCTCGCGACTTTTTGCGAGTTTCTGCGAGCGACTCTCAGAGACGTGTCCATTTGCGAGTAGCTGCTATCGAGAGGTTCTCGCCGGCATTTACTCTCATGTGGAGCGCCACCTTTAAAGCACAATATTTTATCTCTCAAAATATTAAGTTGATTGGATAAGAATTCCTGAAATTATACGACTTCAAAGTCATGTGTGCAGCCGGATTTAGAGCACTTACAAATAACTTGAAATCACGATTTTCTCAAAGTATCTCTTCTTAATCACGATTTTCTCAAAACAGTCAAAAAGTATTCAAAGTTTTATCATCAAATCTATACTTTACTTTAACACGGATGCAAATTTGTTCAAATGTCCTTTTATACGCTTACAAAAACAGGAAAACAAGTATATTTTTAGGCGTTTATTCATTATATAAATATCTATTCTCCAAAAAAATCGTTCAGGCGAAGGTAGAGTGATAAAGTAGCGAAAAAAAATAAATGAAAACTTGTTGAACTTTTATCAACTAAACACCCACATAATTTCCCCTAGCTTCGCACTGCCACACATATTTATGTACTTTATCCGGAATTAAATAAAGATGAGATCTAAAAAATTTCCACATTCAATTTTCAATGTCGATGGAGTGAATTTGTTTTGTTAACTTGACAATTGATGCATGTCAGTTAGTCAATCTCTGTCAGAAAATTTAAATGTTTTTATTGTCGTTTCATTTTGGCCTTGCGTGTTTACTCATTGCAACAAGGTTATGTCTTTTTCAACATAACATTTTTATCCGGAGTTTCGGTTTTTCACACAACAATTGAATAGTGAAAAGCCCACCTGATACTATTTGGCTACCTGCTGACTTTTTCACAATGTTTTCTAATTCCCTAACCAGAATCTTTTGGTTACTTTTGATTCTTTAAGGTCATAAAGTCATTTTTCCTAAATAGTTGTCTTTGAATAATTTTAGTCAACTATTTGCGAATTTTCATGAATCATTTTATGGTTATTTAATACGTTTTTGATATGATCAAATTACGAGCACAGTAAAACGTGTTTTTTATATATTCTGGTAGGAGATAAATATCAACGTCATATTGTTATGTCGTGTTTAAGTTTATAAAAAGTTAGTTATGTCCGCTTACTGGTCAAGTTCAAGAATTGTGAGAGGAAATTTATCTGAAAATAATTTAGTTGTATAACAATTTATGAGTAAAGTTCCGCGTATCATACGTAATGGCCGAAATAATTCTTGAACAATGATATAGGAAAACTTGTCTGTAGTAAGAGGCGAATTTTAATTGAATTACATCCCATTTTTCTGTCATCTGAACCCAATTGCAATTGATGGAAATATTATAAAGTACTAGCTTGCATACCCGTCGTTGCCGGGTTTAAGTTTTTCAATTTTTTTTTGATGGACTATGTTGGAACTAAACTTCAGGCCAATCGGCTCAGTAGTTTCCCCGCGAAAGGGCAACATAGCGCAAAAACTAAGTTTCGAAATCACTTTACCCCCTCCCCTTTCTCCCCCACCTCTCGGGCTACTTTTCCGTATGCCTATGTTGGAACCAGAACTACCACAAACAAACACTCATGCCAAATTTCAAGTCAATCGGTTCAGCCGTTTTTGAGTGAAAGAGGAACAGACAGACAGACACCAACTCATTTTTATATGTTAGTATGATTTTTTGTTTTGTTTTTTTTCGTAAAAGTTCTAAATTTTTAGTGGAATAGATAAGAAAAACAATTATTTTTTTATTTCTTTTATCTTTGCATTTGAGATATCCTTACGGACTTTTTGACTCCAGAATCGGACTCAGTAATCCCAAAATCCTCTAGATGAGATTTTCCCCGGAAAATATGACGAAAAGCATAACCACGTTATCCTTACAGGATCTTCCGTAGTCTTTGCAGACTTCTTAACATTAGAATCGGATTCAACCACCCCAAAAATCCTTAGATCAGACATCTTTTCGGTAAATTGGAGGAAAAGAATAACCACGTTATCCTTGCAGGACCTTCTTTTGTCCTTACAGGCTTCAAAACGTCAGAATAGTATTCAGGTAGCCCAAAAACCTCAGAAGAGAGATTTTTTTCGGGAAATTTGAGGAAACGGATAATCACGTTATTCTTACAGGGCCTTCCGTTATCCTCACAAGGACGAAGTAGTCAAAATATTGTATTGTCGTATGTGTGCTAAATTTCAAGGCAATCGGATTATTGGAAGTGGAACAAAATTAGATTACAAGATTTGATCGTGACAGACAGACAAAAAAGCAAACTAAATAAAAGTTTCTAACAAAAACTCATCACAGATTTTGAACTTTCATCAAAATTTTCCAAAACCCAAGTTTAACACCAAGTACACCGAATTAATGTATTTTTTATCATATTTATGCAGACGCTCATGACTTTTACTCTTTTTTAATCCCAGTAGCAATAAAAAAAAGTTTCATTAATATGAATTGGGTTAAATTTGTCAGTGCATCTGAAACGTGTCTCTGATCATAAGCGACGACGCGATCATAAATCAAAAATCGTTACCTGAATTTTTCACTGGCAATTAACCAAAGAGAGAGGAAAATCTAGTCCGATGTGCAACAATATGAGATAATTGTGCCGATCATCATCCGTCGATCAGCCTCATTTAACCTTAGGGATCTCCGAAATTTGGTGGTGATCATCGTAAGGGTCGGATGATCACCACTAAATTTCAGAAGACCAAACGAACCTGAATTTTGTATCCCTCTTCACTGAAAATCTATAGCGCGAAATCAATCAACCGAAAATCGGAATTTATTGTTTATTGCTTCTGTCATGCTCTCGGGTAAATTAAATTCGCTCGTGGGCTTCCATTATCTGGGACTCCTGAAACTCTGAATTCGTAGAGGGCCCACTGAAATAAAATTAATTTTGGGTATAAAATAACTGACCATTTGACCAAAATCGTAGCGTGCGTCGTTCAACTGTAGTCTGTCGATCGTTACAGGCATAAAACAAATTCTAATTTCCCACACTCAATTTATTCAATTTCACTGTGTGACCACATCTATTTTTATGCTCAATGAATTTTAAATGAAATGACCTGCAAAACATTCGTAAATTATCTTTTTAGCGTTTTATGTGAGATGCATGCAAAACAGAAAATTTCTAACGATAACGGACGCATTTTCAACATTTTGGGTATTTGCAGAGTAAACGATTTTCTTCCGAGAACAATAAAACTGTTTTGAAAGGGAGTGAAAATAAAATTTTCGCTATTTTCATAAATAATGTGGAGAGCGAATATGTGTAAACTTTTATTTAGTGAATTTTATTGGAGTCAAGAGTACCATTGGTCAATTTATAAAACTTTTAGAGATTTCTGGCGGGTTTCACAAAATTTTTATCCAGCCACTAAGTCGAGTTAGCATTTTGAGTTAGACTCTTTCTGCTTGAAATTCAGCCACTAATCCTTTGAGGATTTTGAGGATTAGTAGTAAGTATACAAACCACTGATTATTTCTCACATTTTTGTAAAATATTTCATGTTTGAGGGATTCTTTTAGATTTTTTGCATTTTTTAGCTTCTTATGTGAGAAACACACATTTTTACAGAAAAAATTCACATTTTTACAGGAAAAATTAACATTTTTTACAGGAAAAATTCGCATTTTTACAGGAAAAATTCACATTTTTACAGAAAAATACACATTTTTACAGAAAAAAGGCATTTTCCGCGAACTGTGACTGATTTTTTTAGCTAAACATCAAGATTTTGGGTTTTCCGGATCATTGAAACCTGGGGGTCATTGCGGCGTGTAGTTCCCAAAGCCATGTTGCTGAGTTTAACCATTGAATATGTACAAATATAGAAGAATAATGATTAGTTTTCACCTTGGGCCGATGGTGGCGATAGTGATCATTTTTATGTAATATTGTAGGTTTTAGTTTAGATTCAAATTGAGAATTTCCCCACAAATATCCCAGACCAAAAAGCACGCACACATTTAAGAAGCAAAGCGGTGTTGCGTTGATTCTTATGGTGTCATACGAGGAATGAACTGAACGCGTACAGCACACAATGATAAACCGCGATCATTGCGATTACAAATTTCCCATTGTGCTTAAAGTTTTAGGGTATTTTAGTTAATACACATACCTAAGCTTTAAGTTTGGGGGATTTTTATTTAATACTTGAACCGCAGACACTTTCGCCACCATCGGCCCAAGGTGAAAACTAAACATTATTCTTCTATATTTGTACATATTCAATGGTTTAACCCATTCGGTATTTTGATGCCATATGGCAACGCAGTTAAAAATTTTAATTGACTGCTTATTTATTTATTTTCAACACTCTATTCTCATTCAGTGCACCTTAAGGTGCATTTGTGACCCAATTTTGAAAAAAAAATTTAATTTTTTTTTTTTTTTGTTTTTAATGAATACTAATAGCTTAAACATCATTAATTTGTATAGAGAGAATCTTTAACCCCCATAGAAAAAACATGTACCGAACGGGTTAACAACGATTTTCTTAGTTTCCGCACTTTGAAATTCATTTTAGAGGGCGGGACTGTCTAATTTATTTTAGACACACTGCTTTTTCCTGATTTTTTGTCACACCGTCACACTACCACCTCCTCCACCCACTATATCCCTCCCGACTAAACGTGTGGCGTATTTTATTGATGGCCTTTTAACGAATGTCCTTCACACATTACACTTAAAGAATTCCACTTTATTCGGGATCTTCCCACATTCGGAATTTTTCAACCACTATTCCAATTTCAAAGAGCTATTTAAATTTTTCTCGACTTTAAACTATTTTTTTTCTCTCGAATGCAAATAACTAAAGTCAAATTGAAAGTCGCACACTCGACACGATTCATTGATGTGCATCTCATTAACAAATAGAGTACAAGGTATTCGTACCGGCTACGCACTTTTCATATGGCAACTGTAAATATTTGCAAAAACTCATAAAATTCACATAAATTATCGTACAATGGATTTCTTATAAGACAAACCAGACTATCATTTTTTTTTTTTTTGAAATCTTTTTTATTATATTCTAAATTTAGTTTCATTTGCAATTTGCAAATCAAATTTAATCGCTTGCAATATGAATGAATTTAAACAGCATACAACGTCGCGCGCTTGTATCTACGAGATACTTTTTTGTAAAAAAAAAAATCGCATTCTCCTCGCTTCCTTTTGCGAGGCACTCGAAATAATGGCGATAAACATAATAAAATGATAATAAATTGCTCAAAATTGAAGGTCTTTAATTTGACGATGATTGTGGGACAGTTTGAATTGGGCACATCTGCCATTTAGGCATGCGATGCATGCTTCGCTTCGAGATATAAAATTTCAACATATTGCACATACCTTTTGTACGCATAACAACAACAACAACAACAAAAAATTGATTCTATAAAAAATAGGAGTTCATTTTTCACAAAAACCGGCGCCACAATTATCGCCGCATGTCATCCAATATATTGTCTCTTCTTAAGGGGTGTGTGCGCAATTCATTTGAGGTGTTTTACGTTTTCCAAATCCAACGGATGACACATTTGAATCATGTAAATCTGTCAAAATCGTCATAGTGACAGTTTTTTTCGCTTTCCTTTTGATCCGCTTTTTATTATGCAAATCGTCATTGACAAAAACGGATGATTGGGCGATGTGTGCATCGAATTACTTGAACGCATTTTGATTGAAATTACATGAAAATAGTCATGAAGTTATTCACTTTTGTCACTGATAAAAAATTGCTTTCATTTGAATAAATTGCGCCCAGGATTTTGGCGATTTTTTCTAATTTATTCGTAGTTAGAAAATCGTCATTGACGAATTGTCGAATGTTCTTGATAGAAGAACACCGAATGTAATTAAAGATCGTCAAATCTAGTCAATGTGTTTCATGTTCGCAGTAATTTGATTTTGATGTATAGAATGTTATCATCATACTAATATATAAAAATGAGTTGGTGTCTGTCTGTCTGTCTGTCTGTCTGTTCCTCTTTCACGCAAAAACGGCTGAACCGATTGACTTGAAATTTGGCATGAGTGTCTGTGGTAGTTCTGGTTCCAACATAGGCATACGGAAAAGTAGCTCGAGGGGTGGGGGGAGTAAGGGGAGGGGGTACAGTGTTTTCGAAACTTAGTTTTTGCGCTATGTTACTCTTTCGCGGGGAAACTACTGAACCGATTGACCTAAAATTTGGCACAGATGTTCGTCGGGCGTCCAGCCCCAACATAGACATATTAAAAAGTAGCTCGAGAGGTGGGGGAGTAAGGGGAGGGGGTAAAGTGATCTCGAAACTTAGCTCTTCCTCTATGTTACCATTTAGCGGGGAAACTACCGAGCCGATTGGCCTAAAGTTTAGCTCCAACGTAGACCATAAAAAAAAAATTGAAAAAACTTGACCCGGCAACGACGGGTATGCAAGCTAGTTTAAAATATAATTTTAAAACTTTCTATTACAGTTTTTAATACCTGAGTAAAACTAAATTTCTTAGTTATTGTCAGTAATGTTGCAGTGATGTATCTGACCCCCTCTCCCCCATCTTCGGAAAAAATTGCGGATCCCTATAATTGAAACCCTTGAAAAAAAAATCGGGAGGGACGTCCTATTAGGTATGTTTGTATGTTTGTTAATTCTAAAAACAATAGTTTAAACTTTTTCTCCAAAAGAACTTAACTGCGTTTTATCATTTAGTCAAAAAAAAATCTAAACTACATAATTTGGAAGGTTTTAAGTGGATTGTAAGAGATTTATTACAAACAAAATGGTTATTTTATGCTCTGAAGTGCTTGAACATACACACAAAAAAAAAATAAAACACATTTTCAAAACCCCTTAAAATACTTTTGAAAAAATACAATAGACTCAATTTAAAATATTTTAACAACAGATAATGGTATAAAATAATAAAGGGCTCGCTAGATATACAGCGTCCCGCCAGATAACCTTGTATCAAAAACGCGGGGTGTTTCAAACTTAACCGCTGCAAATTCAAACTTTTTTGATTAAGCAAAACAAAAAAAAATATGACGTACATCCCCCAATCTTGAATCAAACATGACACCAAACATTGAATTTTATCGGACCTTTTCCGTGTCCAATAACCAAGGAATGTACAAACAGATCGTTAATACAAGATCCCTACGCGAATGCGGCAACAACAAAAAAAATGGATATTCGGTCGCAACCTTTGATTTATGCAATCGCATGGCGGAGGGTTGGAGAAACCCTTCCGTAACAAAAATATTCACTTTGAGCATTAACGCCTATTAAAACCGACTTTTCAAGCGATTTCAAAAAATTAAACAACTAAAAACACAAACCCTTTGAATTTCGATTCGATTCGACCCTTTTTACGAAATGCATGCAAAATAGAGTGAAATTCCTACATGCGCCAACCGGAAACACAAAGGGATGCAATTTTCATGACATTATATCCCGATGGACAAGTTCCAAAGGACGTTTTGATTGAGCGATTTTTTTTTCAAATTCTGGTTCAATGTTTTGCCAGAAAACGAAAGGAAATGGCATCAAGTTGAGGCAGATGTAGACTTTTCAATCACCAGTAAGGGTGGTGGTTCCGTTGGTGATTCTGTGATTTATTCACCCTCCCCTTGCAAAATACGAGTTGTCCGTCACCGTTTTGATTACACAAAAAACTTTAGCTTGCTTTCTTGATTTATATACAAACTGATGGACAAAAAAGTTAAGTGATGCGTGATTTATATCCAACGATTAAACCACTTTGTCGAGGTAGGAATTTTTCTCGACTTTATTTCATAGACAATAAAATCGAATGTAATCCTATTAAATGGCGAATTGCGTCACTATTTCGAAGGATCAAAATCGAAAAAAAAACTCGAAAATCAAAAACTCCTATCATGAACTCATCAATGGTTGACCCTTTTTTCCCTAGCAAATCGATTTTTGATTTCAACTGTTGAAAATATTGTCGTTGTTTCTGCCAAAATGAACTCATATGTTGCGAATTATATGAAATCATCCAGCGATTTTTGTTATTCTATAAAAAAAAGGAACTCAATGAAGAACCAATGAGGCGTTTCAACTGAATTTTATTGCACAAAGGAATTTTTGGCAAAATCACAACCCCTCGAGTCGAGCCACAGGGACGCCGCAATTGAAGCGGATGAGGATTAGAGACCTGAAGATTTCGGTCGATATAGCCAATTGTTGTTTGGGGTGTTCCGCAGACTTCCTCTTTTTTAATCGACATTGATGGATTATTTTTGCAATGCCCTACTAAAAATTAGAGGGATATTCATTCATCACATTATTCGAACATGTTAATCAGGAGAAATCTTTTATTTGGTGGAATATTCAATTGGATCGAAGTCATAATCACTTTTTGTTTTTTATTTTTTTTTTTTGCACAAGAGCGATTAATGACGAATTTCATCACATTATCAATTCCAAAAATTACGGAATTTAATCATTAATGTATCAAGTTGGCAAAGATAATAATTTTTTTTAAAACCATTATTAACTTTTCCTTTCTAAAGGCCTGTGTCCACATGGAAGTTTATTTGCAGAAGTCGCTTCCAGAAGAGATTTCTGGTGTCACAACTTCTGGAAGTTCACTTGCAGTTAGTGTTTCCACGGGAAAAACTTCCAGAAGTCTCTGTTAGAAGCGGTTTCTGCAAATAAACTTCCATGTGGACACAGGCCTTTACCATCATACTTATATAAAAATGATTGTCAGTCTGCCTGTTCCTATTTCACGTGAAAACGGCTGAACCGATTGACCTGATATTTTGCATGGATGCTCACGTTAGGTCTGGTCCTCTTGAAAAGTAGCCCGAGGAGTTGGGGAGTAAGGGGAGAGGGTAAGGGGAATCAGAAGCCTAATTTTTCCTCTATATTACACTTTCGCGGGAAAACTACTGAGCCGATTGGCCTAAAATTCGGCATCGATGCAGGCGGGCGGCCCAGCTCTAACATAGACTCATTAAAAAGTACCTTGAGCAATGGGAGCAGTAAGGAGAGAGCGTAAAATTAGTTCAAAGGTTAGTTTTCCGCTATATTGCTCTTTGGCGGGAAAACTACTAAGCCGATTAACCTGAAATTCAGCAAAGATAATCATTGGGGGCCCAGGTCTAACCTATATACAAAAAAAAGTAGACCGAAGAGTAGGGAGTGTAAGGGGAGGGGGTGAATTTAATCCGAAGATGTTTTTCCCTTATATTTGAACGCTTAGTTGTCAAAAGATCAATAAAAAAATTTAAATTGCATGCGTAACTTGATTGAGATTCATACTAGTTTCCATACATTTTAAAAGTGTTATGAAAAATTTGTTTGTTTCTTATCTTTAATTATATAATCTTTGCTGTTAGTCAGTTAGTCTGTTAGTATGTTAGTCTGTTAGTCTGTTAGTCTGCTAGTCTGTTAGTCTGTTAGTCTGTTAGTCTGTTAGTCTGTTAGTCTGTTAGTCTGTTAGTATGTTAGTCTGTTAGTCTGTTAGTCTGCTAGTCTGTTAGTCTGTTAGTCTGTTAGTCTGTTAGTCTGTTAGTCTGTTAGTCTGTTAGTTAGTCTGTTAGTTAGTCTGTTAGTCTGTTAGTCTGTTAGTTAGTCTGTTAGTTAGTCTGTTAGTCTGTTAGTATGTTAGTCTCTTAGTTTATCAGTCAGCCTGTGTACAAGATTTCTCAAAAACTACTAACTTTTGATGGAAATCCGTTAACCGAAAGTAATTAAAATGACGGCTTTTCAAAAATCTCGATCTCATTTTTCGCGATTTACTCCGAAAGTACCCACTTTTTAGTAGAAATTGAAGACAGTGCAGTTTTCTAGACTTTTGCCTTTGGGTGGAATACCGTATCTCAAGTCGTAATCAAGATATACCGTTATTTAAAAAAAAAATCTTTTTTTTTGCTATTATCTTAAAAACCTTATGAATATAGAAGCTGTGGAAGAAGCGTAAGCGTAAATTTTTCAAATTTTTCGAAACATTTTACGTTGTCAGAAATTATTTTACAAGGTTTTACCCTCAAAAAGTATTTTTTAAAGACCCCGTCTTCATTAGGCATAAATTTCGCCTATTTTCTTGTCCTGCCAAAAAAATACCTCGTAGAGATAGCAATTTTCAGGAGATTTCTGATGTCTTGGGCAAAAATGTTTGCAATTGCATTTACTATTTTTAAATAAAAAGGTTAAGGGAAGTTTTTTTGCGATTTTTTCGAAACCTCTTTTACTTAAATTTCGTCTCGCAATTTGTAAATACACCTCCATCTAGATTGCTTTTTTTTCAAAATGCCCACAAATTAAAAAACAAGAACTTGAGCAACAAAATCGAAACAAAAAAAAACAGTTTCCACTTTGAATTTAAGTCACACCTTATAACTTACCTCACTCAATACATTTTGCTTTACATTTAAGTGCATGGCTTCAAATAATCATCAAATACCCAACACGCCAATAAAGCTGTTAGTTGTTGCTAAAGAATCGACAATGACGAAGCGAAGCTGGGACACACGTGATCGAATCGGAGATAAGATACACCCTTTTATTATATAACACTTAAATGATTGACATCTTCCAATTATTTTTTTTCTTTTTTATTTTTATATCATGATCACAGAACATTTAGTCATTCGCTTTCCGTTATAATTATTTGATAATCTCAGCTTGAAATTCCTTTTCCCATTTACATCTTGAGAAAGGTTTTTGAACTTTACTTAATTGGACACTGGATAAAGTTGATAAATAAAAATGCGGTGAAAAAACCGTGCCACAAGTTAGTTTTTTGCCAGCTTGTTATTGAATTTTTGGTATTTTGTATTTCAAGTTCGGTTCATTCTGAAAAAACTACGCTACATTTTTTTTAAAAGTACGAGGACCAAACATGCGTGTAAAGTTTGCCTGACAGACAGAAGAAATTTGGGTAATAATGCTCCATTCGACTCAAGAGTGCTCGGAAAATGTTTTTTATGCAAAATTAAGAGGTAAAAATTTGTCATGAATACAATACTTTATTATACTTTGTATAAGAAAGTAAAAATGATTGGATCAGATTTATTTTTGATCAAATTCGATAAGTACACTAGTATCTAACTACAATTATAGCGCAGCCTAATTTTAATATGTTTATTTATAATCATAATAATAATAAAATAATATCAATACTATAAATTACACAAATATTGTTAACTGAATAACGTCACTTGTTCCAAGTTAAACATAAAATCGCAAAATATAAATTCAAATTGAATTTTAATTGACACTATTAGAAAATAGCATTTTGATCCACTAATTTATAAGATGGGCCACTAAAACTTTTCGGTGGATAACAAATGAAGAGGGAGAGTTGAGCGCCGGATAAAACGCATCCCAGAAAATTCGGTATCTGAAAAATTAAGAGAAATTATTATTGAAATGTCAGAGAAGTGAAAATAATTGAAAACTCAGTTTTTTATGCTACAAACTATACCAAAAAAATGTTATGCAGAAAAAATAAAATAATGTTTTGCCTTCAACAAATCATTTCGCGTTATTGTTTCCTAAACTAATAGGGCCTTACCAATGACCCGTGACTAACTTAGTAACAGCTTTTGGTGTGTGCGAAACGGGCTATTTGCTTGCTAATTTCGGTTCAAATCCTAGTTTTTATTGAAAAGTTTTAAATTCGCTGTGATAAATGTGTGAAAACTTACTAGAATTAGCAAGCAAATAGCCCGTTCCGCACACACATCAAAAACTGTTACTAAGTTAGTCACGGGTCATTGGTAAGGCCCATAGATATCAAAGCTTTGTTTATTTGATCACTAAACAATCTGATCTTAAATTATCGGGAAAATTTCTTATCCCCAAAAATTCATTGCCAATTTACTAATCCCTTTAATCAATTCTTGATAGCACGGCTATCCCGTATCAATGAATAAATAAATTATGAATCTTATCACGCCACTAGATTTAATTTTAATGGAACAATTCACATTATTAACATGCATAAAATCAGGCAAAAATAAACTGGTTTTCTCAAATACTTTAATTCCATTTCCATTACGAGATTTGCTATTGTGATTTTTTTATGTTACCTGTAGGAATGTATCGTTTATAATATAACCATAAATCAACCATTGAAGTGACACTAGAAACGATGTGGCTATAAGAGGCAGTGGAAGACTGTCAGTATTTCTAACTTTGATAACGTGAACTAACATTGTGAGTGGTGCTGCAAAGAATATTACTGTAACGCCGCAGCATAAAAATCCTACAAAGAAAGAACATTTTTTTTGAAAAACAATGAAATTATTAACAATTTGTTTATCAACGGTAAGTAATAAAAGTTTAATTATTACCCATAACTTCAATTGATTTAGATTTGTCCTCCTCGTATTTCGTATATATCACGGCCGTCATTAGAATAATAAACGCTGCAGCAAATTGCCTTACGTATGATTTTTTATTAACGGTGAATATGTAATATGTGATTATGTAGAGAAACATTAGAAATGTACCGACGAGATTAACTATCGAGACGATATTTTCGTTAGTTATGATTCCATATCGCATCCATAAACTGCATCTGAAATTTTTTAAATAGAGTTTTTATTAATTGTTGCAAAAGTTTTTCTTATCGCAAATGAAGGAAACTTACGATAAAAACCCACAAATGAATGGAAATCCCGACGAATCTCCAGTGCTTTTCTTTTGTATATAATTTCGACAAACGACACTGTAAAATGTTTTCAATTAAAAATTAATTTTTCTTGAAATATTGCGAAAAGTTTTAAAAATATTGTAAAAAGTCCGAAATTTCGCAATCTTAATTTAGTTATAATAGTTGGTGGCATTAGGAATGTATAACACGATTTCCCTATCACACGATTTACTGCTTTTTAGCCTCGTTTTGCTGCTCACCGTTTAACTTCCATAAGTGCAACGATGTGACCTTCACCTACGGCAATTTAACACGTTGACTGCCAAACAAATGTTGCAAATTTTTAAAGGAAATGCCTATGCATGTAGACCTGTAGAATATATGTAATATGTAGACTGTATGTAGGTATGTATTCACTAAACTTCATCAGAACTTATTGAATTTTTCTCTGACTATCAAATAAGATAACCATGGCAGTCAATGTGTTAAAGCAATCATAGGAGATTTACTACTTTTTGACTTCGTTTTGCTGTCCCTACATCTTATTCATTCATTTCCCCTTCGCCCTAAACCTATTGTAAACTAAATAGATAACGCGGATATCTTTTTTTTTCCTATTTTTAACATTAGAGGGTTTTTGGAGGTCGCTGACCACGAATCTGATGTTGGAATTTTAAAATTCGTAACGGAAGGTCCTGTAAAGACGACGTGAAGCTACTTTTTTAGAGTATGGCTAGGTCTTTTTGTGAAGCTACTGTTTTAGAGTATGGTGTCCTAAATCGGGAGACGCATTTTCATGCTATTTTCTTATAATGGTAAAATTTCATTCAACATTCATGAAAAGTTAGGCTTATTTGGCATGAAATTTTAGAAACAAAGTTTTGAAATATTCGGTGGACAAGTGCCCAAAAAATTGTTGTTATTTGGAAATTTGACTTTTTTATCAAAACAAAATGAAGTGACAAAAAAACAGTCACCATTAAACAAGTGTTTTGTGATAGGGAAAAAAACTTGTTAATCATTTTGTATTTTATCATTTCTACCACGTCATACGGGCAAATGTTTTCAGAATATTAAAACATGATAAAAGCTGATATCCTCCACGTAACCAACGCGCTTTAATTAAATTTTTTTTTAGTTTACAATAACAAAACATTAGATTAATCCGATTTATCTTGTAAGCATAATGTAAATAAATAATTAGATAAAAACATATTCCCTTGCACCGTTTTGAAGACAATCTTTTTTTTTTGTTTGCAATGGTCCTATAAGTTCATAAGTCCCGTAAGTTTAAGGCGTTTTTCCAGACTTTTTCCAGACAAGACTTCGAATTCTACAAATCCTGAAATTTGATAATTTCGCAAAGGAAAAAAACTTACCCTCCCGACAGAAACTGCAAAATAGTTGTTGTTACAGCTGATATTTCCAAAGCATTTTCATATGACCAAGTCATGTTTATCGTCTCGTTTAATTTCAGTTTGTTTTTCAAACAAGAATCACTTTATTTAGACCAAATATAAATAGAAACTAGAAAAAAATATCAACGAAACAAGCCGCTAGCCATTAAAAATCGTTGCTATGCTTTTCTTGGCACCAACTGTAAGCCATCACCGTTAAAGATCTATTAACTTAATTAACTAAATCCTCGAGCTATGCCGGCGGGAATCAATTTTGTTCGGAAAAGGCAAACTTTTATTAAAATAAGCTAAATTTAGTTTGTTGGCAAAATTTTTTGAGGTTAGACATAAATATTTACGAAGATACCAGCTAAATACGATCTAAACGTCAGAAGTAGTTGAGATACCCAAGTGCAGATGGGGGAAATTCACTATTTTCTCCGGTATTTTTAAAAACTTCATATTTAACATTGAATATGTACAAATATAGAAGAATAATGTTTATTTCCACCTTGGGCGGATAGATGTCGCCATATACATCGATTTGAACTAAAGAATTTCATTTTCGGCAAAAATATGACATTTTAAAAGGAAAATTAATTAGAGAGTTAAAAACAACTTTAAAAATTTTATAAAAGTAAGAAAACGTTCTTTCTCTCTCATTTTTACGTAATATTGTCAAAAATTATTTGTTCGCAAGAGCTTTTAGTTTAGATTCAAATTGCGAATTTCCCCACAAATATCCCAGACCGAAAAGCACGCACACATTTAAGAAGCAAAGCGTTCTTGCCAAATAACGAGGTCGATATTAACCACATCGTTGCCATGTTTTTTGTCTGCTATTCACAAACAAATTCTACGATTTGTTAAAAAATTGAAAATTAAAAATATCAATTGTGGTCAACACAAATCTTTCATATACAAAATTTACGACTCTGCGCAATTTACGCTATAGCCCTGCCTGTCGTGTTTTGAGCCTAAAACGAACGTCCTTGTTTAAACAAAAATATCAAAAAACGTACCAAATTTGAGATATCTTGAGACCGGTAAAAGATATCGGTTTACGGAAAGAGCAAAAAAAGTAGAAAGATTGTTGTTTTTAATACGCGTTTTGTAGGTTTTTTGCAAAAACCGTGGGTTTGTAAGATATTTTGCAAAACTAAATTTTCCACATAATTATTTAAATATCTCGAGAACAAATAAAGATAGCGGATAACAGTGAAAGGGTATTCCCATTTTCGTAATTTCATCTCATATATAAGTACATCGAAAACTTTTTAGTTTTCGAGATAATTGTAAAAAACTGATTTTCTTAAATATCGGTATCACTTTTTTGCGAATATCTCGAAAACTAACAGGTTTTCGATGATACTACATATACCATAAAATTAATAAAATGAGAATCCCTACATTCATCATTATCCGCTATTTGTTACCATTATTCAGATATTTTCATTATTAGCTGAAAAAATTGATTTTGCCAAATATCTTACAAACTAACCGTTTGTTCGAAAAACTTATAAAAGATGAATGACAGACAATTAAATATTCTATATTTTTGTTTTTTCCCGTAAATCGATATAATTTACTGTTCGCAAGATATCTCAAATTTGGTAGGTTTTTTTGATATTTTTGTGTAAACCGACAATTTATCGGTAGGCCGTTTTAGGCTTACAACACGACAGGCAGGGCTATAGCGTAAATTGCGCAGAGTCGTAGATTTTGTATAAGAAAATTTTCTGTTGGCCATAACTGATATTTTTATATACCTTTCAAAACATCAATTCTTTGATTTTTTTTCTTTAAAGATGACTTGATAGAAGCATTAATACGTTTTAATTTTGTTCTTATCAATATTGCTAGAATTAGTTTTAACGTTTCATTTTTGTGGGTACATCCATCCCATTGATTAATGCTCTTACTTACTTCGGGCAGTAAACATTTATGTAAAAGAGCTCTTTCGCATTGATTTCTCATAAAAAGTGTTTCAAACATACATAAAATATTGTTTAAATCTTTTTCAAAACCCAAACTACAAACAGTGAGACTTCCATATATCTTTGTCGAGCTGTCAGAAGTTGCCGAATCGTACTTTTTTTGCTGGATTAGGTTATATCGCTGACTCCGAGGCGGATTTTTCATCACCATATATTCCTCACAATTTTTACATTTTAGTTTTTTCGGTATTGATTCGGCTAAGTATCCAAAAAAATAGAGTTTGGATGCAACATGAAACTTCTCGTTCGGGTCAAAACTTTCAAAAACTCTTTCAAAATTTTCCATTTGATCCTGCTCAGGAAACTCATTTTCGGCATCAGTGGTCATCTCAGTTGGGTCAGCGATATTTGAGTTTACAGTATTCGTCAACAAATCTGATAACTCGACAAGGTTTCTTGATCGCGAAATACTGTAATTAGAATATTCTGAAGGGTTCACATTTTGAAAAATGATTTGTTTGAAATTTCTATAAATTCGATATGTAGATGGATTTTTTTCGTAAGTACCCTTAAACGATCGAATAATGGATATCATATTTTCGAGAGGATCTTGAGTTAAACGATTAGTCAATAAAAATATCTGACTTGTTGCTAAATCATTCCACATCAAATCTATAGCATTTAATGTCTGTATGGTTCCCTCAAAACAATATGGCCGAGTCATTTTCCCAGTAGATTTCCACAGCGAAATCCACGTCTTTGCTTCCGAAAGGAACTTTCTCATTTTGACATTTTCGTTACTAAGCGCATTTTTTTGAGGATTTCTGGAAAACCTAGACACACTATTTAAATGGTCAAATGAAGTGTTCATTTTGCCTACAAATTCTGCAGTATCAAGTGCGATTTGCTTTTCTTCAATGGAGAAACAACCCATGGCAACAGCTGTGAAAATAGCGGACGAAACTGAATGGCTAAATACCTGAGTGGCTAAAGCAACATTCATTTTCAAAAAAAAATTAGGTTCGATGTGTTCATGTTGTAGTTTGTGCATTGCCCTAATCGTTTCATTATCTATTTCATAAAGTTTTCTGATAATTCGCCACGATATTCTTTTTCCGTCAATCAAAATGTCGTTGCTATAGAGGATATTTCTTATAGATTTAATGAGATGAGGAACATCAAATATGGTATAAATTTTTCGTTCCTTAATTATAACGAATGGGGTTTCCTTACAGCTTCCCAATTCTTTATAGCATAACCTATTATTGGATCCTTGGTCACAACATATGCAAACAATGTTGAATCCTATATTTAAAAGTTTTTCAACTGCGTCTTTAATGACCTTACTCAGTTCTTTTCCAGATATAGAGCCAGAAAAGTATGCGACACCTTGTTTCCAATTTGAGTTTAAGCCTCGTAACATCAATAATAGAGCACTCGAAGCAAAATCAGGTGTTCTGCCCAATTGTCCTAAATCTTTATAGCCATATATAATATCATCTTTAACATTATATTCCAGTTCTTTTTTGCCAGACATTTCATCGAAAAGAAGGACACAACGTCGGTCGCTTTCCTTTAAATTCGACACTTTTTTTTGAAGTATGTTCAAGACCGTATCAGAAATTCCGGCTTCAAATCTTAAAAGGGTATGCCATTTTTGAATTGTTGCCACCGCTGGCATTACAAATCCCATTTTTAGCATATCCTTATAAAGAGCTGGAGACTTATAATGAAACTTCAAAAAAATTTGTTTTTCTTGATTATTCCAGGGCGTTCTATTTTTATGGAACATCTGGGAAAGTAAAAATGTTTTGACATATTCAGTTTTATTTTCCAAAAGTGGTTGAATCAAGTCTTCATTGCTGTTAGCTGTGATTTTTTTGGGAGAATTCAACAAACCAAAAACATTTGGGGCGTTGTTTTTAATAATTTCCCTACGACATCTTTTTCCTGGAGAAGGAAATTGCTCTGGCAGGATTTCCATAGTCTTGGGGATCTTGGGAATTTTACATTTATTATAGTAAAATTTATCATTTGGATTTTTTGTTACTATTAGTTCATCCAAACTGTTTTCTTCATTTACAGTAGGTAAATCTTCAAAACTTGAGCTTTGCTGGTCTGAAACTGATGTAACAAATTTCCTTTTGAAAGACTTAGTTTTCGGTTTAAAATCTGTTATTTTGCAACTCAACAAATATTTACAGTAAGGGTCTAAATGGTTTTTTGCACACGAGCAAATTTTCGGGTCTATTTGTTTTGGATTAGCTCCGGGTTTCAAAACTTTCCGACCAGCTAACACTGTAATATCTTCCTGAAAGAAATGATTTTCGCAAAAAAAAATATTTTTTTTATTCATAATATCCAAGCTCAGGTAGACATCCCCCGAATGCAATTTCCATACGTTATTTCTCTCATCAGATGGGATAAGAAAAAAAGATAAAAAGGATCCGGGCAAATATTTATTAAAGCAATTTTTATACCCACATATCTTAGACATTTTCTCAGTCTAAAAATTTTACAGGCCTCAATGACTGATTTAGTTTATATGTATATCGATAAACGTTTTCAACAACTCAAGCAAGTGTACCCATTGGCATTCAAGCTAAAAGTGAATGTGCAGAACAGAGAACTAAAATGCGATTAGACTAATTTCCAGAACTCCGTTTTCTCATTCTCGTTTTTCTTATGCTGTCATACGAGGAATGAATTGAACACGTACAGCACACAATCATAAACCGCGATCATTGCGATTACGACTTTCCTATTGTGCTTAAAGTTTTAGGGTATTTTAGTTAATATACATACCTAAGCTTTAAGTTTGGGGGATTTTCATTTAATACTTGAACCGCAGATTATTAGCCTCACTATCGCCACCATCGGACCAAGGTGAAAATAAAATTTTCAGTCGGTGATGCTTCTATATTTGTACATATTCAATGTATTTAATCAATTTGTTTTTAATCAATTGTAATTGTAATCATGATTAATCAATTGTAATATTAATCATATAAGTCATGCCGATTAGAAAAAATACATTAAAATTTAAAATACAGTAAAAATCTAAGATTGAAGACTCTTAGATTTTTACTGTTTTTTTTTTAAATATCCAAAAAAAACCCAACTTTTCTTGAGAAAATGGTAATTAAATATTTTACATTCTAGTTCATACTGAAAAAAATATTTATAACAGTGAATTGTCTTTCTGTCTGTCGGTATTTCAGGGGAAGTACAACCAATAGACTTAAAATTTCAAATCTATGCTCGTTAGGCGTACAGTTTGACTAGATAAAGCGGCCTGGCTGATAAAATAAAGGTTGATTAAGGAAACTTTAACCTTTCGCATATCGGCATCTTTATATCACTTGAATCTGTTTAATATCACTTTTACCTTTCGAATAGCGGACATTTTTTATAGGTTTTTGGACACTACGACACAAAATTCAGAAATTTTTTCCTGAAAGACTTCAGAAATCGAATTATTTCATATAAAACCGTCCAAATGAACTCAAATTTTCACAAATTTTGCTAAACGATAGATGGTTAAAATTCGCGGAACACATTCTGAATCGAATTCGCGGAGAAATTCAAGCAAAAACCGCAAATGCAAACGGTACCTAAAAGGGGACACATATAAAAATACAGTTTTTTCCTTTTTTTTGTAAAATAAATATATTTTATTGCAACGCTACAAAATCATTAATAAAAGTTTTGACATAATTAGTCGAGATTTTGATACGCTTGCTGTATAACATTAGATATAGTAAAAGTAATGGTTCCCACTTCGACAGTTCTTTGAATTGGCATTCCATAGCTGTCTAATATATTTTCGTTAAAGTTTTGTATTAAATTTGGTTCATTCTGTTCCGTTTTCTCTGCACTTTGAGACTTCTTATTCTTATTTAGCCCCATAGATGGTAAATTATAGTTTTCCTTTAGATATCGCCTAAAAGCCCATTCACCAACAACATTAGATCCCGATGACCTGCACTGTTCCACATACAATTTAAACATTTTCTTAATGCTTACAGTTCCACCGAAATACGACTTCAATTGTTCTTCAATAGCACCGCCAGCTGTTGCAAAACTGTTCATAAAATCTTTTACCGAATCAAATGCTTCAATTTTGATTTTATTTGCTGATACCTTTTTGCCACGTCGATCTTCTTTAATAAAAGTACCGAATTCACTTCTTCCATCGAAAGCGTGACTAACTACTTTTTCGCTAATGCAAAGAGTTCGCTGGAAAAAAATTTTGCAAACTCGATGTTTCGTTTTCTTATTGAGAAAGAAATACGAACGGCTTGATAGTTTTAGTGGTTTTTTACCGGTCACCCGGCGACGTTTTGGCGCACATTCAACTACCATTGAACATATGAAATCCTTTTGTCGCTTAAAATCCAATTTATGAAATTCCGTGCAAATTTGAATTCGCTGTTCTTCACTGATTTTGTCGTGGCATTTAAATTTACAATTCGTGCAATCGACCGGTATGGGACGTTTAGGTATTTTCGATTTAGACTTTGAAGTTTTTGATGCTTCATCAGTCTTTTTGATTTCTGTTACATTTGAATCTGGATTTTTACTTCTTTCCCCATCCTGTTTTTCCTTCGAAGATGGAACTGACTTTGCCTCTTGTGAATCCGTTTGCACAGCTTCCACACTATCTGATACTTGTATGGGCAACTTTCGCTTGCCACCGCGCTTATCTTCTTCCACAAAAAATCCATACTGATTCCGACCTGATATCGCATTATTAACAACTGCATTGCTAATACAAAGTGTAGCTAAGAAAAAGCACTTGCAAACGTGATGTCGTTCTCTTTTATGATGGAAAAAGTAACTTCTTGCCGATGTCCTACGCGCAATCTTGCCTTTTCGATGTTGCGGATCCTTTTCAGTGATCAAACGAAGAATAAAATCCCTTTGTCTAATAAAATCCAGCCTGTGAAATTCTCTGCACAGATCTTTCCGCATCTCTTCCGTAATTTTCGTGTTACATTGAAATTTACACTTAGTGCAGTCAATCGGTTTAGGAGTTTTTGCCTCCATTATAACGCCCTTCCTGGTCTCATATGGAAGGCCACTTTTTCGCTTTAGTTTATTTGCTAGTCTTTTGTTAAACATATTTTTGATCTCTACAGGGTGGGGGCCTTCGATTTTTTGGGCGGTTTCCTGATTAGGTTGTTCCATCTTGATGTTTTCTAAAAAAAAAAAAAAAGCAGCTAGTTGTACTTTGACGGTATGTTGCACACAACTTTTACGTTCCACTCATAAAGCTTACTTGCCCAAACTTACTGGTTTATAATGTCTAATTTTCTAGGCTCGGAAACTCCAGTTTAAAGCCAACATTTAAACAAAATTCTTTTGTCCTCTTGTAGCAATCAAAATATTTATAGTTGCTGTCATGTTGTTGTTGTTGCTGTCATCTTCATGTATTTTACGCCGTCAACTGTTAAATAATTAAAATTTAGAAAATTATGTACTTAATACTTGATCCGTTATGTGACAAAGTGAAAAAGGTACTTTAAAACGAATTAATTGGAGAAATTTTCGTTAAATTATTGAAACTTTTCGAATTTTTAGAACCTCTACAGCTTGAAATACAGCGTTACCAATCATAAATTTTCTCGCATACCGTTTGTAGACCACACACGATCTGTTATGTTATTGTGAATGTTTTTTTTTGAATTTGAATTCAAGAAATTTTAAATAATTTACTGGCTGGGATAAATAAAATTTTTCTTAAGATCATCGCACTAGTTTAATTACATTTAATTGGCTTCTAAAAAAAACTAGCTATTGTACTTTATCCTTTTGGGAGAACAGTTTTGCGTTTTGGGATATAATTTTGGGAAAAAAGTGTTTGCTCGTCCTAAAAACCGTCCTAGTTTATCTTTCTTTAGAAAAATGATTTTATTTTGGATTTTTTTTTATCACTGGGTATTTTGGGCTCTATAATTCCTGATGTATTTTTTTATAAGTAGATTCCGAGGAACCTGCGTCGCAGACCAAAATTTATGGTTTTCAAAGTCAATTTTTCTAGTGATTAAGAAATTACAACACTAGATTGCAATTTTCCGGAACGAAAGTTTAGCTTCCGGGGCAATGGGCCGAGTGAATAAAATGTTGCAAATGCTTTTACTAGAAATTTATCAGGTATAAGGACAAAATTTATATGGAATTCTGTACTGAAATGTGCCAATCTGCTTGTAAAAGCATTTGCTCGATTTTTTCCACTAAATCCGAGACTTTCCCGGTCATTCTATAGTGGCCACGTTGTTTATACCGTATATTTCAATTTATGGTGTTATCTTTTGTCCTTTAGATTTGATAATGTGGTTATTAAAAGTTTTGATTTTTTAAGAATGATAGTTAAAATATAAATTTAATAATTATTACGATTATAAAAAAATTCTATTTTTCTTTTAATTAAATCTTTTAATTAGTCTTCCAATTAAAGTTACGTTATGAAGTCTATTCTTACTCAATTTTTTGGAATGTTTTCTCAGTCCGTTTTAAATAAAAGTTTACTTTCACATACACAATAAGGAATGCAATTTAAAACAAAATTACTGCTTTCAAAAAGAAAATGCTCTATCTTAAGATGATTAAAGTGTTATTCATAGTTTATTTTTTTTCAACAAAAAATATCATTTTTCAATAAATTTTTCAAATTTTGAATGGACTTCACGTAATCTTGTAGTCGCTTTTGATAACAACTCAATTTTATATATAAAAATGGCGAAAAAATGATAAAAAATCTCCAAGTCGTAATCGAAATTAATATTAAATACATAGAATGACTTAAATAATAAATCAAATGCTTTAACAAATGTATAATCAAGTGGTATAGTAATAAGCCTGCCATCAATAGATAAAAAGTATTGACTAATTGTCGACGGATTTGGTCCGGTCGCTATTAAAAATGGCTGTTTGTTGACTAGACTGTATTGTTCCTTGGGAGTATTGTCCTGCAAGAGACGATATTCAAAATAAATACTTATATTTAATAATTTTGATTCAAAATTTACGCTCTCAAAAGTAATTAACTTGCTTAATGACTGTTCAGAAGAGAGCCTTTTACAATTTTTGTATTTAACTCCTTTCGCTGTAGATGGTAGAAGTTTAAGCAAGTGACCAAGTAGTTTAATATTCTTGCTCCACCCTAAAAAAATTGTTTAATATTATAAAAAAATATTTAATAGTCAAAAATGTCAAATAATATCATAAGTGTAATATTAATTTATTAAAATAATATTCACCATACCTGGAAATATGGTTTCGAGCTTTCCCAATGTCTGCTCAGTTACTTTTTCTACTGCATTTGACAATAATGGCCACTTGAGATGTAAATTTTCCTCAGAATCCGGAAATCTCAATTTGAAATCATAGTCGATCTGAGACAAAAATAATGTGTTAGACAATACACATAAGTAATAATAATACTATGACTTACAAGAGTAACATCATAAAAGAAAAATGGAAAATCAGCAAAAATATTTATCGGACTTGTATAAATTAGTTTTCTTGCCTCGATTGTGTTTTTTAACTTGATTTTTATCAATTCTTTGTCCTCGTTAACTAAACACCTTTGAAAAAAATCGCGATCTTCCTCATTTAGGACCATATTATTTTCCTGATTGGCCGATGTTGTAGTATTTGAAGTTTTCCTTTTCTTTGCCGCATGACCTTCTAATGTAAGTCTTTTGAAATTAATGTTTTTCAATTTACTTGAGATGTATCCAGTATTCTTCTTAGGATCATAAAAAAGCTCCTATATGAAAAATATTGCATTAACAACAATCAGTAACAACATTTATGCTTGAGTATTTAATACTAACAAAGCCTCCAATGGTACTATCTTCGAGCTTATACGTCGGGAAAAGGGTAACAATAGATTTTGCAAGAGCGATTTTTTCTTGCTTTGTTGGGTAGTTGCCGTGCTTACTACGTAAAAAGTTGACACTGAAATTGACCACACTGCGACGGCTACAGTCTGTCAAGCTCTCGTGCATGGCGTATTCACTCAAAATTTTTGGTATATTTTGAGTGAAATATTGGTGCAAAGCCTAAAAACATGTTATTTAATTGAAATTTTTTTAACTAAAACTGGCCATACCTGGCTGTTAATTTTTGTAGTGGTGGCCTCGTCCGTATTCCTTTCAATAATTTCACCAGATTGATGGTTCAGCTCTAAAACCAACGAAAAACAATTACAACCCTTATATTGTTGAATGAGTCCAGGTAAATCCTCTAAGTTGAGGTCAACACCATCATTATCTCGTACCACAATATGGGGTTGGGGCTCTTCTCGGAAATCGGATAAAACTATTTTGTTTTATTTGAAATTGTTTAACTGTCATTCAAAATATCTTCAAACTTACTTGAAAGAATAATATTTTCTGGACTCAAGAGGTCTTCTTCAAATAATTTCACGTATTTTACATTGTTATTTAGTCTGGTTTTAATATAAATAACCGACATCTAGCAAATAAAAGATTTTAAAATTGGTATTAATTAAATATATAACAAGCCTTGAGGACGTTCAAATATAAGTAGCTTTTTTAATAATGAAAATTCTTGCTATATGGTATGAAAAGAAAATCTTTATCTGAATTGTAGTATAATATTTTGTAAATGTCCTGACAGTATTACTTTATCACATGACAATTAATATTTTAATACATCTCGGATTAAACTTCGTTGCAATAAACAAAACTAATATTTTAAGTATTATATTTTCTAGTAAAAGTTGTAAACATTTTTAATCCATTTTGGATTAAAATTTAATATTAAAGTTCATTAAATAGTAAAATGGTTGAAATCCAATACAAAACATTAGATAATAGGCAAATTTTTGAAACATAATGTCATTGCAAGCAACAATTGAATCCTTTTTACAGTTCTCTAAATATTGTTGGTACATTTTACTAACCGGTAAAGTTCTCTCTCGGAAATCTTCATGAAATGACAGTAAATCATCAGTTTTGAAGTCAGTTTCTATATCAGATTCTATTTTGATGTGTTCTAACAGAAACAATTAACCGGGTTAGTGTACGAATACAATTTATAAGTGAGCTTACCCATTGAACAATTTTTTCTTTCGTCTTTTTATATCCAGAGACTTAAATGTTGTTCTTTATCGTTGAAAATCCTTGGAGAAATCTTTCCAGACAAACTTATTTTTACACAGACCAATTGTTGTTGTTGCTGTCATCTTCATGTATTTTACGCCATCTCTGTACCGATAAACCGTCAACTGTTAAATAATTAAAATTTAGAAAATTATAGATTTAATATTAAATCTATTATGTGGCAAATTGAAAAAGGAACTTTAAAACAAATTAATGGAAGAAATTTTTCTTAAATTATTGAAACTTTTCGAATTTTTAGAATCTCCACCGCTAGAAATACAGCGTTACCAATCATAAATTTTCTGACATACCGTTTGTAGAGCATATACGATCTGTTATTGAATATTTTTTTGAATTTGAATTTAAAAAATATTTACTTGCTGAGATCATTAAAATTTTACTTAAAAGTAATAATCGCACTAGTTTAATTACAATTAATTGGCTTTTAAATAATGTAGCTAATCATAATTCTTCTTTCCTAAGCGAATAGTTAGATATTTCGAATCCTAGATGTGCTAAAAAAAAGTATCATCCATGGTCGTAAAAGTCGCAAGATTAATTGCTTCAAAATTGTCTAATTTACCAATTTAACATTCTGTAAATATTTTTTGGCTAGTTGTTTAATTTGTCATTGAAAATACGTTGCATAATAAATCGATTTCTTGTTTGGAAAATTAAGAACTTCCAAGACTTAAAAACAATCCTAGATAAAGTTCATATTAAATCATTGTTATGGTCTAATTAAGAATTTAAAATTAATAACTTCTAAGACTTAAAAACAACCTTACATAAAGCTCAGGTTAAATCATTGTTATGATCTAAAATTACCTACCATTCTGGTGATAACTATTCTTTTGTTTAAAACCCTCTTTTAACCTTTAGACTGCCGCACAGTGTTCTGAAATTGAATTGAAAGCAAGATTTTTGTAACATCGGTTCATATCTCATATCCGGTTCATAGCCCATTGTACGACCAAATACACCTCAAAATTTCCATGGCCTTAGCTCTATTTGCTTTTTAGAAAATCTTGTACACAGGCTGACAGACAGACTGTCAGTTTGTCAGCCTGCCAGTTTGTCAGCCTATCTATCAGATTTCTCAAAAACTTTTTTGCCATGAAATTTTACAGGCGTGTTTTCATTGCAAAGTATTAGATTTTTGCGAATTCCCTGCAAACTAACGGCTTATCGAAAAAACAGTTAAAGATATTAAAATTTCCTGCATTTTTCCCTTTTACTGTAAATTGATATCTTTTACTGTTATCGAGATAGGTCAGGTTTTGTAATAAAAATTCATATCTTTATATAAACTAAAATTTTATTCATCGGGTTATAGTCATATGCTGTTCACATCGGATATTTTTAAGTAGCTTTGATAGCTGTCTATCAACTAAAACCAATTTATCAAAGGCGACCAGAATCTCGGGGTTTTAGGTAATATATCGTAAAGCAATCGGATCCCGCGATAACTTCCATTGCCTCCCCTTCAATTTCATAACCATTCTGAAAATATTCTTCATTAGCGTCTTCTATTTGTAAATCATTTTTTATTTTTGTCGGATTTCCCATTATTTTTGACGGAATCGAATCAAACTTCTTCGATTTTTTATATTTTCTTCCTGCTTGAGGCGATACAACATAATCGTAATTCTTCCTCAAATACCGTTTAAATATCGTCTCACTCACAACAAATAATCCAGCTGTTTTGCATCTATCCACGTATAACCGATACATTTCATTTATGGTAAACGCTTCATCAAAATAAATTTTTTCGGGTGGATTTTGACCTATTGCGGTATAGACTTCTGGAAAACTCTCAATGTGATCTTTCACGAAAGCTAACACTTCCGGTTTGTGCTTATTGTGCGGAGCGTGTTTGCCACGCAGATCCTCTTTAATGTAAGTACCGAATTTACTTCGACCAGCCAAAACTTGATCGATAGCTGAGTGACCAACGCAGAGTGTCTGATGGAAGAAAATTTTGCAAACGCGATGTTTATGTCTTTTACTTATAAGAAAATAAGATCGTATTGAATTTTTATAAGCTTTAGATTTGAGGGTTTTATGAGGATTCGCAGCATATTCGACCACCATTGATAATATGAAATCTTTTCTTCTTTGAAAGTGTAATTTTTTGAATTCTTCACAAATTTGGATTCGTTCTTCTTCACTGATTTTTTCGTGGCATTTGAATTTACAGCGACATTGAATTGGTTTTGGAATTTTTGAAACATTCTTTCTAGTTTCAGAAGCTTTTGGTATGTTCTCAAAAATTGAATCTGGTTTCAAGGCTTCATGGGTAAATTGTTCAAACATAACTTCATACAAAGAGACACTAGAGTTTTTTTTACATTCATCTAAATGCTTTTGGTAAATTTTACCACCTGGTAGAATTGTGCCCGTGAAATTTTTCTTGCTTGAATCTTCATGAAAAGTTATTGTTCTTTTAGTACTCAATTGTTTACACTGTGTTTCTTCTTCGACGAAAAATCCATACTCATTCCGACCTGATAAAACGTTTCTGACTACTTCCGGACTAATGGAAAGTGTAGACAGGAAAAATTCTTTGCAAACACGATGCTGTTTCCTTTTATAATAAAAGTAGTACTCGTAGTCGTCTCCGGAAGTCTTCTGGATGTCATCTCTTCCTTCCTGTGATTCCTTCTCCGTTACTAATCGTAGGATAAAATACCGCTGTCGCTCTAAGTTTAAACTGTGAAATTCTTTGCAGAGTTCGCTTCGTGTTTGTTCACAGATTTTTGTGTTGCACAGGAATTCACATTTGCTGCAGTCGATGAATTTTGGGACCACTTTCACTTCAATACTTCCGTCCCTGCTCTTATATGAATCCTTCATTTGTCTGCTTAGTTTGTGTGCTACCTTGTTATTGGACACATTTCGGAGTTCCGCTAAAACCGGGGCTTCGTCTATATATGGCTCGATTTTTATGTATTCTAAAATTAAACGATCAATTGGATTAGTGCACAAATTTAATTGATAACTGAACTTACCCATTTAGTAATATCTATTGTATATCCTTTCCAAAAATCCATAGATAAGTTCTCTGACAGTAAAATTCCTTGGACACCGAGCTGATTGTTGTTGTTGCTGTCATCTTCGTCTTAGCGATAAAACATCAGATTGAAAATTTTAAATTTAGATCAAATACGGATTTAACATAATGTTTGTTATGATACAATATTAAATGACAACTTAAAACAAATGATCGGCAAATATTGCTCCCAAATTAGAATAATTTCTTCAAATTTTTAGAATCCCTACCGGTATTACCAAACACGACTTTTCTTTCCAGTAAAATTAAATTCAGTATGTGGAGTACATACGGTTTGTTTTGTTATTCTGAATGTTTTTGAAATTTAAATATAATTTTAAGTTTTTTCGTAACAAACAGTTGTAAAGGAATAAGTATGCTTATTAATAATAATTAGCCAACAGCATAACATTTAAAAAAACATATATGATGGGAGCAGCACATGACTTTCTTATACAAAATTTAAGTCCCTGCGTAGTTTGCCCTATAACCTAACGAATAAAATTTATATAAAAATAAAATGTGAAAAAAATAATACAAAAAAAACATAAAAACCTATAATCAGGTTTTTACGATTTTTCGTAAATAAGTATGTTGAAGATTCTGTGGAAGATTCAAATTGGTATAAAAATATTTATTTGGAATTTTCTAATTCTTACTGGATTAGCAGTGTGGGAAAGTTATGTGAAATTCAAGAAACAATCTGGTATTTCCCACTCGTGAGTTGAATCGTACCTTTTTCAGAATAAAATTCAGGCCCTCAGCCATTTTTCGTGATTTAACGCCTTTTATAACAACATGAAATTGTAAAAAATCCTTTGTAATGCCTGAAAAAGTCAAAATAAAACTACATTTATTTAATTTCGGAGACTAAACTATATTAAAAAATTATTATTCTTAATTTTCTTTTACATTAAATAATAACTTATTATCTTATATTTAAAATTACATCACTTTTTATTATTCTAGCGTGTCATACGTTCGATTAACCACGTTGTATATTGTATAGGTATCAGGACCAGACACAATGTCCATTCCCTCTCCAACGACCTCGTAATCTTTTTGGGTATATTCATTATTTGTGTCGTCGATCTCCGATTCATATTTTACAATTGAAAGATTCGGAATGCAACTTTCCTGAGATGAAGTAAAATCTTCGAATTTATCCCTTTTATCCTTGAAACACTGATTAAATACCGTCTCGCTGGCGATGTTTAGTCCTGCTGCTTTACATTTTTCTACGTACTGTTTATACATGATGCCAGATGATTCACCATCGGAGATTTCCTCGGTACCATCAGTTTCCAAAGAACGTTGATCCCGTCCAGGTCGCTTTTTGGTCCCCGTGAGAGCATACTCGACACAAGTAGGAGTAATACAAAGTGTTCTTATAAAGAATAATTTACAAACTCGATGTTTACTATCGTTATTTTCAAAATAATAAGAACAGCTCAAAGCTCTTGGTGGCCTTATATCCGAACCGCGACGTTGTTTCGGTTCACTGGAAGTCACCATCGAACATATGAAATCCTTTTGTCCCTTGAAGTCCAATTTATTGAACTCCTCGCAAAGTTGAATTCTTTTCTCTTCAGGGATTTTGTGAATGCATCTAAATCTACAGTTGAAACAATCGACTGATCGTGGAGCTGCCGGAATCTCTTTAATTTCACCATTCCCCCCAATGATTGGTTTCAATTCCTGCACATCTTCTAAAGCCTTTTTGTTTTCCTCGAGTTTTTTCAATTTCGCGAAGCATGCCTTCCTTATCTCTAATTGTTTGCCTCGTCCATCCTTTCCGACAAAAATCCCTTGCTTATTCCGACCGTTTAACGCATTGTCCACAATACCATAACTAATGCAAAGTGTAGATAAGAAAAACGACTTGCAAACGCGGTGCAGTTCATCTCCTTCGTAGAAAAAGTACCATCTCGAAGACAATCGGCGTGGATTTCGTCCTTCTTGAAATTGCGGGTCCCATTCCTGTACCAAAGGCAGTAGAAAGTCCCGCTGACCGTTGAAGTCGAGGCTGTAGAACTGTCTGCAGAGATCGTTTCGTGTTTGTTCCGTGACTTTTGTATTGCACTGGAACTTGCATTTGGTACAATCGACAGGCTTCGGAACTTTCGCTGGCATCATAACTCCTTTCCTGCTTTCGTACGGAAAACCCATTTTCTTCCGCAGTTTGTTAGCTATTTTTTTACTTGGTGCTTTCAGGATTTCTTCTGGGAGTTGCTCGTCTTCAGTTTTACCGTCTATTTCAAGACCTGATTCCGTCTTGACATTTTCTACACAGCATCAATTAATTACATTAATAAATGTTTCGACCACAATTTCACTTGTTATTTACTAGTTAACTTACCCATTGTGATACTTTTTAGGTATTTCTTTTAAATAAAAACAAAAATCCCAGTGCTTCAGTTTTATCTCCAAAAATGTTCATAAAATTGCCAAAAAAAGAAATGTTGTCTAATGGTTGTTGTTGCTGTCACTTTTGTATATTTAGCGCCATCTGGATTGAAAAATCAGCAGAATTTTTTTCAATACGACGTTACCAAACACAAATTCTTTTCGCCGAGAAAAAATGTTGTGAATATTTTGGAAATTCAAATTCGCAATAATTTTTAATCCGTTTTTTTTACTGCCAGTTAATTAAAACATTTTTCTAAAGCAGTTTAATAAATATGAGACGTTGAGAGCAAAAAATTACTTTAATTCAAAAAATTCCTTTTTTTAACTAGAAAGATATCCGTACGGTTCTTGTGATATCTGAAATTTTTGCATTCAAAATTGGCCCGCAGATCCGTTTTTGCAGTTTTTAAAAAAATGAACTGTTTCCGATAAAATTGCAAAAATCTTTTCAATTTGTATAGCGGATGGGGGCAAGTGGTGCCTCAATTTTTCCCATTTTTAGAAGTGGTTCAACTTTTGATAAGTCTGTTCTGTGCCAAATTTCAATTTTCTACCCCAATTAGTCTTCGAGTTTTCGAATTTTTGGGAAAAATACTTGGTTGATTGCGAGGACATAGTTTTTATTTTAGTCGTTCACAGCACAGTGGCGTCCCAAAGATTTTTCTAAAATATTTCAGCTATAAAACCGTTATTTTTCAACTGATTTCAAAACCTTTTTTTTTATATTATGAAAAATAAATGTGAACCTGAACAAAAAGTAACTTTGTAGTTTGGTAAGTTAGAAAAATGTTCCAAATAGTTGTTTGTCCGTTGATTTATTTCAAATCCTAATTAGGATATTCTCCACTTACTACTCTAAATTCAAAAAGCTTTATTGTCTCAATTTTGCTATTAAGTTTATTATTAAAATATATTTGCATTAAGTAAACTAATATAAATTTAACCTGCATAGATCACTCAATAATCACAGTTTTTTTTACTGTGGCTATAGTTTGATGTTGATTTGTAGTTGATCAGAAAACTCAAATTTTTTATACTATTTACTTAAAAACAAATTTTAAAAAATACCCTCCTGCCGGTGTATGATAATTATAGCTTAATTTTAATAATGAATCTCAAATGGCGCTTCTGTAATAATAATCTGCTTATAGGGCTTTTTTCTAGAATTACGTTCGCCTTTTACAATCGCCTCCTTATTTTATTATTAATTTCATCAATTGCAAACAATTCAACTTAAGATTTTACCTCGTATATCACGAAACAATCTGATCCTGCCACAACTTCCACCTTTTCTCCTACTTCGTAATTCTTCTGTGTATATTTCTCTCCTTCAACATTGTCATGATCCTGTGAAAACCCATTATTTGTGTCGTCGATGTCTATTTCATATTTTAGTATTGTAGGATTTATGTTTGGCGGTGTACAAAGTGACTTCCAATTTTTCTTTCTTTCCTTGAAAGGTTTTACAGTATAGTCGTAATTGTCCTTCAAATACTGTTTAAATATTCCCTCACTTACGAATTCTAATCCAGCCATTGCACATTTATGCACGTATAATCGGTAAATGCCCCTTATGGTAAACGCTTCATCGAAATAAATTTTTTTGGGTGGATTTTGATTAATGGCGTTGTAAATTTCTGGAAAACTCTCAATATGTTTCTTCACTAATTTCATATTTTTAACTTTGCTTTTCGTGTGCGGGATGCATTTATTATATTGACCTTCCTTAAATGTCCCGAATTCACTTTGATGAACGAAAACCCTATCGATAGCTATACGACTAATACAAAGTGTTTGTTGAAAGAAAGTCTTGCAAACACGGTATTTTTGATTTTTGCTAATTAAAAAGTAGTGTCGGATTTTCCTATTATTATATTCAAAATAATCATTCCTGTATATTTTCGGTGTCTCGGTTTGCACCACCGTTAGTAGGTAATCATTTCTACATGGCAAGCTTAATTTTTCGAATTCTTTCCGAATCTGAATTCCTTCTTCTTTACTAATTGTTTCGTGGCAGTTTTTTTCGCAGACACATCCTGAATGTTTTGAATTTTCCACAACACATACTTCTTCTTTTTCCTTGTCTGGTATATCTGATGAGGGCTTTTTTAAACTGAATTGTTCACCCTGTGTGGCTTCAAATTTGTAACTCTCCTGCGAAAACTCGTCATCTGTGTCATCGATGTCTATTTCGTATTTTACTATAGTAGGATTTGTGTTTGCTTCACCCAGCGTGCCTTCTTCTGTGAAAAATCCATATTGATTCCGACCTAATAAAACACTTTTAACGTCTGCTGGCAAAATGCAAAGCGTGGTTAGGAAGAATTCTTTACAAACACGATATTTCTTTTCATAATAGATAAAATATTCGTCGTCACTGCCAGAGTTCTTTTGAAATCTTTTGACATTCTTTTGTTTCCGCGAATCTTTTTCCGTGACTGATCGTAAGATAAAATATCGTTGCCGCTCCAAGCTCAAACTGTGAAATTCGTTGCAGACTTTTCTTCGTGTTTCTTCATTGATTTTCATGTTGCACGAAAATTCACAGATACAGTCGATGGATATTGGAACTTGTTCTGAATTCACAGGAGGTATTTTATGGGGCACACTTTGGTGCTCCTCTGTCATGTTGACGTCTTCTACAGAGCATCAAAAAATTACATTAATCTGTTACCAATTCACTTGTAGTTTACTGGTAAACTCACCCATTTAGAGACTTTTGAGATAATCCTTTTTGAAATAAACACAAAGATTCCAGTGTTTTAATTTTATTTACAAAAACGATCACAAAATTCCCAAAACAAGAATTGTTTTTGTTGCTGTCATTTTCGAGTATTCAGCGCAGGGTTGCCAGACAGCTAGGAAGTTTTCTTCTCGTCGTTGCTAGAAAACCGCTCTGAACCTGTCGACAAAAACTCTTAGACGGTGTTTAGATTAGCCGATCCAGGCGCCAGGCCATGAACAAAACTGTCAAAATACTGGCAAGACGAGGAAGTGGGGGTGTCCTCCACTTCCTCGTCTTGCCTTTATTTTGACAGTTTCGTTCAATGCCTGGCGCCTGGATCGGCTAATCTAAACAGGCTCTTAAACTTTTTATTCCCAACTAACATATACTATCAATATTGTTACGCTTGAAAATTGACGAATGCTCTCACAAAGCTCTCATAACACCCTTTAGACTCTCGTAACATAACTCTTGTTATGGGCATTAAATTAATTCTCATAGTATCTTTATTATTAAGATTTTCAAAGATTATAACATTTTCAAAGTTGCAAATTTAATTCTCATAGAAAATGCTCTTGGTACACTTATTTTGGCGTAGTAGAAAGCAGTCACCTGTTTTTTAACACTTTCTACATATTAGGTGGCTTTTATTAACTAACTTTATTACACATTTCAATAGTAGGTGGTCCCTACTCAGAAAAAATCTATCGAACGGTTTATTTATTTAAATCAACTGCCTTTCTATTATATAATTGTCCTATTCTAAAGTTTAAAAAAAAACAGACTTTACTTAAAAATATAATAATACTACATTTTATTATTTAAAAAATTAAGATAAATTTATACGTAATTCCCTTAAATACTAAATAATATGTTCACAACCAATTCATTCCAAGCCATCGCTAACTTCAGATTTTACTTCGTATATCGTGAAACAATCTGATCCTGCCATAACTTCCGTTCCCCCTTCTACTTCGTAATCCTCTTGCGAATATTCCTCTCCTTCGGCTGTGTAGCTGTCCTGCGAAAACTCATTATTTGTATCGTTGATGTCTATTTCGTATTTTAGTATTGTAGGATTTGTGTTTGGCGGTGTCGAAATTAACTTCGATTTTCTATATCTTCTTTTGGCGAAAGGTTTTACGGTGTAATCGTAATTGCGCTTCATATACCGGTTAAATATTGTCTCACTTACAAATTCTAATCCAGCCGCTGCACATTTATCCACGTATAACCGATACATACCCTTTATGGTAAACGCTTCATCGAAATAAATTTTTTTGGGCGGGTTTTGATTTATGGCGGTGTAAATTTCTGGAAAACTCTCTATATGTTCTTTCACAAATTTCATATTTTTATTGGTTGTCTTGGCCCAGACGCAATTATTACCTTCACCCTCCTTAAACGTCCCGAACTCACTTTGATCAACGAAAACCCTATCGATAGCTGTACGACCAATACAAAGTGCTTGTTGAAAGAAAGTCTTGCAAACCCGGTGTTTTTGATTTTTGCTTATTAAGAAATACGTTCGTAATATGTTCCTCTGATATTCAAAATTCTCATATCTAGGTTTCTTCGGTAAGCACCCTTGTATCATCGATAGTAGAAAATCATTTCTACACGGCAAGCTTAATTTATCGAATTCTTTGTTAATCTGAATTCGTTCTTCTTTACTAATTTTTACGTCACAATTATTTTTACACTGACATTCGCCGGAGTCGGGGTATTTTGGATTTTTTATTGTATATATTTTAAAAGATTCTATATTTCGGTCTTCATCGTGTTCTTGGTTAAGAGATTTTAATGACTTGTTGATACATTTTTCAAACATAATTTCATTTAGGGGAACAGTTGCGTGTTTTTTACATTTCTTTAAATACTTTCGATACATTTCATTAACCGATAAAGTTTCTTGCGTGATATTTTTCTGTTGTGGATCTTCATGACATAGTGGTAGCCCTGTTGGAGGCTTTTCTGAATTGAATTGTTCGCCCTTCGTGCCTTCTTCAACAAAAAATCCATATTCGTTCCGGCCTGATAAAACATTCTTGACGAGTTCTGGACTAATGGAAAGTGTAGCCAGGAAAAATTCTTTACAAACACTATGCTGTTCCCATTTATAAAAAATTAAGTACTCGTACTCGTCTCCAGAAGTCTGTTGGATGTTATCTCTTCCATCCTGTAAATTCTTCTCAGTTACTGATCGTAGGATAAAATACCGCTGTCGCTCTAAGTTTAAACTATAAAATTCTTTACAGAGTTCGCTTCGTGTTTCTTCACAGATTATCGTATTGCACAGGAATTCACATTTGCTGCAGTCGATGGGTCTAGGAAATTTTTCTGACTTCATATCAGCTTGGTGCCCCTCTTCCATGTTGACGTCTTCTACAGAGCATCAAAAAAATACATTAGTCGGTTACAAATTTACTGGTAAACTTACCCATTTATACACTTTTGAGAGAATCCTTGATGAAATAAACACAAAGATTTCAGTGTTTTTATTTTATACATAAAAGCGATCACAAAATTTCCAAAACAAAAATTGTTTTTGTTGCTGTCATTTTCGAGTATTCAGCGCAGGGTTGCCAGACAGCTAGGAAGTTTTCTTCTCGTCGTTGCTAGAAAACCCCCCTGAACCTGTCGACAAAAACCCTTAGACGGTGTTTAGATTAGCCGGGGACACCCCCACTTCCTCGTCTTGCCTTTATTTTGACAGTTTCGTTCAATGCCTGGTGCCTGGATCGGCTAATCTAAACAGGCTCTTAAACTTTTCATTCCCAACTAACACATACTATCAATATTGTTACGCTTGTAAATTTAGAAATGCTCTCACAAAGCTCTCATAACACCCTTTAGACTCTCGTAACATAACTCTTGTTATGGGCATTAAATTAATTCTCATAGTATGTTTATTATGCGATTATAAGATTTTCAAAGTTGCAAATTTAATTCTCATAGAAAATGCTCTTGGTACACTTATTTTGGCGTAGTAGAAAGCAGTCACCTGTTTTTTAACACTTTCTACATATTAGGTGGCTTTTATTAACTAACTTTGTTACACCTTTCAATAGTTCTCGTAGCGGTAGTCTCTATTCCGAACAAATCTATCGAACGGTTTATTTAGTTAAATCAACTGCCTTTCTATTATATAAATGCCCTATTCTAAAGTTAAAAAAAACAGACTTTACTTAAAAATATAATATACATTTTATTATTTAAAAAATTAAGATAAATTTAAACGTAATTCCCTTAAATACTAAATAATTTATGTTGACAACCAATTCATTCCAAGCCATCGCTAACTTCAGATTTTACTTCGTATATCGTGAAACAATCTGATCCTGCCATAACTTCCGTTCCCCCTTCTACTTCGTAATCCTCTTGCGAATATTCCTCTCCTTCGGCTGTGTAGCTGTCCTGCGAAAACTCATTATTTGTATCGTTGATGTCTATTTCGTATTTTAGTATTGTAGGATTTGTGTTTGGCGGTGTCGAAATTAACTTCGATTTTTTATATCTTCTTTCGGCGAAAGGTTTTACGGTGTAATCGTAATTGCGCTTCATATACCGGTTAAATATTGTCTCACTTACAAATTCTAATCCAGCCGCTGCACATTTATCCACGTATAACCGATACATACCCTTTATGGTGAACGCTTCATCGAAATAAAATTTTTTGGGCGGGTTTTGATTTATGGCGGTGTAAATTTCTGGAAAGCTCTCTATATGTTCTTTCACAAATTTCATATTTTTATTGGTTGTCTTGGCCCAGACGCATTTATTACCTTCACCCTCCTTAAACGTCCCGAACTCACTTTGATGAACGAAAACTTTATCGATAGCTGTACGACCAATGCAAAGTGTTTGTTGAAAGAAAGTCTTGCAAACACGATGTTTTTGATTTTTGCTAATTAAAAAGTAATATCGTATTTTCCTATTATTATATTCAAAATAATCATTCCTGTATATTTTCGGTGTTTCGGTTTGCACCACCGATAGTAGGTAATCATTTCTACATGGCAAGCTTAATTTTTCGAACTCTTTCCGAATCTGAATTCGCTCTTCTTTACTAATTGTTTCTTGGCATTTTTTTTCGCAGACACATCCTGAATGTATTGAATTTTTCACAACACATACTTCTTCTTTTTCCTTGTCTGGTATATCTGATGAGGGCTTTTCTAAACTGAATTGTTCACCCTGTGTGGCTTCAAATTTGTAACTCTCCTGCGAAAACTCGTCATCTGTGTCATTGATGTCTATTTCGTATTTTACTATAGTAGGATTTGTGTTTGGTTCACCCTGCGTGCCTTCTTCTGTGAAAAATCCATATTGATTCCGACCTAATAAAACACTTTTAACGTCTGCTGGCAAAATGCAAAGCGTGGTTAGGAAGAATTCTTTACAAATACGATATTTCTTTTCATAATAGATAAAATATTCGTCGTCACTGCCAGAGTTCTTTTGAAATCTTTTGACATTCTTTTGTTTCCGCGAATCTTTTTCCGTGACTGATCGTAAGATAAAATATCGTTGCCGCTCCAAGCTCAAACTGTGAAATTCGTTGCAGACTTTTCTTCGTGTTTCTTCATTGATTTTCATGTTGCACGAAAATTCACAGATACAGTCGATGGATATTGGAACTTGTTCTGAATTCACAGGAGGTATTTTATGGGGCACACTTTGGTGCTCCTCTGTCATGTTGACGTCTTCTACAGAGCATCAAAAAATTACATTAATCTGTTACCAATTCACTTGTAGTTTACTGGTAAACTTACCCATTTAGAGACTTTTGAGATAATCCTTTTTGAAATAAACACAAAGATTCCAGTGTTTTAATTTTATTTACAAAAACGATCACAAAATTCCCAAAACAAGAATTGTTTTTGTTGCTGTCATTTTCGAGTATTCAGCGCAGGGTTGCCAGACAGCTAGGAAGTTTTCTTCTCGTCGTTGCTAGAAAACCGCTCTGAACCTGTCGACAAAAACTCTTAGACGGTGTTTAGATTAGCTGATCCAGGCGCCAGGCCATGAACAAAACTGTCAAAATACTGGCAAGACGAGGAAGTGGGGGTGTCCTCCACTTCCTCGTCTTGCCTTTATTTTGACAGTTTCGTTCAATGCCTGGCGCCTGGATCGGCTAATCTAAACAGGCTCTTAAACTTTTTATTCCCAACTAACATATACTATCAATATTGTTACGCTTGAAAATTGACGAATGCTCTCACAAAGCTCTCAAAACACCCTTTAGACTCTCGTAACATAACTCTTGTTATGGGCATTAAATTAATTCTCATAGTATCTTTATTATTAAGATTTTCAAAGATTATAAGATTTTCAAAGTTGCAAATTTAATTCTCATAGAAAATGGTCTTGGTACACTTATTTTGGCGTAGTAGAAAGCAGTCACCTGTTTTTTAACACTTTCTACATATTAGGTGGCTTTTATTAACTAACTTTATTACACATTTCAATAGTAGGTAGTCCCTACTCAGAAAAAATCTATCGAACGGTTTATTTATTTAAATCAACTGCCTTTCTATTATATAATTGTCCTATTCTAAAGTTTAAAAAAAACAGACTTTACTTAAAAATATAATATACATTTTATTATTTAAACAATTAAGATAAATTTAAACGTAATTCCCTTAAATACTAAATAATATGTTGACAACCAATTCATTCCAAGCCATCGCTAACTTCAGATTTTACTTCGTATATCGTGAAACAATCTGTTCCTGCCATAACTTCCGTTCCCCCTTCTACTTCGTAATCCTCTTGCGAATATTCCTCTCCTTCGACCGTGTAGCTGTCCTGCGAAAACTCATTTTTTGTGTCGTCGATGTCTATTTCGTATTTTACTATTGTAGGATTTATGTTTGGCGGTGTCGAAATTAACTTCGATTTTTTATATCTTCTTTTGGCGAAAGGTTTTACGGTGTAATCGTAATTGCGCTTCATATACCGGTTAAATATTGTCTCACTTACAAATTCTAATCCAGCCGCTGCACATTTATCCACGTATAACCGATACATACCCTTTATGGTGAACGCTTCATCGAAATAAATTTTTTTGGGTGTGTTTTGATTTATGGCGGTGTAAATTTCTGGAAAGCTCTCAATGTGTTTCTTCACCAATTTCATATTTTTATTGGTTCTCTTGGCCCAGACGCATGTATTACCTTCACTCACCTTAAACGTCCCGAACTCACTTTGATGAACGGAAACCCTATCGATAGCTGTACGACCAATACAAAGTGTTTTTTGAAAGAAAGTCTTGCAAACCCGGTGTTTTTGATGTTTGCTTATTAAGAAATACGTTCGTAATGTGTTCCTCTGATATTCAAAATTCTCATATCTAGGTTTCTTTCGTAAGCACCCTTGTATCATCGATAGTAGAAAATCATTTCTACAGGGCAAGCTTAATTTATCGAATTCTTTGTTAATCTGAATTCGTTCTTCTTTACTAATTTTTACGTCACAATTATTTTTACACTGACATTCGAGGGAGTCGCGGTATCTTGGATTTTTTATTGTATATATTTTTAAAATTTCTATATTTCGGTCTTCATCATGTTCTTGGTTAAGAGATTTTAATGACTTGTTGATCCATTTTTCAAACATAATTTCATTTAGGGGAACAGTTGCGTGTTTTTTACATTTCTTTAAATACTTCCGATACATTTCATTAACCGATAAAGTTTTATGCGTGATATTTTTCTGTTGTGGATCTTCATGACATAGTGGTAGCCCTGTTGGAGGCTTTTCTGAATTGAATTGTTCGCCCTTCGTGCTTTCTTCAACAAAAAATCCATATTCGTTCCGACCTGATAAAACTTCCTTAACGACTTCTGTACTAATGGAAAGTGTAGCCAGGAAAAATTCTTTACAAACACTATGCTGTTGCCTTTTATAAAAAATTAAGTACTCGTACTCGTCTCCAGAAGTCTGTTGGATGTTATCTCTTCCATCCTGTAAATTCTTCTCAGTTACTGATCGTAGGATAAAATACCGCTGTCGCTCTAAGTTTAAACTATAAAATTCTTTACAGAGTTCGCTTCGTGTTTCTTCACAGATTATCGTGTTGCACAGGAATTCACATTTGCTGCAGTCGATGGGTCTAGGAAATTTTTCTGAATTCATATCAGCTTGGTGCCCCTCTTCCATGTTGACGTCTTCTACAGAGCATCAAAAAAATACATTAGTCTGCTACAAATTTACTGGTAAACTTACCCATTTATACACTTTTGAGAGAATCCTTGATGCAATAAACACAAAGATTTCAGTGTTTTTATTTTATTCATAAAAGCGATCACAAAATTTCCAAAAGAAAAATTGTTGTCTAATTGCTGTTGTTGCTGTCTTCAGCACAGGGTTGCCAGACAACCAGGAAGTGTTTCTCTCTTCTCGAAAAACTCCCTAAAACTAGAGTGACTATATAAAACTAGAATGTGGCCATAGACCGTGATTACATTGGCGGAGGAAGGCAGATGACTTCACGAAATTGTGGGCAAGAGACGAAGTGGGAATGATGATACGAAAAGACGAACGAAAACTAAAAATTTCAGTTCGAGTGTAATAGGAACGACGTGTGATTGGCTACCTATTCCCACTTGTTTCGAAAAAACAATTCGGTTTGTAGAGGCCAAAGCGTGCGCATCTCGAATAGTTTTTATTTACGTGTGCTATATTTATTTATGAAAAATTCTACCGTTTTATTGTCTTTATACAATCAGAAATATCATAAAAATTATTAATAAATTTAATTTGGCCTCACAATCCTACGAAATTCCGATAAATTATTTGTGACCACGATGTTGCTGAAATAAAAATGGCCCAGTTTTCATTTGTTCCACTTGTCGGTGTGGGGTTCAGTTTATCTCGTGTAATCATAAGAGGTCCAAGCAGTCGGTTTATTCAGTCCATGTGTAATCATAGTCATAGAAAAATTAAAACATTTGTTCGTTCAAATATGACCAAAAAAATTTTGTTACAATACAATAAAGGAACGTCGTTTTTTTATAACCAGATGTCTCAAATACTAAACCAATTTTAATGAAACTTTTTTATTTAGATTAAAAAAATCATTCCTGTTTTTTAAATTTTCTCTTTTTTTACCCCCTCTTCTGATATGTCTCGCACCGCTAAAGAGATTCGCATCCGGTTTCCATCATTTGAGAGGTCAGGCCTTGAGGAAAAATTTCGTCCACTAATATCATTCCCTCCCCCTTTGTAAACCCCTCTTCTTTCATTACCCGTAATTTTTTTCATAGCTATTCTAAATTTCAAAAAAATAACTTTATTTAAAAATAATATACATTAAGATAAATTTAAATGTAATTTCCCTAAATACTAAATAGTATGTTCACAACAAATTCATTCCAAGCCTTCGCTAACTTCAGATTTTACTTCGTATATCGAGAAACAGTCTGATCCTGCCACAACTTCCGTTCCCCCTTCTACTTCGTAATCCTCTTGCGAATATTCCTCTCCTTCGACTGTGTAGCTTTCCTGCGAAAACTCATTATTTGTGTCGTCGATGTCTATTTCGTATTTTACTATTGTAGGATTTGTGTTTGGCGGTGTCAAAACCAATTTCGACTTCTTAAATTTTCTTTCCCCGATAGGTTTTACAGTATAATCGTAATTTTCCTTCATATACCTGTTAAATGTTCTCGCACTTACAAATTTTAATCCAGCCGCTGCACATTTATCCACGTATAACCGATACATACCCTTTATGGTGAACGCTTGATCGAAATAAATTTTTTTGGGTGGGTTTTGATTTATGGCGGTGTAAATTTCTGGAAAGCTCTCTATATGTTCTTTCACAAATTTCATATTTTTATTGGTTGTCTTGGCCCAGACGCATTTATTACCTTCACCCTCCTTAAACGTCCTGAACTCACTTTGATGAACGAAAGCCCTATCGATAGCTGTATGCCCAATACAAAGTGTTTGTTGAAAGAAAGTCTTGCAAACCGGGTGTTTTTGATGTTTGCTTATTAGGAAATACGATCGTAATGTGTTTCTCTGATATTCAAAATTCTCATATCTAAGTTTCTTCCCTACGCACTCTTTAATCATCGATAGTAGAAAATCATTTCTACACGGCAAGCTTAATTTATCGAATTCTTTGTTAATCTGTATTCGTTCTTCTTTACTAATTTTTACGTCACAATTATTTTTACAGCCACATTCGAGGGAGTCGGGGTATTTTGGATTTTTTATTGTATATATTTTAAAAATTTCTATATTTCGGTCTTCATCATGTTCTTGGTTAAGAGATTTTAATGACTTGTTGATACATTTTTCAAACATAATTTCATTTAGGGGAACAGTTGCGTGTTTTTTACATTTCTTTAAATACTTCCGATACATTTCATTAACCGATAAAGTTTTATGCGTGATATTTTTCTGTTGTGGATCTTCATGACATAGTGGTAATCCTGTTGGTGGCTTTTCTGAATTGAATTGTTCGCCCTTCGTGCCTTCTTCAACAAAAAATCCATATTCGTTCCGACCTGATAAAACTTCCTTAACGACTTCTGGACTAATGGAAAGTGTAGCCAGGAAAAATTCTTTACAAACACTATGCTGTTCCCTTTTATAAAAAATTAAGTACTCGTACTCGTCTCCAGAAGTCTGTTGGATGTTATCTCTTCCATCCTGTAAATTCTTCTCCGTCACTGATCGTAGGATAAAATACCGCTGTCGCTCTAAGTTTAAACTATGAAATTCTTTACAGAGTGCGATTCGTATTTCTTCACAGATTTTCGTTTTGCACTGGAATTCACATTTGCTGCAGTCGATGGGTCTAGGAATTTTTTCTGAATTCATATCAGCTTGGTGCCCCTCTTCCATGGTGACGTCTTCTACAGAGCATCAAAAAAATACATTAGTCTGCTACAAATTTACTGGTAAACTTACCCATTTATACACTTTTGAGAGAATCCTTGATGAAATAAACACAAAGATTTCAGTGTTTTTATTTTATTCATAAAAGCGATAACAAAATTCCCAAAACAAAAATTGTTGTCTAATTGCTGTTGTTGCTGTCATCAGCGCAGGGTTGCCAGACAACCAGGAAGTGTTTCTCTCTTCTCGAAAAACTCCCTAAAACTAGAGTGACTATATAAAACTAAAATGTGGCCATAGACCATGGCCGAATTATACAAGGTCTGCTGGTTATTTTTTGACAGCCACCATTTTGCTACGTCATCGGCAAGAAATTCTTTGTAATGTTGATTGTGCGTACGGAGTTGTTTAGCTAGATGTTAGCTAGATTTGAGAATTAAGGAAAATTCCCATTGAGTCTTATAAGAATTTCTTGCCGATGACGTCAGAGCCAAGAGAGACTGAGCTGTGAAGCAGACCTTGTATAATTCGGCCATAGACCGTGATTACATTGGCGGAGGAAGGCATCTGACTTCACGAAATGTTGGGCAAGAGACGAAGTGGGAATGATGATACGAAAAGACGAACGAAAACTAAAAATTTCAGTTCGAGTGTAATAGGAACGACGTGCGCATCTCAAATAATTTTTATTTACGTGTGCTATATTTATTTATTAAAAATTCTACCCTTTTATTGTCTTTATACAATCAAAAATATTATAAAAATTATTAATAAATTTAATTTGGCATCACAATCCTACGAAATTCCGATAAATTATTTGTGACCACGATTTTGCTGAAATAAAAATGGCCCAGTTTTCATTTGTTCCACTTGTCGGTGTGGGATTCAGTTTATCTTGTGTAATCATAAGAGGTCCAAGCAGTCGGTTTATTCAGTCCATGTGTAATCATAGTCATAGAAAAATTAAAATATTTGTTCGTTCAAATATGACCAAAAAAATTTTGTTACAATACAATAAAGGAACGTCGTTTTTTTATAACCAGATGTCTCAAATACTAAACCAATTTTAATGAAACTTTTTTATTTAGATTAAAAAAATCATTCCTGTTTTTTAAATTTTTTTCTTTTTTTTACCCCCTCTTCTGATATGTCTCGCACCGCTAAAGAGATTCGCATCCGGTTTCCATCATTTGAGAGGTCAGGCCTTGAGGAAAAATTTCGTCCACTAATATCACTCCCTCCCCCTTTGTAAACCCCTCTTCTTTCATTACCCGTAATTTTTTTCATAGCTATTCTAAATTTCAAAAAAATAACTTTATTTAAAAATAATATACATTAAGATAAATTTAAATGTAATTTCCCTAAATACTAAATAGTATGTTCACAACAAATTCATTCCAAGCCTTCGCTAACTTCAGATTTTACTTCGTATATCGAGAAACAGTCTGATCCTGCCACAACTTCCGTTCCCCCTTCTACTTCGTAATCCTCTTGCGAATATTCCTCTCCTTCGACTGTGTAGCTGTCCTGCGAAAACTCATTATTTGTGTCATCGATGTCTATTTCTTCTTTTACTATTGTAGGATTTGTGATTGGGCTAGACGGAACCGAAAGAAGCTCCGAATTTATCTCCATAGCGGGCTTTACAGTATAATCGTAATTTTTTATCAAATAGTGTTTGAATGTCGCCTCACTTTCAAATTGCAACGAAGCCCTTTTGCATCTCTCCACATATGACCGATACACATCAGCTATGCTTAAAGTTTCACCAAAAATAATTTTTTTTTGTGGCATTTCACTTAGCGCGGTGTATACTTCTGGGAAGCTCTCAATGTGATCTTTTAAAAAAAACATACCATCGGGTTTGTATTTTTTGTACAGGATGTGTTTGGCACATAGGGTTTCTTCAAAAGTGCCGAATTTACTTCGCTGAACAAAAGCTCTGTCGATAGCGAAGTGACTAATGCGAAGCGTTCTTTGGAAAAACACCTCGCAGACCCGATATTTTTGACTTTTGCTAATTAAGAAATACGAACGTGCCGCATTCGTATGAGATTCCAGATTGTAATTTCTGGGATTTCTTGGTAAACATTGTTGTACCATCGATAGTAGAAAATCATATCTACATGGCCAGCTTAATTTGTCGAATTCTTTGCGAATCTCAGTTCGTTCCTCTTTACTGATTTTTTCGTAACATTTGATTTCACAGTCACAGTCAATGGGTTGTGGGTAGTCCGGAGTTTTAAAAAAAATTTCGAAATTTTTCATATTTGGATCTTCATTAAGAGATTTATTAACATATTCTTCAAACATCATTTTATCTAAAGGAGCTGTGGAGTGTTTTTCACATTCGTATAAATATTGCTGGTACATTATACTAACCGGCAAAGTATTTTTCGTGAAATCTTTCTCCTTTAAAGCTTCATATGAAGTCGTTTGACGCATTTTACTAACCGATAAAATTGCCTGCGTGATATTTTTCTGTTGTGGATCTTCATGACATAGTGGTAAGTCTGATGGCGGCCCTTCCGAACTGAATTGTTTCTCTTGTGTGCCTTCTTCGACAAAAAATCCGTATTTATTCTGACCTGTTAAAATTTTCTTAACGACTTCCGGACTAATGCAAAGTGTGGCCAGGAAAAATTCTTCACAAACACGATGTTTCCATTTATAATAAATATAATACTCATAGTCTCTTTCGGAAGTCTTTTGGATGTTGTCTCCTTTCTGTTCTTGAGGATTCTTTTTCGTGACTAATCGTAGGATAAAATACCGCTGTCGCTCTAAGTTTAAATTGTGAAATTCTGTGTAGAGTTCGCTTCGTGTGTTTTCACTGATTTTCATGTTGCACATAAATTTACATTTGCTGCAATCGATGGGTTTTAGACCCAAAGCTGCTTTTTTATGTTGTATGGGGCAATCTGACTGATAAAACTTGTTGATATATTTTTTATACGTCACAGTTTTCACGGGTTCACAGTCAACGGGTTGTTGGTCGTCCGGAGTTTTAAAATAAATTTTAAAATTTTTCATATTTGGATCTTCACTAAGAGATTTATTAACATATTCTTCAAACATCCTTTCGTTTAAAGGAGCTGTGGAGTGTTTTACACATTCGTATAAATATTTCTGGTACATTTTATTAATCGACAAAGTATTTTTCGTGCAATCTTTCTCTTTTAAAGCTTCATATGAAGTCGTTTGACACATTTTACTAACCGATAAAATTGCCTGCGTGATATTTTTCTGTTGTGGATCTTCATGACATAGTGGTAAGTCTGACTGTGGCCCTTCCGAACTGAATTGTTTCTGTTGTGTGCCTTCTTCGACAAAAAATCTGTTTTTTTTCTGACCTGATAAAACATTCTTGACGACTTCCGGACTAATGCAAAGTGTGGCCAGGAAAAATTCTTCACAAACACGATGTTTCCATTTAGAATAAATATGATACTCATAGTCTCTTTCGGAAGTCTTTTGGATGTTGTCCGATTTCTGTTCTCGGGAATCCTTCTCCGTGACTAATCCTAGGATAAAATACCGCTGTCGCTCTAAATTTAAATTGTGAAATTCTGTATAGAGTTTGCTTCGTGTGTTTTCACTGATTTTCATGTTGCACATAAATTTACATTTACTGCAGTCGATAGGTTTTGGACCCAAAGCTGCTTTTTTATGTTGTATGGGGCAATCTGACTGATAAAATTTGTTGATATATTTTTTATACATCCGTTGAGTTAAAGGGGCTGTGGACTGTTTTTGACATTCTTCTAAATACGTTTGGTACATTTTACTAACCGGCAAGTTATCCTCTGTGATATATTTCTGTTGCAAATCCTCGTCTGGTAAATTTGATGTTTAATTTCTAGAAATTAAATTGCTCCACATTTTGGTGCTCCTGACATCTTGACGTTTTCTATAGAGCATCAATCAATTACATTATTACATGGTTTTGTTGCAATTTTACTTGCAATTTACTAATTAACTTACCTATTAAGATATTTTTAAATTAAAACAGAAAACTTCCACAGGTTGTTTTATTTCCAAATATATTCAGAAAATTTCCAAAACAAGAATTGTTGTCTTGCTGTCATCTTCATGTATTCAGCGGAATTTGGTAAACACGGTATTACCAAATACAACGAAGAGAATTGTGAATATTTTGGAAATTCAAATTTAAATCAGGTTTTGTTAATCAGGTGTTATTTGTTTTAGGTAGTAGATTTATACAATTATTCCCTTGTTTTTTTACTCTGTATAAAATTTTTTTGCGAAATGTTAACACAGCTTTGTCGTTGATTAAATGTAGAGTAAGTGCGGGTATTGTGGACAGGGTTGGGACTTGAGGATGTGTAAAAGGTACTATTTTTGCCCAAAAAGGGTACCAGATTGAGTAAATGTGGTACTAGATTTTTTTTAACTATCGTGCAACCAAAATTGTTTTTTATGCTTATTACGAAAAATCTAAATCTCGTAATTTTATTTGTTTTAAATTTCCATCTAAAAATTTAAATTTCGAGAAGTATTTTGGGCTATTGCTAAAATAAATCATATTTCCATGGCCTAAGATGGATTTTCATATCTCCCTTAATAAGACGAATTCAGTAGTCTTTAATTAAAGAGTTGTGGTGGTATCACTTAAAAAAGTAATTTTTTTAATACATAGAAAAGTGATGGCTTTTTAAAGGGCGCTATAAATTCACATAAAATCATTTTTTATATAAACCATAAAAAGGTACCAGATTCATGAGCTGTGGTACTAGGGTACTAAATGAGTCAAAAAGGTACTAGATCTAGTACATATGTACTAAAGTCCCAACCCTGATTGGGGACCACCGTTTCTATTTTTTACTCATATGAGGCAACTATAAGAATTTTTTAAAAAACAGCAGTTTGTTATCCAAGAGAAAATCGTCACCTTTTAATGTAATATTAAAAATCCTGATCTAATGGTTTTTTGTCTTATTAAATCGAAAAATCAGTCAATTTGGTTTTGGTGCGGGTAATGTGGACCAATGCTGTGTGCTGAGATCACACAAACCAATTTTCTTTGTCAATTAAAAAAACATGATTTTTCTGGTAATATGACCTTCCTCCAAAAAATTCTGAAACTGAATGAGCTTTCAACGCAAACAACTGGTTTCACAGATCAAGTGTCGCCGGTGCATGTTTGAACATGAACTCGAATTAATTCCCTCGTACAGTTTCTGAAATATTGCAGTGGTTCACATTTCCCGCCTGGTCCACAATACCCTCAAATACTCTACATATTTTTTATCAAGAGTGGAAATATTGCACCAAAAATTAATTTATCGCTCTTAAAAGTTATAGATTTATTTCAAACCCTAGACTCGATATGATTTGAAAGCACATGCGTCCTCTTCGTAGCCATTCTAAACTAAAAATAAAAGTAACTTTTTTTTTTAAATAATATACATTTTATTATTAAGATAAATACTAAATAATATGTTGACAACTAATTCATTCCAGGCCATCGCTAACTTCAGATTTTACTTCGTATATCATGAAACAATCTGATCCTGCCACAACTTCCCTTCCCCGTGCTACATCGGAACCTAACTGCGAATATTCTTCTCCTTCAACTGTGTAGCTTTCCTGCGAAAACTCATTATTTGTGTCGTCGATGTCTATTTCGTATTTTACTATTGTAGGATTTGTGTTTGGCGGTGTCCAAACTAATTTCGACTTTTGAAATCGTCTTTCCCCGATAGGTTTTACAGTATAATCGTAATTTTCCTTCATATACCGGTTAAATATTCTCTCACTTACAAATTTTAATCCAGCCGCTGCACATTTATCCACGTATAACCGATACATACCCTTTATGGTGAACGCTTCATCGAAATAAATTTTTTTGGGCGGGTTTTGATTTATGGCGGTGTAAATTTCTGGAAAGCTCTCAATGTGTTTCTTCACCAATTTCATATTTTTATTGGTTGTCTTGGCCCAGACGCATTTATTACCTTCACCCTCCTTAAACGTCCTGAACTCACTTTGATGAACGAAAGCCCTATCGATAGCTGTACGACCAATACAAAGTGTTTGTTGAAAGAAAGTCTTGCAAACCCGGTGTTTTTGATGTTTGCTTATTAAGAAATACGTTCGTAATGTGTTCTTCGGATATTCAAAATTCTTATATCTAGGTTTCTTCCGTAAGCACTCTTGTATCATCGATAGTAGAAAATCATTTCTACACGGCAAGCTTAATTTATCGAATTCTTTGTTAATCTGAATTTGTTCTTCTTTACTAATTTTAACGTCACAATTATTTTTACAGCCACATTCGAGGGAGTCGGGGTATTTTGGATTTTTTATTGTATACATTTTAAAAATTTCTATATTTCGGTCTTCATCATGTTCTTGGTTAAGAGATTTCGATGACTTGTTCAGACATTTTTCAAACATAGTTTCATTTAAAGGAACAGTGGAGTGTTTTTCACATTTCCTTAAATAATTTCGATACATTTCATTAACCGGTAAGGTTTCCTGCACGCATTTACTCTGTTGTGAACTTTCATATAAGGTATTTTGGTACATTTTACTCATCGGTACAATCTCGTGTGGCGAAACCTCTTCTGTCAACCCCTTGCTTATATATTTTTTAAACATCCTTTTATTTAAAGGCGCTGTGGACTGTTTTTTACATTCGAATAAATATTTCTGGTACATTTTACTAACCGGTAAATTATTTTGTGTGAAATCTTTCTCTTTTAAAGCTTCATATGAAGTTGTTTGACACATTTTACTAACCGATAAAGTTTCTTGTGTTATATTTTTCTGTTGTGAATCTTCATGACATAGTGGTAATCCTGTTGGTGGCTTTTCTGAATAGAAGTGTTTGTCATGCGTGCCTTCTTCAACAAAAAACCCATATTCGTTCCGGCCTGATAAAACATTTTTGACGAGTTCTGGACTAATGGAAAGTGTGGCCAAGAAAAATTCTTTACAAACACTATTCTGTTTCCTTTTATAAAAAATTAAGTACTCGTACTCGTCTCCAGAAGTCTGTTGGATGTTATCTCTTCCATCCTGTAAATTCTTCTCCGTCACTGATCGTAGGATAAAATACCGCTGTCGCTCTAAGTTTAAACTATGAAATTCTTTACAGAGTGCGATTTGTGTTTCTTCACAGATTTTCACGTTGCACAGGAATTCACATTTGCTACAGTCGATGGGTCTAGGAAATTTTTCTGAATCCACAGAAGCTTTTTTAAACGGTCCACTTTGGTGCCCCTCTGCCATGTTGACGTCTTCTACAAAACATAAACAAATTGAATTAATCTGTTAACAATTCACTTGTAATTTACTGGTAAACTTATCCATTTAGATATTTTTGAGATAATCCTTTTTGAAATAAACACAACAAAATTTCCAAAACAAGAATTACTTTTGTTGCTGTCAACTTAGTGTATTTAGCTGAATGTTTTAAACACGGCGTTGCCAAACAAAACTTCTTTTTGTCACATTGTTTTTTGTGAATATTTTGGACATTTAAATATAAATCCTGTTTTGTTACGCGTAATCTCCATACAGACAACTTTTTCCTCTATTAAAAGTATATAGAGCCTTTAATTCAGAGAGCGCGAAAAACTTCAAAAATTTGATTCGATGTAACAAATAATTGCCAAAATAACTGGAATCGATAAAAGTAAAAAAAAAACTCACGTCTGATGTATATTAAGTGCTACTAAAGAGACTCAAATATTCACTGTCAAACCACAAATAAACATACTCAGATAACCAATGCCCATACTAGCATATGTACCCATTTTTAGCTCGTAGCCGACACTCGTAGCTGACAAAACGAAATGAGAAAATGCAAAAATGAGAAAATGCCGAAACGAACCGACTGCGATCGTTTGCTAGATATCCTCTTCCCTTTCTGCCCTTCGGCGATCAAATAGAATGTTCCACGATCGTAGTCATCGCAGTCGGTTCGTTGCGGCATTTTCTTATTTCGTTTTGTCAGCTACGACTGTCGGCTACGAGCTAAAAATGGGTACAGATGCAACTATGGGCCTTGGTTATCTGAGTATGTTTATTTGTGGTCAAACTTTAAAGTTGTATCATCGCGCCATCAAGAAAGAATCACATGTTCAGATTTGTAAATGGCTTGCTAAGTATTTAGTGAGACAAAATGGGGTTCGCTACTTGACTGAAAAATTAGAATCAAATGAATTTAGTTAATTAAATCGGTATTTTCACATCCGTTTAATTAGGTACTAAATTACTTGCTGCTTGACTAAGATAATAATATAGTATGAACCTGTCGTTACTGTCAGTTATAATAAAAGTGACTTTCAAGCTTTGAAAGTTAGAAAAATATTACAAATCGTTAATTCGCAGATTCATTTGAAGTCCTAATTATGTTCTTAATTTACTGTTCTAAATAAAAAAAAAGGCTTAGTTTTAAAAATAATTTTATTTTTTAAATGTATTTACACTAAGTAAACTATCATAAATTCAAGTTCATTTTACTTAAACACCAAATAATCTGTTGACGCGGCTTTTGAGTCTGTAATAACATTTGGGTTATCGGAATCCGTTTCAAATTGTCTTGGTTATCTTCAGCAGACAATAAATTATCCACGGCCCTCACTCACTATTTTCGGATTTTATTTCGTATATCGTAAAACAATCGGATCCCGCAAAAACTTCTACCCCCTCTGTATCAATAACATAACTATCGTGTAAATTACCATTATTTGTGTCATCGATTTCTATTTCATATTTTGCTATTGTAGGATTTGTTATCGTATTTGGCGGAATCGAATCAAACTTCTTCGATTTTTTATATTTTCTTCCTGCTGAAGTCGATACAACATAATCGTAATTCTTCATCAAATACCGTTTAAATGTCGCTTCACTTACGAATTGTAATTCAGCCACTTTACATCTATCCAGGTATAACTGATACATGCGCCTTATACTTAACGTTTTTCCGAAAATAATTTTTTTGGGTGGATTTTTACTTATCACGTTATAGACTTCCGGAAAGCTCTCAATGTGATCTTTCAGAAATTTCAGTCTTTCCAATTTCTTTCTATTATTACTGACGTATTTGCCACACAGATTCTCCTTAAACGTTCCAAACTCGCTTCGCTGAATGAAAGCCTCATCGATAATTGAAGGACGAAGCCTAAATGTCCGTTGAAAGAAAAGTTTGCAAACCCGATGTTTAATATTTTTACTAATTATGAAATACGATCGTAATGTATTATTGCATTCTTGCACCATCGATAGTAGAAAATCATTTTTGCATGGCCAGCTTAATTTGTCGAATTCCTTTCGAATCTGAATGAGTTCCACTTCACTGATTTTTCCGTCGCAATTGTTTTTACAGCCCCATTCGAGGGGGTCGGGGTGTTTTGGATTTTCTATTGTATACATTTTAAAAATTTCTATATTTTGGTCTTCATTATCTTCTTGGTTAAGACATGTAAATGACTTATTGATATAGTTTTCAAACATAGTTTCATCTAAAGGAATAGTGGAATGTTTTTCACATTTCCTTAAATAATTTAGATACATTTCATTAACCGATAAGGTTTCCTGAACGCAACAGAGTAATTGTGAACTTTCATATAAGGTATTTTGGTACATTTTACTCATCGGTACAATCTCCTGTGGCGAAACCTCTTCTGTCAACCCCTTGCTAATATATTTTTCAAACATAATTTTATCTAAAGGGGCTGTGCACTGTTTTTTACATTCATATAAATATTTCTGGTACATTTCACTAACCGGCATAGAATTTTTCGTGAAATCTTTCTCTTTTAAAGCTTCATATGAAGTCGTTTGACACATTTTACTAACCGATAAAGTTTCTTGCGTTATATTTTTCTGTTGTGGATCTTCATGACATAGTGGTAATCCTGTTGGTGGTTTTTCTGAATAGAAGTGTTTGTCATGCGTGCCTTCTTCAACAAAAAACCCATATTCGTTCCGGCCTGATAAAACATTTTTGACGACTTCTGGACTAATGGAAAGTGTGGCCAAGAAAAATTCTTTACAAACACTATTCTGTTTCCTTTTATAAAAAATTAAGTACTCGTACTCGTCTCCAGAAGTCTGTTGGATGTTCTCTCTTCCATCCTGTAAATTCTTCTCCGTCACTGATCGTAGGATAAAATACCGCTGTCGCTCTAAGTTTAAACTATGAAATTCTTTGCAGAGTGCGATTCGTGTTTCTTCACAGATTATCGTATTGCACAGGAATTCACATTTGCTACAGTCGATGGGTCTAGGAAATTTTTCTGAATTCATATCAGCTTGGTCGCCCTCTGCCATGTTGACGTCTTCTACAAAACATAAACAAATTAAATTAATCTGTTAACAATTCACTTGTAATTTACTTACCCATTTAGATACTTTGGGAGAATCCTTGATGAAATAAACACAAAGATTTCAGTGTTTTTATTTTATTCACAAAAACAATCAAAAAAATTCCAAAACAAAAATTGTTGTCTAATTACTGTTGTTGCTGTCATTTTCGTGTATTCAGCGCAGGGTTGCCAGGGAACCAGGTAGTTCTCCTTTCGGTGTTGCTCGAAAAACCTCTTGAAACTAGAGTGGCTATAAAAAACTAGAGTGTGGCCATCGTGAAAGTGATGTTCGTTGAAGTTTTCAAATTTCGACTGTACAGTTTTTTTTTTTTGGAATCTCGTTGTACTTATACGATATCCTAATGTCCGTGTTCACACTCTTCTAAATATTATATGGAACTACAAAATATACAAGTCGTTAAAAAAGAGAGAAAAAAGAAGCACAATATTATAAAAAAAAGAAAAGGACAGAAAAAATAAAAATTTTTAAAAAAAGCTTTTATTAAAAAAAATGCACTAAAAAGAAAAAAATAATTTTCTGGACGCTGTGTATCACAAATATAAAAGCTTTTAAAAAGCGAGATAAATGTTTATTTTATTGTTTTATGCTTTATCTCGCTTTTTAAAAGCTTTTATATTTGTGATACACAGCGTCCAGAAAATTATTTTTTTCTTTTTAGTGCATTTTTTTTAATAAAAGCTTTTTTTAAAAATTTTTATTTTTTATTTTTTTTATTTTGTTCTTTTTAGTCTTCGAATATATATCCTTACATTTGAGATGTCCTTACAGGCTTTTTAACTTGAGAATCGTATTCAGCGAACCCCAAAACCCGCAGAATATATTTTTTCCCGGAACAATTGAGGAAAGGGATAATCACGTTATCCTTACAGGACCTTCCGTTATCCTTACAGACTTTTTAATGACAGATTCGGATTCAGCGACCCCAAAAACCCCCAGAATAGATTTTTTTCCGGAAAATTTGGAGAAAAGGATAATCACGTTATCCTTACATTAACTTCCGTTATCCTTACAGACTTTTTAATGACAGATTCGGATTCAGCGACCCCAAAAACCCCCAGAATAGATTTTTTCCGGAAAATTTGGAGAAAAGGATAATCACGTTATCCTTACAGGACCTTCCGTTATCCTTACATACTTTTTAATGACAGATTCGGATTCAGCGACCCCAAAAACACCCAGAATAGATTTTTTTCCAGAAAATTTTGAAAAAAGGATAATCACGTTATCCTTACAGGACCTTCCGTTATCCTTACAGACTTTTTAATGGCAGATTCGGATTCAGCGACCTCAAAAACCCCCAGAATAGATTTTTTCCCGGAAAATTTGGAGAAAAGGATAATCACGTTATCCTCACAGGACCTTCCTTTATCCTTACAAGGACGAAGTAGAGAAAATATTGTATTGTCATCGGACTTATATAAGTGTACAAAATTTCAAGTGAATCGGATGAGTGGAAGTGGGTCAAAATTTGATTGCAAGATTTGACCCCGACAGACAAACAGACAAACAGACAAGATAGCGAGCTAAATAAAAGCTTTTAAAAATGACAGAAAACCTTCTCATAGCGGATTCCCTAAAAAGTCCAATGTAATAAGAAGGAAGGAATTCTTCGGAGATTCCGATGCGATTATAATTAGGGATCGTTGTAGGCTTATACGCTTTTTCCCTTGTTTTTTTTTATCTTTGTTTAATGTACACATTATCTGTAGAGTGGAAGATATTGCACCAGAAATTAATTTTAATTTATAGCTACTGCAAGTTATAGACTAGTTATGATTTACAAGCACATGCACATGCGATCTCCTTGTAACCATTCTAAAGTTAAAAAAAACAATCTTTACTTTAAAATAATATACATTTTTTTATTAAGATAAATCCAAAGGCAATTCCCTGAAATACTAAATAATACAATATGTTGACAACTATTTCATTCCAGGCCATTGCTACCTTCAGATTTTACTTCGTATATCGTGAAACAATCTGATCCTGCGACAACTTCCGTTGCCCCTTCCACTTCGTAATCCTCCTGCAAATATTCCTCTCCTTCAACTCTGTAACTATCCTGTGAATACTCATTATTTGTGTCGTCAATGTCTATTTCGTATTTTACTATTGCAGGATTTGTGTTTGGCGGTGTCGAAATTAACTTTGATTTGTTATATCTTCTTTCCCCGATAGGTTTTACAGTATAATCGTAATTGACCTTCACATACCGTTTAAATATTGTCTCACTGATGAATTCTAATCCAGCCAGTGCACATTTATGCACGTATAATCGGTACATACCTCTTATGGTAAACGCTTCATCGAAATAAAGTTTTTTGGGCGGGTTTTGATTTATGGCGGTGTAAATTTCTGGAAAGCTCTCTATATGTTCTTTCACAAATTTCATATTTTTTTTGGTTCTCTTGGGTCGGACGCATTTATTACGTTGATCCTCCTTAAACGTCCCAAATTCACTTTGATGGACGAAAACCCTATCGATACATGCACGACCAATACCAAGTGTCCGTTGAAAGAATATTTTACAAATGCGGTGTCTTTGATTTTTGCTTGTCAAGAAAAAAAACCGTCGAATTCTGTTGCTATGAGGTTGATGATATAACTGTACTTTCGGTGTTTCGACTTGCACCATTGATAGAAGGTAATCATATCTACATGGCCAGCTTAATTTGTCGAATTCCTTGCGAATCTGAATGCGTTCCACTTCACTGATTTTCTCCTGGCACATATTTCCACATACACAATCGAGGGAAGCTGGGTGTGTCCGATTTTTCACAGCACACATTTCTATATTTTGGTTTTCATCCTCCTTTTCCTTGTCTGGTACATCTGATGATGGCGTTTTTGAACTAAATTGTTCACCTTGTGTGGCTTCAAATTTGTAACTCTCCTGCGAATACGCATTTGTATCATCGATGTCTATTTCGTATTTTACTATAGTAGGATTTGTGTTTGGTTCCTCCTGCGTGCCTTCTTCTGTGAAAAATCCATATTGATTCCGACCTAATAAAACACTTTTAACGTCTACTGGCAAAATGCAAAGCGTGGTTAGGAAGAATTCTTTACAAACACGATAATTCTTTTTATAATAGATAAAATATTGGTCGTCACTGCCGGAGTTCTTTTGAAACCTTTTGACATTTTTTAGTTCCCCTAAATCCTTTTCCATGGCTGATCGTAAGATGAAATACCGTTGCCGCTCTAAGTTCAAACTGTGAAACTCGTTGCAGACTTTCCTTCGTGTTTCTTCATTGATTTTCGTGTTGCACGAAAATTCACAGATGCAGTCGATGGATCTTGGAATTTTTTCTGAATTCACAGGAGGTATTTTATGGGGCACACTTTGGTGCTCCTCTGCCGTCTTGACGTCTTCTACAAAGCATCAATTAATTACGTTAATACGATTTTAGTAAAAATTTAACTTGAAAATTAGTTGAAAACTTACCCATTTGCATATTTTTGAGATAATCGTTTCCAAAGTTTGTATTTTATTTACAAATTGTCCACAAAATTTTCAAAACAAGAGTTATTGTCGAATCGCTGCTGTTACTGTCAGCTGTCATTTCTGTGTATTTTTTAAACACTTCGTTACCAGACACAATTTCTCTTTGCAAAGAATATTATTGTGAATGTTTTAAGTCTCGTTTACATTACTGATTACTGTCGATAGGTAGATGAAAATTCATTCGGCACTTGCCAGACAGCAGTATGACATTTGGTTCAAAAGCTAACTCGAAAAATTTCGTTATGCAGTATAAAGTAACTGTTGGGATTTCTCTGAGTATTTTCTTCAAGAGCCTTCCAAGAGCCTCATTTTCTCAACTACATACACTTCTCTTTCAATTGACAAAAAAGGGTGCTATTTTCCTAACGAAATATTTGTTGAGGTATGCAAATTTTTCGAAGCTTTCAAGGACTTTCCTTATTCTAGCAGGAATTGCACATTAAATCTTAATTAGATTTGAAACTCAATAATCTTGAACTTGGTTTTTTGCTCTTATTGAACTTCTCTTCTGTTTTCAAGTTTTTATGAAGGTTTTTGTATATCTAATTTAATTGATTGTCCTTATTATTAAATATTTTCATTTTTTAAGGGACATTTTTTCAATAATTTTCTGTAAAATTTTAATTTCTTTTTCAATAACATTTCTTAATAATTTTATGTAGAATTTGAATATCTTTTACGGGATTTTTGTCCACCTCTATCGTAATTTCTTTACCGTGAACGCAAACAGAGAATATAATTTTGGCTTATCCTTTCCCAAACATATATGCCATTTTCTAGAGGCGAAAGAGCAGAGTAACAAAAAGGAACGCTTTAGGGTTTTTTTTTGCTCTCTCCGTAATTCTAAGTCAAACTTTTTACACGAATGTGTCATTTATTTAACATGTTTAAGCCATTTATTATATGATGGGTTGATTATTGTATAAAAAAATTAAAAAAAGGTAACTAATTCGCTAAGTCTAAAGCTAAAAAAAATTACTTAAAAATGGTTTTAAAATTTTATTATTAAAATGTGAATAAAATAACAAAAATTTATATCCAATTTCCTCTCATTCTACTTGATCTGTTGACAGAGATTTAAGATATATAGGCATCATAATAACTTTTCAGACAACTCATCTGAGACCATCACTTTTTTGAGATTTTACTTGGTATATCGTGAAGCAATCTGACCCCGCCATAACTTCCATTTCCTGTTCTTCAACTTCATAAATATCCTCCGAATACTCATTATTCGTGTCATCGATATCTATTTCACATTTTACTATTGTAGGATTTATTAACATAGGTATTTCAATTGTAGGTTTTGTTGTGGTAGGTTTGGCTAATGTAGATTTTTCTATTGTGTATCGCTGAATCGTATTTAATCTTGAATTTTTATATTTTTCGCCCGCGATCGGTTTTACAGTATATTCGTAATTCTTTCTTAAATACTCTTTAAATATCGTCTCACTAACGTACTGGATTTCAGCTACTTCGCATCTATCCACATATAACCGATACATGTCAGCTATGGTCACAGTTTCCCCGAAATTGATTATTTTTGGCGGGACTTGATTTATCGCCGTGTAAACTTCTGGGTAGCACTCAATATGCTCTTTCATAAACTTCAAAACTCCCGGTTTGTGTTTATTGAACGGAACTTGTTTGCCACGCTGGACACCTTTATATGTTCCGAATTTATTGCGCTGAATAAAGGCCCTATCGAGATTTGAGTGGCCAATGCAAAGTGTATCATGGAAGAACACTTTGCAAACGCGATGTTTTTGATTTTTGCTCATAAAAAAATACGATCGTATTGCATTTCTATAAGCTCTAGGATTACGACTTTTATGAGTTTTCGGTAAAGATTCTTGAATAATTGATAGCAAAAAATCTTTTCTACTTGGATGGCTTAATTTATTGAATTGTTCATATATCTGAATTCGATCTTCTTCACTGATTTTTTCGTCGCATTTGAACCTGCAGCCGCAATTCACCGGCTTTGGATGGTTTACTAGATTTGATATGGGGGCTTTTTCGACATTTTCAACTTTTATTATATTTGAATTTCCATTTGTTGTATCCAAATACAGGATTTTCTCGTTAGGTGCGGAATCTGGTCGTGGCTCTTTAGAACTAAATAGTTCACCCGGTGTGTCTTCTTCGACAAAAAATCCATATTCATTTCGACCTGATAACGCACTGCTGACAAATTCCGGGTTAATGCAGAGAGTCGCCAGGAAAAATCGTTGACAAACACGATGTTGTTCCCTTTTATAATAGAAAAAGTACTCGTACTCGTCTCCAGAAGTCTGTTGGAAGTTATCTCTCCCTTCCTGTGAATTCTTCTCCGTCACTGACCGTAGGATGAAATACCGTTGCCGCTCTAAGTTCAGACAATGAAACTCTTTGCAGAGTTCGCTTCGTGTTTCTTCGCTAATTTTTGTGTTGCACAGGAATTCACATTTGCTGCAGTCGATGGGTTCTGGAGCCGTTTTTCCTTCGATACTTCCGTTCCTGTTTTTGTGCGGATGGTCCAATTGTCTGCTAAGTATATTTTGTACGCTTGTGTTAAATACATTTTGGAGTCCTTCGATATTGTCTTCAATTTCCAAGTCGATTACTATATCGGGTTCTATTTTAATGCGTTCTAAAATAAACAATCGACTGTATTCGTGTACAAATTTAATTTGAAAATGAACTTACCCATCTAGCAATTTCTAATGTATTCCGTTTTGTTCGCAAAAATTCCAGAGTTTGTATATGATTTCCAAAAATCCGTAATTAAGTTCCTTCACAATAAAACTCTTTTGACATTCAACTGTTTGTTGTTGTTGCTGTCATTTTCATAGCTGACATGTATCGGCGTTACCAAACGAAAATTTCGTAAGTGTTGTGTTATTGTGAATATTTTAATATTCGAATTCAAGTAATTTTATGTTTTTCCTTACACAGGGACTACATTGACTTTTATTTCTGGTGTACCAGCAAAACTGTCTGCTAAAAAGCCAATGTAGACCAATCTGGTTTACCAGTTTTTCTGGTAAGACAGTGCTGGTATACCATTTTCGTAGACAGCGCTGGTATACCAGATTTTGACAGGCAACAAAATTAAAATGGCGGAAATTAAATTTTCCAGAAATGATATATGGGAGCTAATCAATATTTTATGAAAAAAGGAATTTTGAATGGATTGCAAATTCTAAATATAACAAAAAAGTGGATTTGAGAAGGCAGAGGGTAGATTCGTTCCTTTCCAGACGTTTTAAAGGCAATATTTTGGCAATCATAATTTGTTGTTTCCTGCTCACTGACATTTCGCCTACTGAACTGTTTTACCAGAATTTGCCCACCAAACAAATTTGACAGATTGCGACTAAAAGGCTTACCAGCTGGTATACCAGGAATAAAAGTCAATGTAGTCCCTGTGTTAGCAGTATTTGTTTAAATTGGCTGAGGATTTGTTTAAAATATTAAAGGTATTCACATTTGGTATTAAATTAGTTATTGTCGTAAAATAGCATTATTAGTTAAAGTTTAGTAAACAATAAAATACACGGCAACATTTTATGCAACTTTAACACAACTTTTTATGTATTAATTGCTTAGTGAAAACATTAAAATTGGGTAAATATTTAAAATAAGCAAAAATAAGCCTAGGGAGCTAAGCAATCTGCTCCAGGGAGTGAAAATTCAATGAATAGATTTGCGGACACAAGCAACCACTTAAGGCCGGTTTGCGCGTAATATTCTTAAGTTCTGTTTAGTCTACTTAAACTGTAGAAAATTTTAGACTTAAATCATTTAAGTCTAACATAAGTTGCCAAATTTCGTTGGTACAAACAGCTCTGAGTTGATTTTCATGTGAAGCTAAAATATTCGTTCTGCCGGCTCAAATAAAGCTTAGATTCAAAATTGATTTAAGGTAACTAATATTAGAGTTAACTTAACTGTGTTTGGAAAGTTTCGTACTTGTGGCCGCAGAGATGTTATTTGGAAACAGTTTAAAAATCGCGCTAAAATTTAATCTATGCCAGATTCCACATTTGTTTCGCATGCGAATCTAGGCCCTGTAACATTCCCATACGGCCTCTAACACTTGCTCGAATCAGTCACAGTTGGAAACGTCGATTTTCTTATATTAAAGATGAAAATGCAGACGAAAATTGTGTTATTAACAAAGAAGCAACAGCAAGAGCTGAACAGAAATCAATTCCGCTCTCAGTTTTTATTTTTATCTACACAATTTCGCAGTAGACAAAAAGTGTTTGTGTTTGGTCGAAGTTGATTTTTATTCCGTTTATTGAAGTGAAGAATGCGATTGGCTAAAAATCGAACTTTTATTCAAGTTCTTTAAAATTCAATTCTAATTAAGCATGCAAAAGAGCTAAGTGCCTGAAAAGTGAAAGTTTTGTGTTCAATCGAATTTAACTAGATAGAAAATTGTGGGAAATAATGGGCGAAACAGGAGAAACAGCAGTACTCGTTACACAACCGAACGGGAAAATTGTCCAGCAAGGACGGAAGCAAAGGGCAAGAATTAAAAATTTTCATTTAATTTTTCTCACGCCATCAAGACAGTGCCAGAATTAAATAGCACTTGAAGGGCAGCTCATGAAAAAGTAACTCATCCCATAGAAATATTAATAAATATTAGAAACACGCAAAGCAAATCTAGCGAAAATCTAACGAGGTTTCGTGGACTTGGTGGCGCCACACTCCGATAAAATTCTTTGGCTATCGACCAAGAAATCGGTGCCGAAATCGCTTAATCTGATGTGTTTCTCTATATTTGCTAAAATTTCCATTAAAACGCTATCAGTAAAATTGGTGGAAGAGACGCAACATAAAATCGCTTATCACCATCAAAAACACGTCATAAAAATTCATAGTCCACAAATGAGTTTTCTCCATTTTTTTGTTTTAATGCTTGCAAACTATCTTTTCTTGTTCTAAAACTGGTCAGTATTTTGCGGTTTACAACAATTCTAGCTAATCGTCTTTAAAAATGAATGTTTCATTTAATATGGTTCCGTAAAAAAATTACACGAGCAAAATTTATTGGGGTCATTGGACAAAGCGACGGCTAAATGGGTACGTGTTTTCATTTCATTATTCAAAATTTTTCATTGCAATTTCATTTTGATTGTAAAATTTCAAAAATACCTTTCATATATTCATAATTAGCGTAGATTTAGTAGTTTATACACTTCATCCGACGTTGAAAATTTTTCATAAACTGAAACCACTTTTTTTTGGTAAGATATATATTAAAACATAAGAAAAGCTAGAATATCCAAGAGCCAATCGTCAAATACTCCATATGAGGACAAACCAAAATTTTTATTTAAAGAAATCCATCTGTGTAAAGCCCAATTCAGACTAACGATTGCGATTACGATTGAGTTTCCTCGACCAATGAGATCAAAGCTTTCATTTTCCTATCGTTGAAAGCTTTGATCTCATTGGTCGAGAAGCTTCAATCATAATTGCAATCCTTGGTCTAATTGAATTTTGATGTATGGAACGATTGTGTAAAATGTTATTCTAAACACCTTTCTTCATTATTAATTTTTTGATACGATGCACCGTTTTCGAGAAAATAAGAAAAACGTATTACATTTATATGGGGGAGGGGATTAGGGAGCAATGGTTCAACTGGATTTTAATGTATGGATAAGTTATGTAAAATTATATTCTAAAAACATTTTACCTTCATAAATTTTTCAATACAACACCGTTTTCGAGAAAAATGCAAAAAAACTGTTTCGTTTGTATGGGCGAGGGGGCAAGGAATGGTTCGATTTTGACCGTTCAAGAACTTAGCTTCGCCATTTACGAAAAACGCAAATGTACAAAGTTTCAAGTTTCTAGCACAACCCTTTCGAAAGATATGGTGTTTACGGATGGGCAGATGGACCGACAGATAGACAGAGGGACGGACAGATGGACCGACAGATAGACAGAGGGACGGACAGATGGACCGACAGATAGACAGAGGGACGGACATCCTAATTCAAAATCTTTTGTCCACCCTGGTGCTGTACATTTTTGTTACAAACGGGATACTAAATCTAATATACTTTTATATGATTCTCACGTATAAAAAGGATTAATTCACACTCAAGATTGTTTATTCAAATCGCAGTTCAAAAATCGAGACAATTTTTGAAGTCAACAACTTAATTTCACCAACTGGGGCGATCACTGAGTTCGAATAAAGTTGAAATTTAACATTGATCATAATTTTTAATTTAGTTGTTGATCTTTCGATTTCTTAGAAAACTTTTATTATTTGCATATCCTGTTTCTAAAATGAATATTGAGATTTATGTGATTATTGCTTTAGTCTGAATATCAGTTATAAAAATACAAATTTTTCTGAGCTAAATCAAGTTCAAATTTCACTTGAATTGTTCTTAGATTTTACTTGCAAACCACCAGAAAAGCGATTATTGCTAAAAAGCGATCATGTGAAAATTCGATTGTTAGATCCTTTTTAAAGCTTTTGTTTAGCTTGCTTTTTTGTCTGTCTGTTGGTTTGTCTATTTGTTTGTTTGTCTGTCAGGATTATAGATATACTAGATCGTTCGATGTGCTGTCTCAAATGGTCCCATTTCAATAGAGTTCAGTGAATCAAAACGAGTCAAGTAAGAGCAAGATAACCGTATGAAAATAAATATAGTCCTCTCGTTTAAACCGTGAGCTGTCAAAGGAAAATAGACTTTCGGAATGGTGTTGGCGCCTAAAGTTATTTGTTTGCGCCTAAAGTTAGTCTCAAACTTGTGAAATTTGAATTTCGCGGCAAACTAAATTTGAATTTCGCGACCTTATACAGTTCAGTGGATGCGTTCAAGTACGATAAAGAGGGAAATACTTTTGGGACCATTTTTCAGCAGAGCTTTGTATGGTGACAGTTGTTCTATGTTATATAGTTCTGTGGTCAGGATCAAATCTTGTAATCTAATTGACTTGAAAGTATTACATTTTTTTAATAACAATATTGGTCGTTGAGTTTTAAGGAACGGACAGACAGACAGTCAGACACACATGTCTAATATATAATACATACCGTTATTTAAGAAAAAATCGGATATATGCAATTATCTCGGAAACTAACAAAGTTTTTTAATTTACCCCCCCCCCCCCTCCTCCCATCCTAGGCTCTGCAAAAAAAAATTGTTAAACATTGTTTGCCGAACACAAAATTTAAGAAATTTTTCTTAATAAGGACCGTTTTTTGGAGGACCGATTTTTGTGGGCCCCCAAATCCTCATGCCTCTCCAATTAAATTTCCACCTCTATAAAGAATACCAACCAATAAAAAGATCTTCTGCATTACAATTTTACTGCCTTCAATTAATTCAAAGTTCAATGCAGTTTACAGCTTTATTACTCAAGGGTTCAAAGTTTAATACCCAGATTTGTTTTTTTTTGCCAAATATTTCAAGAAACATTTTTTTAAATGAAAGAGCGATTGAATGATTTTTGTTTTTACAAATTGATGCAGATTTTCAGCATTATCTGCCATTACAATACCTCGCATTGTTTTCTTATCTTCAGTAACTTAAGACAAATCAAGAGGCCTCCTAATTAGGGTCAAGTGTAGCAAAATTGCCATTAATTTGTAAGAAGTTCTTAGATAACATTAAATTTAAGCGTAATGAGCAAATCGACCGCATAGTGAGGTAATTCTAGCAGGCTTCAATAAAACGTATTCTTTTAATAGCATTTCAACTAGAAAAGAATAATTCAATTGTATTCGCTTCTACTATAAAACATTAAAAATTCAAATTTAATTCCCCTTAACGGCATACAAAAAAATCACATATGGAATCGTTTTTGATAAGCCATTTGTTATTTAAAAACATTCCATTATTCTCCACTGGAAATTTTAAAATTTATGCGACCGGGCGGCGTTTATTTAATTTTTTCACCTCACGTACCCTGAAATGAGATTTTTGTTGGCCTCCGGCGATCGACCCTCGATAAACTGGAATTATGGAAACTTGACGTCGACATTATTATTCGTGCTTCGATTGCGGATCAATTATTTGTTTTCCAACGCAAATATGATTAGTCGATAATCTCACTGACATCGGAAAAGACGTTCTTTATTTTAAAGCAGAAATGGTAAACTCAAATATTGGAAATTTTAAGACAATTAACAAATTTTCTGGTTAATGGAATTAGTGCAGGTGTGCTAAATATAAAAGTTCAATTTTCACATTATTTCCGGACGATTTTGTTGACATTTGAATTTTAATGATCGAGTGATCTTCTGTGCAAGAAATTGTGATTTTTAGGGGCGTTTGCTTTGGTGTCAAATTTTTTTTAAATACGTCTCAATTAGGATCGACCATATTTTGTAAACATTAATTGTTTGATCATATTTAAGGCATGTTTTTGAAGAAATTTTTTTGAAAATCCAAATTGGTTTTGCTTATTGAGTTTTTAAAAATACAATCAAATTACATTCTAATATGACAGACACTTAATCAATTTATCGCACTAAATCTATGTTTTTGTATAATAACACTTGAAAATCTACTTCAGAATTCGGAATGGAATTCTCTACTATTGATAATCGGCCTGGCTACAACATTTGGAGTATCTGTTCCAGTGGGCTACAATATTGGCGTGATAAATAGTCCTGCTACGGTGAGTAAAATTGTGTAATTTTTAAATTTTTGATTATATTTCCACAAGAGAAAATAAATTCAAGCAATGAGGATGGAATTGTGCCATTTGTCGTGTGTATAAGCACTTTTTACTTTCTAATATGAATTCGTGAAAAATTTCGACCCCTTACATTTGTCTAAAAATCATTTCCCGAACACCCCCAAGTCGATTGAAGAATAATTACAAACAAGTCTTTCTGTCAGTCAGTCTGTGTATAAGAGTTCTCAAAAACTGCTTGAGCTAGAGCCATGAAATTTTACAGGTACGCTTGGTCCTGGAAAGGGATGATCCTATCAAAATCCGTTAACCGAAATTTGGGGAAAATCCGTTGACCGGTGTTCACTTTTGGTGAAAATCCGTTAACCAAAATGGCAGATTTAAAAAAAAAAACCACAATATCTTTTACCGTTATTGAGATATTTCTGATTTTGTGAAAAAAAAATAATGTTTTTCTAAACCTATATTATATTTGCCGGGTTTTAAGGTGCCGCTCCACATGAGAGTAAATACGCTAGTAACTCTCAAAAACTCTCGAGAATTACTCGCAGGAGGTTGTCCATTTGAGAGTTAATTTCGGCGATTTTTCTATCGCTACTAGCGAACTCGAGCTTCTAGCTTCTAGCGTTCTCGAGAGCTACTAGCGAAATTGAAACGCTGTTCGTATCTGGCGAGCTACTCTCCGAGAGTTCAGTGGAGGCCTGACGACTAGAGAGTAGAATCGCTTTTGACAGCTCGCAGAAACTAGCTCGTGAGTTTCTGCGAGCGAGTCTCAGAGACGTGTCCATTTGCGAGCAGCTGCTATCGAGAGGTTCTCTCTGGCATTTACTCTCATGTGGAGCGGCACCTTTAGTGTGAATTTCGCGGGGATGTAGATTTTGTATAAGAAAGTCATATGCTGTTCACATCAGATATTTATCCTTAAACAAGAGTTTGTCGAATCGTTCATAAGAGGCTGTCCATAAAATACGTCCCCACATTTAGGGAGAGGGGGAGGTCTGAAGTAGGGCTTCTCATTTCCCGTAGAAATTGAAATCCCGGGATAACGGGATGATATTTTACCCCCGGGATCCCGGGATCCCGGGATCCCGCTTGAGAAGCCCTGGTCTGAAGTAGTGAGACGAAGGTCTGAAGTAGTGAGACGAAGGTCTCATAAATGATCGTGAAAATGAGCTGCGGGGGACGGGGTTCGGAAAAGTCTAAAAGCAGTGTGACGTATTTTATGGACAGCTCATAAAACATTTCATAAAAATTCTTATTTTAAAAAACTAAAACAAATTTCCTAAAAGTAATTTTAATTTATTTCCCCAAAAAATTTACACTTGAATTTTTTTTTTAATTTTATTTTTTTCCCCAAAAATTTTACACTTGAATTTTAAATAAACCTCGTTTTCTGCTTATTTTATTTTCAGTATATAAAAGACTGGTGCAATCAGACAATAATAGAACGATATGGAAATCATTTAAGCTCTGGGTCACTGGAAATGTTGCTATCAGCCATCGTTTCAATTTTTCTAGTGGGAGGTGCGGTCGGATCTCTCGGCGGCGCTTGGCTTGCTGACCGGTTTGGCAGGTATTCAATTTTAAATCTAAAAACAAATGACAACGGTTTTTTTTATATTATATACCGAAACAAAAACTCTGCAATCAACACGAGTATAAATAATAAAAACACATTGAAACGTAATTACATGAATTTTGTTAGTAAACAAATTTTCGAATAAAAAATGAACTCGTCGAAATGTCCATTGATTGCGGGAAGTCACAGTAGTTTATTAATAGATTTTTTTTTTCAGTGGAAAATAATTTTTCGTTAGAAATAATTACAAAGTGTTTACAGCTTTTCGCCAATTTTTCACAAAAAAAAATCCATATCACAATAAAATCAGAGTGGAAATTCATATTAAAAACATAATATTAAATCTTAAGATACGCAAATAAATTTAGATAAGAGCTTGTATAGATGACGTCAAATTCTATATTGGATCAATTTTTTCCGCTACTGGGCAAACATTTGATAAGAAAAGTTCAATTTACTCCTCAGATTTCGCTTTATTCACGCGGGAATTTGTCTTTTTGATTAAATAATATTCACTCACATTGTTGGTCCATGCTTGAATGGGTTTAGATGAATTAGTTTTATTATTAAGCTTAATCTCTCAATTAATTTTATGACATGCGCAAATTTATAATCTTCAAAATACCACAACTCAAATGCAATGTTAAGGTCTTCAAATGGAGGGCAGTTAATCTATCTAAGCTTGTGTAATTTTCCATTCAGTTTCTTAGATGAATAAAGGTTAAAAGTTTGCAGCTAGATTTCCATATTACGCGTGGGACAGTTACGTTCAACCATGTTTTACTTTTTTTTGCAGTATAATAGTTAATTTAGCCTCAGAAATATTTCTCAAGTCAATTGGAGCAGTATTACACAAATGTCTTTCTGTCTGTTAGTATGTTAGTGAGTGTACAAAATTTCTCAAAAACGACTAGAGCTAGAGCCATGAAATTTTACAGGAATGGGGTGGGGGGAGAGTTAGCGCTAGTGTAACAGCTTTTTCGAAATGTTTCGCAAATTTAGTGATATTTTTTAGCGTTAAATGAATTAGGTGGAAATCGAAATTCGAAATCCTCGATAACTCGAAGTTTTGTCTGTCCCCTTCACCTTCGACTGATCGACGTTTCACTGTAAAACCAAAGATTAGGTAAACAGAGATAGGAATCCTAGAAGAAATGTTGGGGTCCCGAAAAAAATCCGACAACGGAAATGGAATCTTTAGCATTCCGTGCAAAGCGATTATTTGCTTTTATATTTTTACTCATAACTGTTAAAAAATCAATAAAAATATTGAAATTCCATGCGTTACTTGATTGAGATTGATAATTCTACAGTATTTTCCATACATTTTAAAAGAACTTGAAAAGTTCTGTTGTTTCTTATCTTTAGTTGTCTAATCTTCGGTCAAACTAAATCGACAAACAGCTTAAGACAAACATTTAGTCAAGATAACATAACTAAATCCCGTTAATCAGTACAGTCCCGTTAATCAGTACAGTCCCGTTAATCAGTACAGTCACCCGCGACTTATAGTGTATTCAAGGATTGCTTTCTCGCAAAAGAAGCTTTTCTTAGGTTTCGATATACAGAATGGCTTTTTTTCTTACCAAGACCATAGATCTAAAAATATAAATATATCAAAACAAGTTATGAAATAATTTTTTTATAATAAAATGAAATAAAGAAAGACCAAAAATTCTTGCAAACCTTCAATATTTTCTAACAGAATTAATTTAAAATCAAATTAAAATGAGACGAGACATTTTTCTTTCTTTTGAAATTGCTTGAAAGAGTGATAATTCGCTTTACAAATAACAAAATTCTCACTGTCGTCTCATGTGAACTTTTGAAAAGGAAGTGGAATAAAGAAATGAGTCATGCCCATATCGATAGATAATAAGAAATGCAAAGTTGATATCCACATAAAAGACAATTTTTCAAATGTAGGTCAATGTCATTTTTTTCATTTTTCATATTTTCTACTTTCAGAAAAGGATCATATCTAATTAGCGGATTGACGTTCCTAGTTGGCGCCGTGTTCTTCCTCTTCTGTCGCGTCGCTAAATCTGTTGAGATGCTCTTGATTGGCAGATTAATAGTCGGCCTAGCTTCCGGCCTAACAACAGCTACGATTCCAATGTATTTAATGGAATTGGCGCCTCTTGCCCTCCGTGGAACAATGGGAGTTATGTGTGCAATGGGCGTAACTGGAGGTGTAGTCGTTGGGCAGGTGTTCAGTCTGCAGGCGATCTTCGGAACCGAGGAACAATGGCACTACGCACTGGGATTCTATGCTATTCTCGTGATCATTTGCCTAATTCCGTCCTACAGTTTTCCCGAAAGTCCGAAATATCTGTTCATAGTGCGAAGCGATAAAGATGCGGCTGCGGATGCCCTAAGAAAGCTTCGTGGCGACAGACCGTCTGTGATTAACAAAGAACTTGAGGACATGGAAACGTATTTGACGGCCAAAGTACAAACACAAAGTCTACTTTCAGTTATCTGTGATCGGTCACTTCTACTTCCACTCATCATCGTCTGTGCCTTTCAAGGGGGGCAGCAACTTTCCGGAATCAATGCGGTAATTGTGATATATTACGTTTTTTACGTGCCATGATTTCTTTGGCGAAAAGCCTAACATCTAAGGGCGATTTTCAAACAAAGCCAAACTTATCCTATATTTGCATTACCAGACAGAAATATTTAGCATGAATTGAAAATTGACTTAAGATGTTATGGCTGTTTGCCACAGATTTAATTACTGCATCCCAACATCATGTACAAACTACTTATAAGCACTTCCGAGTATTCCTAAGTAAGGAAAAATCTATTTAGCAATACTGGAGGTACTTTTAAGTAGTTTACAAATAAAGTTGGAACGAATCTAATATGAATTTGTAATTGAAAAATGAAAATTTTAATTGTTTCCAATTCGCATTTCAGGTATTTTATTATTCAGTGTCGATATTTGAGAAGGCCGGCCTAACCAGAGCCGACGCTGAATGGGCAAATTTGGGCGCCGGTTGTCTGAATTTATCGGTGTCTTTATTCGGCCCGATTCTAATGTCCAAGGTGAACCGAAGGCCTCTTATGCTGATGTCTTGCTTAGCCAGTGCAATATTTTTATTCGCTTTGATGTTTGTTATTCATTATATTGTAAGTTTTTACACATTTTCTTGTTTTAAAATTATTTAAAATCGAAATTTTGGTGTTTTTTAGAATGTAGCGAAGTGGCTTCCAATTGCGAGCATCATCTGCGTCTTTAGTTACATTTTCTTCTTCCAATTCGGCCTTGGACCGATACCGTATTTTATTGGATCAGGTAAGGTTTATTAGAAAATTAATTCGAATGTGCAATCATCGTTGCAGGGATAAAGTATTTTGTATAAAATTAATTCGAATGTCCAATCATCGTTGCAGGGATAAAGTATTTTGAACTGTCGGAAAAGTATAAATCAATTTCTTGAGAAAATAGTATTGCCCTTACAGAACTTTCGGTTTAAAATTTCTAAACTTTGATATTAGATTCACAGGTGGCGACTTTCCCCCAATATTGCGAATTTCCCCCCAAAAAAGGAATAAAAAATTGTTATCTATACAAGATCTTGCCACTGCCTCCCACTTGCGACTTTCCTATTCTCCTCTGTCATCGCTCTTGCGGTAAAACTACTCATCTTTTGGTAAACGCCTAATGAAAATCGCTTTAGCGCGATATTACACACGGCAACTTTCGGGCTTACTTAAGCCGATTTTTGGGAGAAACGACTGAGGAGGGAAAAGTTGCCACTCGAAATCATGGCTTATCGACAATCTGCATACATGCAAAGCGTGTGAACCGGTTTGGGAAAAGTAGTAGGCAGAAATCATTTTCGTTCTGACCGTCAGCAGGTAAAGATCTTGGGAAGTATATGAACAGCAGCAATTTCAATGGTTTGAGTCCACACACACCCATGTAAACTTGTGTAGCATATGCAAACAGGATTGGCTTATTTAAGCCACAAATGTAAGCACATTGGCTTATTAAGCCCAAAAGTTGCCGGCTTAAATAAGCCAAGTGTAATATCGGACTTAGCGGTTCAGGAAATATCTGGAGAGGGGTTACAGGGAAAGGGGTGAGTGGTAGGCAATTTATTAAAGGCACCACCTATTCAATGTTGAAAACTCAATCAAAATCCCATCAGAGATTTATTATTAAGCAGAGGAGGGGGTTAACGTGCGAGGGAAAGATTATTTTTTAATGACAAATGCAAAAAAATAAGATTAAGCAGAACGTTGACGAGCAAAGGAAGAGATATTCTAATGACAAATACAAACTTCAGTGGTGTCCTTTATGTAGGACAAAAAACTTTCATCCCAATCGGTCGAACAGATCAAAAGTGGTATACCAAATATGGCGTTCTGTCGCATCACAAGATATTTAAACACAGTCAAACTAATTTGGACGTCTTTCCGTCTACAAACGGTTAATATTTCCACAACCAAACAAATAAAATAAAAAAGATTGTACAAAAAACAATCGTTTGTGGAGGAGCTTAAATTTTTTTCACTGTCTTTAAAAAAAATACACAATACGTCAGAACAACGCAATTTGGTATGCCAAAACTCTAACGTAGTGGAAGTCTACTATTAAAAATATTACTTTTATACGGCCACGTGACCATCGTAACAACGAAATATACCTGCACTAATATTTATCAAACTCCATGCCATATCTTATAAATAAAACAGCTTAATACATTTGTCGATAAAAACCTAAAGGAAAAATCGATGAAAGGGAAAACGAATTTCGCATAAGAAAATTTAAATTCACCTTGAAATGCCACAAGACATTTTCCTCATATTTCATTTAATAAACGGTCGCATTCGAAATTGATTTATGCTTGCTTACAACAAAGCGCCAATAAAACTGCAATCGATTGTGGTTTGTAAATACAATTAGACCCACCTGTGGAAATGGAAATCTTGTCACGGTTCAATGCACTTTCGTCACGTTTATTCCACTTGAGTTGATATACCTCTGAGTTATTGCGATTGTTGTAATACAGACATTCCTCGGGCATGTGAACAATCTATAAAGAAAATAACAATCAAAGTACAGACAGCTGTTACATGAACAATTACCATTAATTTCACTTTCGATAAAGCTAAAATAGCGCTTTATTTAGATGGAACTCATCTAAAATTAGATTACTGGCGCGAAAGGTCAATTGGTTGAATTGATTTTGTCGTACTCCAGCCAATTACTAATTGAAATCATAGTCGAAACAAAGATGCGCACATACCAATCAATTAATTTAAAACGTTTCATTTTAGTTTCGTTAATTGATGGACCGTGACCAATCTAGATTGATATCTTTACGCGTGATTTTCATTGCCGATTAAAGATTTTTTCGAGTCATATGCCCGAAATGCGTTCTTAATTGAATTTTCCAATTTACTAAATGGTTTAATTTAAGAAATTTCGCTAGAAATGAAAGTGTTGAAGTTTGATTTAATTTTTTATTTCGTTGTGTTTAATTTTAGAACTCTTCGACGTCGCTCCCCGTCCAGCTGCCATGTCTTTGGGCAGTCTATCATCGTGGGCGTGCAACTTCATCGTTGGAATGGCCTTCCCTAGCCTACAGACTGCGTGGGGTGCCTTCGTATTTCTACCGTTTTCGATAACTTGCCTTATTCTGTTCCTTCTGACGAAATTCTACTTGCCAGAGACGAGAGGACGCGATCCGTTGGAAGTTGCACCTCTTGTGGCAAATGGTTTTAGGTCGCGTCCAGTTTCATGATGAATCTTAAACATCATCAATGAATTAGTGTTACGAATAAAATAATCAAATGATTTTTTAAGTATATTTAAGACCAAATGAAATTGTTTTTAATTAAAATTAAGAAATTGCTTGTAGTTAGGTGAAAAAAAAGTTTAAATTTTACTATAAATTCTTATTGTTCTCACAGTTAGAATATCATATTGGCTTCCATAGATAATAATTGATAAGTATTTAAAGTGATCTTGCCACTGTACAACATTTGTTTACTTTACACAAAATTTATTTAATAAATTTGTAATATTTTGGTAGTTTGTTGATTTTTTATTTAATTTTTTCTTCATAATGTTTATATTTCAGCACCAGTTTGGTAGCAATCAAGTCCAGATTTGTAAAAACTTTTGCATTTGTAAAGAAATGATAAAAAAATGAAAATGTAAACTTTTCAATTTTTGCGAAAGCAATTAAATGAAAGAGATTTAGGATTTCTGGGGAAAAATGTGGATATAAACATTGGGGAAATTAGTTCTTTTACTGTTGGAAGATCCTGGGAGATTTTCTTTACTATCGTACAGAATCCAACCGGAGGATTCGATTGTTTCGAAATTTGGCTACACATTAAGTTTGTGATTTCATGAACAAAAGAAAAATGTCAAAAAAAAATGTGGAAAATTGCATGAGTTTTCCCGATGGTAAGGGATTGTCCAAAAAATACGTCACTTTTAGAGAAATGGTCGGCGGTACTAAAATCCCTAGAAAAAATCGTGGAAGGGGCTTTTTAAAAAATTTAAAGTGACGTGACGTTATTTTTTTACTCTGGCGAAGGTATATGCGTGTAGGGGGAGAGTTAAACCCTTATTATGATTGTCAATTCACAGTTGATAGTAATTATCAATTAAGTTGATACATCGGTATTACGAATGTCAATCGGTGTCAACTTTATTGATAACTATCAACCGTTGCCAGCGACCACAAATTTGTGGTTGATAGGATAAGGAAGATAACAGGTCTATTTGTGAGTTTTCTTTGAAATGTGGTCAATTGATGAAAATGAGACTACAGGTCAAAAAATATGTAGCAAATAAGGATTTTAAGAGATAACATAAACCCATTCAAATTGAACAATCGGACGTAATTTGTTTGGTTATGTTTCCCTGACCGGTATGACAAAATCGAGTATTTTTCAGTTTCATACACGATTTCCGGCTGTCATAGAACCATTCAGATCTTTATGGCAAGGACGCTCCTAATTAATTATACAGCGGTTTGCTCCCATTTATTTTTGGCATCAAGTTTAAAACATTCCTTTACTATTATTGGATTTTTTTCCATCAGCGCCACTAACTTATTTAGCTGGTTTCTGTTGATGACTCGAAAATGATATTTTATCATATTTTTTAATTGTAAAAATCATTTTGACAAGATTTTAACCAAAGCAAAGTTCATAATCGACTTCTTGATAAACGTCAAAACAATTTCATTCACAATAGATTGACATTCGTAATACCGACGTATCAACTATCAATTGTGAATCGAAATGTTCACAGAGTTCTTTATTCAATTTACGTATACGAAAATACATCCTCGATGTGAAAAAAAGTTTTTTTTACTTTAATATTACAATTATCTAAAGATTCAGACAGTGTTTCAGACATGATTAACCCATGAATAAGTTGTGTCCTCCAGTGGATTAACACTGCGCATTGATTGCTTTGTCATGCAAAAGCTCCTCGTTTTGTTGTAATAAATCAGCAACTAATAGTTTTGACTGCTTTTCAGCCATCCTGGTTGTCCGACTTGAAGTTGCAATAGTTTCAGAAATGCTAAATAAAGTTGGAATAGCATTTACCTTCAATTTTCGATTATGTACAAACCCTGTAAAATATAAACATTACTTAGAGTTTTGCTATTTACTCATATCTTACCCATTTCATACTGCACATTATTTTCGAAGCAATCAGGTACAAAATGTAGGCTACAAATTCTCGCAGTTTTTATATTAAATGTATCCTTTCTTTAACAGAAGTTCGTTTATTTCCTCAATAAAAGTTGGTCCTTGGGAAATGTATGGAAACTCGTCTTTTCACTGTCTTTCTTTTCGTTGTTGCACACGGCACAAACACCCATTTCAATGTCTTAAATTTTAAACACTTAGTTCTTGAGGTTAGTTTTTATATTACAGCACTTTTAATTACTTTTCAAACACTTAAAACTGAGATAAAACCACAAATTCTAAATTTTCCATAGACTTATTAAACATCTACGCGCAGCTGACGTCACAATCTCTTGACAGCAAAAATCCAACATGGCGGACCTGCGCAATGCGCAATCTGTTGTATTTGATTCATTATAAGGGCCTGAATCTTTAAAAAAAGGTTTTAATGAAACAAAACAACAATTTTTAATGAGAGTTTTTTACATATACAATTATAAAAGTAATGTTTTGTTATCATTGATAATTCTTCAGTAATATACACTGAAGGTTTTGTGGAAAGGCACAGTTTCGAGATCTTGTGCATGAGATCTTCGATAATCCCAAAGAAAATGATCCAACAGAACTGAATTAACATTTTTACTTGATATCTGAGGATGATTGTTTTTGATTTGTTCCAGGATCAACTTTTTTAATTCTTCCACGATGTAAATTGAAGCTGCCCGGATTTCAACCTCTCTCTCATCGCCATTCTTTAGAATTTCATTCTTCTTCAACGCATCCAGAAGTTCCGGCGTGTATTCTAGGGCTCCGAAGGCCACTAGAACTTGAGGCACCCTGTAGTCCGCAAACATCGTCAAAGTGTCGATATCGTCGAATTGTCCCAGTCCCTGCCCTTGAAAACATGCCCAGATGTCGCCAATTAGGATTTGCGCTCGTTTGTACAGGGAAACCCTCTGCCCTTTATAGTCCGCCTCATCGCGGAAAGCGGGAAACTCCGACACAACCAAATTGAGCAATTTTTGGGCCGAACGGTCACAGGATTTGATGCAGTTTTCAAACGACCCATCGTATTTGTTCAGCAACTTGTCACTCGCCTCCTGCAGGCACTGTACTCGTTCCTCTATCAATGGAATGTGCGATTTTCCATCGTCTGACCGGAAAATATGATCCACTTGCTCCCTCGTTAGCTGTCCATAAACCTTTGGATTCGATATGTCCATTCCTTCCTTCTTGGCGCGGTTGATTCCAGCACACAGAGCGAAATATCCCGTATTCTCTTCGATCCTCCACTTTGTGCTGTCTTTTCCTGTGAAATAGTGAACGATATTCTTGCTTGGAGTCCAGAAACAAAAGTTCAAAGCATCAATTAGGAACAGCCAATCGATTGCGTCTTTGTCTGTTGGTTTCGGGTGGTGTTCATGTTGGGAGAAATTGCTTGGATCAAGCGTTTTATCTTTTAATGAAACCATAATCCTCTTTGCAAGGCATGCAATTCCTGCGGGACGAACTTTTAGAAATTTTGCCCTCTTCACTACAAATTCTCCCGATTCCCTTGGATTGAGACTCATAATTGTGGATTGACGAGTCTAGACGAGAAACAAATGAAAATTAAAAGAAATTAAATTAATATTTTAAATTCAACAAGTGCGTACATAAAAACACGAAACCCGGGAACAGCTGTCATAAATTACCCACTGAAAGTGTTACCAGAAGTTTGCTTTTCAAGAGATTTTTCAACGATTTAAATTTAAGCGCGAACATATTTATTTTACACATGTGGACAAAAATATTGCTGCTGAAATGTTTAAGTAACAATTATTAAAGGCTTAAAATTTTTAAATACTTTACCATTTTAATTAACTACTAACAGCACTCTAACTAACTCTAACTTTGACACTTTTTATAGCATTATAGTAAATCAAATACAAAATCTGTTTAAAGGCTTTTATTATACATGCCTTAAAATTTAAAAAAAAACGTATTTTTTAAAATCTTGATTGTAAAGTTTTTTTGCTGTTATTTTTTGGATTTCGTAATGAAGCTACCTGCTAAAAAAGCGGTCAGAATTATTATTTCTTCAATTTTGATGATTGATTTGAAATTAAAATTACTTTATCTATAGAACTGGAGTTTTAAATTACATTATCTATAGACTAGACATACATAATGATTTTATATAACAGTTTAAACCTTTATTTTTATGAAATGAACAATTTTCCTCCTATTTTTCTTTGTGTGATCATTTTTTTATCTAATATGCGCTTTTTTGCGAAACAGCTTCGTTAAAAATTTATCAAATTTTGTTAAAAACGGTTAGGCGCCGTTTACATCAGATACATTATTCCGCAAATTTTATTCTATGATACAAAATTACACAAGTTGGTTTCTGACAAAAATGATGACAATAAATTTCACACGTATTTACATTGAAAATCGAATTTTTGAATAATTTTTAAAAATGGTTTGTTTTTGGATCACTAAAATTTCATTGGTTCAGTCGTTTTTGGCCCGTTTCAAAGAACCGGTTTGCATCTCCGGAAAAAAAACATGTATGAAACTCAACAATATACCATATATTTCGATTTTTAGTTATTTTTAAAGTAGAAATTGAAATATAAACTGGTCGCGTAGATTTTTTTGTAATAAATTCCAATTTGATTATTATTGCGAATTGTACGCGTACACTTTGTGTTGTATGTTTCTAAAAATAAAACCAACTATACTAGACAGATATTTATTTTCAAAATAATTTGTGTTCTCCATTTATTTGTTGTAACAAACATATTTATTTGAAAAAAGTGATCGTATCGAAGGTCTGCAAAGTGCATAATCCTGATTTTTGCCTTATTAACATTTTTACTACAAAAATTCTTACAAACGCATTCCTCGATCCGCCAGCAATTTAGTTGTACTCCAGAAAGTCATCTCGAAACCGGCGTATAATGTGCAGACCAGTAGCCAGAATCCCATCATCATCAAGTGATCTTCATTTTTATCTGCTCTTCGCTGGATCCATACCAATTCCATACCCAATCTATCCATCCATCCATCCCTTCGAAAAACCACCTTATCCTTGGTCCTAATGTGTTATTCATGAGGAACAACGCAAAGAACTGGATTTCTTTCGTATATCAAACTATGAGTAATTCTTTCGAGATCACAAAACTTTACCTGCGTTCGACCTCGGTTAAATATGTCTCCTCCGGTATAAAATGCAGACAATAGAAAATCGAGTCAAGCATGTTCAGAATCCCAGAGATTCTCCTCTTAATCCTCCCTCTTATGCACCGCTTCCATTTGCAAAAGTTTGTTGACCGATCACGATCGATACAAAAACGGCACAAAAAACATCTTCGAACGATGAAAATGCCAATAAGAGAAAATCAAAGGCCGAAAACGTACGTACGCACGCATTTTCTACCTTATATGGGAAATTTTACTCCATCGCGGGATGCGTGGTGTAGAAATCCCAAAGGCAAGGACGATCAGGACTTAACCTGTGCGATCGCAAGTTTTTACCGGCTTTAGCGTTCACTAGTTTTCTTGTGGATTTTTTCGCTGTTACTATTTGGATTTTGTAATGAAGTTTCTTGTTTACCTCTACCCCCTTTTGCCGGGTGGATATATATGTATACATTGTGTCACCCTACCGGTTGATCATGACTGTGTTTCTTCGCAAGATGATCTATAGACCTTGGTTAAGGTATAGTAAGCTCGTAGTGAGGGTAAAAAGAATCAAACCAACAGGAACATTATTCCTGCAAAGCCTCTGATCTTCTCCTTACCCCCTTTACTTCCCTTTCTTATCCATCGACGATCGAGAAAATACCTCTTTGCAACTATGATAACGTTCTGATCGCAAAGTAAGTCTGGAATCGATCGGTGGTGGATTTTCTTTTGCGTTATTCGGAATTTTCTTCGTCCTCGGAGACAAGTTATCGCGACAGCTCATTACTAATTCTGATCATGGTGGAACAGAGCCATAAACAATAATGTTGTCCGTTTAATGGATGCTCATCTCAAGACTTTAATTAGGATTGTACATTGCATAAAAAACTAATTTAATCAAAATTTCGAAAGGATATCACGATGAATTCATCTAATTCTTTATCAGCGAAAATGGTTCGTGGAGGTACCTTATGAATTTTTGGTTTTAATTTAGATTAGACCATTGCAAAATAGGAATTTCAAACGAATTTAATGATTTTATAATTTTTTTTTTAAATTTAATTTTGGGCCGATGACAGGAAGAAGACCAAAAAATGAGAAGCATAAAATGTAGATGACTTTTAGCATCTACAATTTTTCGTACCTCGGACCGATTGTATCTTGGTTCATGTGCCATTAAGAATAAACCATAACACTTCTGCAAACACATCCTTCTATGATTTTTAGAGTATTTCAATGGCCGCGTTCAGACGTGGTGGAAACCAAGTTACTCTGGGTGAAAAAAACCTGCTTGCGTTCTCACGTAGTGTTTTTCAACTTTTGCGCTGCAGTGTATTTACACATGCTGTGTCAATGTGTGCGTGTAGCAAGAAAAATTTTGTGAACCCCCACCATTGAACTCTATGTGTGTATGTGTTTTCAACCAAGTTCACCCGGCCTAGCCAGCAGATGAATTCCCCGCATACACCCGATAGCGTCTGGCCAGTAAAATCGAGTGCAAAGTTGGTGAAGTCAACCAGTTTCCACCACGTCTGAACGCGGCCAATGAGAGTTGTTCTGTTTTCAAACGTCGGCAAGTATATTTGTATACCCACCAGGCCAACAAAAACTATTTTCGCAACTAAAAACTAGCTTGTTGGGGATCCCGTCAGATAGCGCTATCTGAAAAGTAACTGTAAATTTTGCTGTGGTATTTTCGGAAATTGGTAAGGTGATTCATCAGTTTTATTGGCTTTAACTCATTTAAAGCCATGACGACCGCCATTAGTCTTTCTTTCATGAATCTTTATATGATCTTGAAATTTAAGTTTAGATTAAGATTAGAGATCTTCCAGTTACCGGATTTCTTTTGATATATTGATCAACCGGCAACTGTATTTGCAATACTTTGCTTGAATACTTTTTTTTCCGCGTGAAGGTTTGATCGACTTCGTACTATTTTAAAAATACAATATACATAATAGGTTTTTTATTAAATTAATTCTATGGTCTGGTGATTGATTAAACGTTTTCAACTTCCGATTCCGAGTTGTGCTGCAAATTACCCAAGAAGCATATCAATTACGAAAAGATAATGATAGCGACCATAGCAAAAAGGAAGAAGCAACAAATTAAAATAACATAATGTCAAACATCACGTACTGATTTGATAATTAGAAGTCCCGTTATTTGACTGGTGTCAGAATCAGCCGCTGAAACTGGAAACCAACGTCAAACCGACTGTCCGCGACCGAGTGACATGCATACATTTCCTACAGGTAAATCTAAAAATAAAAAAAGTGTGTGGAAATAAACCTTTGATGAGATTTTACTAAATAAATGTCAACCACAAGAAAATTGAAAATCCTATTAGGCAGTCATCTCACATATTAGCCATCATTGACGCCCTTAAGTGGACAGTAATGGGTCTCTTTGGTGTTGATCCACCGTGATTTGTTCATTACTGAAGATCAGGGATTTTGCACCTGTCCACATTGTCAAATTATGCTTCTTCATTTATAATTTAGCAAAGTAATCACCCCGCACCCCGCGTAATTTGGTTACCGATAAAGATATTCACATTTCGCAAAGTTTTTAATGTTCTGCACTGTTTTGCCCCAATCCATAGGCAACGGGAGGCACGTGCAATATAAATATGGCTTCCTCTTCCGTTTTGTCAAATTGAAAACAATGAGGTTCGGTTCGCAATCGCGGTGGATGTGAATATGCAGATGTGCTGCTCTGGTAGAATTTCTTGGGATATACAGTAGAGCTACGGACAGCTAATTAGTGAGTCTTATGGTGTCGTCTTCAATTCCTAACCATGAGGCATGTTTTCGACTTCCGGGGTATCTTCTTCAACTCCTCGTATGAAAATAAAATTGTTTAAAAATTTTTTTTTGTCTGGTCGATGATGAACGAATTGAAGAACGGTGGGTTGATTAAGCCATGTCAATTGAAGCAATTAGGAATAAATTGTAGTTTATCTTCTGTTTTTTTTTTCTTTATAGCTTCAGCCAGAGCTTAGGGGAAAACCCTTTAATGCCGAAGCACAGCTCTGTATTTTTACACAAATAAAAAGGTTTCGATAATTTGTGGGAATAGGAAGTGATTAGGTAATTTTGACGAACAGTTTTGTTCACAATCCTGTTGGATTAACAAAAATCGGAATAGTTTGTAAATGAAAAATTTTTTTGCAGACCTTATAAGCCGAGAAATTCCATAATAGGAAAAAATTGTGTTTCAGAAGTCGAGGTTTGTTTATAAAGAACTAAATTACTGGCTTCTGTAATATTGGGAGTTTGAATGTATTTCCACCATATGCAAGAGATGGCGCTCATCTTGTCCCGAACTGGCCCGAGAAAAAAGGATGGTTAAATAAGTATGATCAAAGCCACCCCTCGTGGAAAAATTCCTGCAGACGTCCATGGGCGTAATATTTTCAACTATATTTTCAACTGTGCACTTACCCACCACTAACATTGATTGTTTACACTTCATGACGGCTTCAGTTATACGAGTTAAAGGAACAAAAATACCGATTCTATATTCAAACATATGTGGTTATTTGGAATCGAAATTACTTTATACCTTGTTAAGGCTTTTACCAGTCATTTATCAATCTGGCTCCAAAGGACCAAAAAAAATCAAAAATTACAAACTCAAAGGAATTTAGAATGTAAAAAAAGAAGAAAAGAAAACGAAAGTTATGCGAAAAGGAACAAAGGAAGCGGCAGTCAGAACGAGGCGCCTCTTTATCTCTGGTTGGTGGCTAACGCGAAACTATGGACCTCATGCACATCCATTGTATTCAATTTGAAATGGGCATAAAAATATTGCCAAGGGAATTCAATGCTAATAAATAATTGATTTATAAAATTAGTACGAGGTACTTAAGGGATATGCCCCCAAACGATTCATCATGAGGCATCATCATGGGCCATTGTTCTCATAAGAAATGTTTAGCCATTAGGTGGACACTCATGAAATTCATTGCTTCTGTTCGTACTCTTTAATAGTTTTTTTTAATCTTCCTTTACTGAGGATACCCTACTTTGCTCCCTGAACAAAAAATAACCAAAAATCAAGCGATTAACTTCTTATACTCGCAATATTCCCCTGACCGAAAGATTTTCACCTATGATTGAAAGCACATTTTGTTGATTTCAACTATATTAGCTTAGCGTTTCTAAAAATACCTTCCTTGCTGGTTTTTTAAGTGATCTGACTAAGAAAGAGACAATTTCGTTTTGACTTTTTTCTTAATAGTGGAGGACAATGTTTCCATTTTTCAAAAGATCATCTAGTCCAGAAAAAACTCGATTCGAATTGATCTCTGGCGCTCATCGTTTACGAGTAAATTTAAGCAATACGTTGCTTTTTGCTTCCGACAACGTCAAATAGTTGTCGCGTAAATTATCTTCTAGTTGTGACGTTTTAGTGTCCTTGAATATATTTGGGTCAACAGGCATTTTTATACATTTTTAAAACGAACATTTTTTGCGTTGAACTTTTACCGAAAAGCAGATTTTATTTATGTTGTAAAGAAAATATTATTGTTTGTATCAAATTAATATCTTTCTATGTTATTTAATTGCCATTCAGTTCTTTCTCTTTAAATGGCGCAGTAGCCCGTCCAGTTCGGGCTTCTCTAATTTGAGGTTTCCTTTCGATTTTTGTCTAGATTAAAAACTATGCAAAGCCATGGTGTTTACAAGGATTTGTGGCACCCGGAATACATATTTTAATTTGTCCATAGATCCCGGATGAGCTGAAACATTCCCGCACAGCGCCCAGAAATTTTTTTTCCCCTTTTGTATATTTTTTTAAACAAAAGCTTCATCAATTTTTTTTCAATTTTTTTTCCTTTCCAATTATTTTGTGTTTGATTAGTATGACTAAAAATCTGAAATTACGTCTGTTTTCCCCTACGCTTATATAAAATATATATCCTGGTCTTTGAGATATCCTTACGGACTTTTTCACTTCAGAATCGGACTCAGCGACCCCAAAAATCCCCGGGAAAGTTTATTTTTCCGGAAAATTTGAGGAAAATGTTAATCTGGGTATCCTTACAGGACCTTCCATTGTCCTAAGAAGGATAACGTAGTCCTAACCAGTGAAAATATTGTGTTATCATCATAAATGTGGAAAAATTCAAGTCAATCGGTTGAGTGGCAGTGGGTCAAGATTAGATTGCAAGATTTGACCCTGACAGACTGATAGATACGAAGATAGATGCTAAAGAAAAGCATTTAAAATGTTTAAATTCAGCTATAGTCATTAATAATTGACGCCTTCGTGTAAAACTTTGAGCTTTTGAAGGTGTTTGTTTAAGTTTATTATTTCGTCCTTTAAGTTTCGCTCTCATCGAAAAGTGTTGCCCACTATTTTCGACTCTCGTTCTCGGGAACGAAAACGATTTGCAAGTTCGGCCACTGTCTAAGACTATGTTTACACACAGATTGGGCATGAACATGGGACTGAACGAGACTGTCAAAATACAGGGACACCCCCACTTCCTCGTCTTGCCTGTATTTTGACAGTCTCGTTCAGCCCCATGTTCATGCCCAATCTGTGTGTAAACTTAGTCTAAGAAGAGCTATTTTGGGCACGGCTGTATCAATTGGAAACTTGATATAGGACTCAAAATTCTGGAATTAGAAACAAACTTAATAAACTCAAGCAAATAACAAACCAACTACCAAAAAATGCAAGAATTGCCAATATTTCTGCTCCCGGGCCTAACTTTTGAACTGTTGGTTTTGGTTTGTCATGAAATTAAAACATTCTGCTACTGAAATTGCCGTCACACCAGTGTATCTATAAGTAATTTTTTTAAACCAATGAAGCTCTATTAAAACTATGACGACGGTAACGGTCCAACAGAAATCACACGTGCACCGACTGTAGACGCAGCGACTTCAATTGATCCATGGTCAAGGTAATCGTTGGGATGCGATTATTCTGAGAAAAGCCTTTGGTGGAAATTTCTGAACACTGTAATTTTTTTTAAATAATTTGAAATGTTTTAGAAAAATAACAGCTTTGGTGGACGGGTTGAATGTTTGTTCCATAGATATACTAGATCGCTCGATTTGATGTCTCAAATGGTCCCATTTCAATACAGTTCAGTGAATCAAAACGAGTCAAGTAAGAGCAAGATAACCGTATGAAAATAAATATAGTCCTCTCGTTTAAACCGTGAGATGTCAAAGGAAAATAGACTTTCGGAATGGTGTTGGCGCCTAAAGTTATTTGTTTGCGCCTAAAGTTAGTCTCAAACTTGTGAAATTTGAATTTCGGGGCAAACTAAATTTGAATTTTGCGTCCTTATACAGTTCAGTGGATGCGTTGAAGTACGATAAAGAGGGAAATACTTTTGGGACCATTTTTCAGCAGATCTTTGTATGGTGACAGTTGTTCTATGTTATATAGTTCTGTGGTTTGTTCATAACTTTGTTTGACTATGCGCTAATACAAAATACCCTTTCCTCCTTGTCCCTTCCTCTTCTATCTCTTGTACCGTTAATGGTGTTAACGACATCGGTTTATATTGCTATCACGCCCTCTGCTGTTGATAGGTTGCAACGTAAAAACCTTACAAATGTTGTAATTCATCCATGGTTCGCAATCCATGTAAAAAAGCTAGGCGGCGCTAGTGTCTGAGTATAGTAAGTACTGTACCCAGTGAATTTGAAGAATATTTTATTTGAATTTGGCGAAGAAAACGCGCCAAACTTGAGAAAAATGTTTTTCGCTGTAGCCGAGGATGATGATGATTAAAACTTTCGTTAATTGGGGTCGTAATTTTTATTGGTTTTAGCAAAGTAGGTTTTAGTATAGTATACATAATTTTTATCAGTGTAGAAATGGTATAGCGCTATTATTATTCCGGTCAAGGCGAAGATGTTGCTGATAATGGCGATCGGATCATAAAGAACTATACCAGATTTCCACAAATGGCCAAATCTCCTTTTAATAAGATACGAAAAATGTCGCCGCAATGTCTTCTATGATTCTCAACTTCTTCTATTTAGCGACATTGGCTGTGGATTTTACTTTTTCCACACGTCATCCGTCATCCCAATTGAATCTCGGTATTTTTATCAACGTTTCCACACTGACTATGTTGCTTCTAATACGACATAAGCATAAAAACCATAGATCAACAACAGCATTTGATGCCATATCGACTGATAGTTCAATGATTTCGATTTGTCTTTTCATTTTTTTTTTTAATTTTTAGTTTCATGGCCGTAGGATCTATTCATTTATTGTCAGGCCAACGAGAATATTTCATTATGCGCATTTTTAATTTTTACCGATGAAAATATAATTACTTTTTCAATAGGTATTTTATTTATGTTAGATTGAGCCGCTATCAGGATCTTCTTCATGTCCATCCATCAGTGATTTGTTCTCACAGTTGACGCGATTAATTGACTTTGGATGAAGTTAAACCGTTGGATTCTATGGAAAACTCCATAAACGCGTCAAGTGGGATGCTTTTGGAATTTTCTAACGTGTCACAAAAAAATATCTCGTAAATCGCGTTTTACATTAGCAACATTATAGTAAAACAAATCTTTTAATGTCTAAATGGTTGTAAATATAAATATACTTATTTGTTTTGTAGCTATTTCGATTTACTTTTTCGCACTTAAAAAAAAATTCCAAGAACTTGGAATTCAAACCACAAAGGGAAGTATAGTTTTCTGAATTACAAGAGTTTATACATTTTATTTTATGTTTTTTCTAAATTCATAATTTTTTCATAAATATGTTAGTCATATGTGTTGTGTTGCCTTGCGTTGTTGTATTCTAAAAACAGTCAAACAAATTTAGATATTTTTCCTTCTTCAAACAAATTTAGATATTCCGAACCTGGGCGAAAAAGATTGTAGAATTTAAAAATTTTAAATAAATAAATCACTTTTTGAACCACAGTGCATGTCTCAAATGCTCGAGCTGATCCAACCAAACTATTGACAGATTCGGAATCTGAAACCTAACATACCGAAAAAACGATATGCAAAAAAAATGCTTTTTTTAATGCTGACGGCGATGGTCCTATTTATGCGAGAAATTAAAGCACATAATTGGTAGGGATTCTATAATTTTCGCTTATGACATGTCTTGAGTTACTTCCTATTCAAATTTCACGAAATATTTTTAGAAAAATTTACCGATGCCTTTGAAAAGGATATTAAAAACCTATTAATAGGGTTCTCGTTAAGAAATTAGTTTCATTTGATTGAATTTCCATTTAAATAAATAATATTATGTTTATGGCGCGTGCATGCGTTATCAAGTTGCGCAAACGCGACCAATTCAATTCGCTATAGCCATCAGCTCGTGCCAGACGCGAGTCGCAGAAGCGCACTCTTAAAATAGCCGCCAAAAGTGTAACGATTTTCCTCTATGAGGTTTTTTTTTTGAATTTCCGTCGGGGAAAAGTGGCAAACAAGGCGAGGTATTTTATTTCACCTAATATGGCTCATCTGGCCATATTTGGTCCGGGGCTATTTCTAATTATGGATTTAAAGTCAGCTATAGAAGCATCTTGCCTGCGAGATCTGATCTCTTCGAGTCGATCGTCTCAGAGTTAGTTTCTGTGATTTGCATGACGATTATTACTAAAATATTTGTGATTTTCCACTCTGTCGTCGATCTTGTTTGGTTGGCGTTGGAGGGTGGCGCTTAGTTTTAAATCTTAAAAACGCATCGATCTGCAGTTTTTGAAGTGAAAACTTCTTTAGCGGCGTTGTGAGTGATTTCAAACTCGATGAAACGAAAAAGCGACAGTAAAAAGAGATAGGATATTTTAGCCTACGAGAAAATGAGATAGAATACAGATGGGTGCCAGTCAATTTATCGTAAACAAGATTGAAGGGAAGGGGAAAGGGGTAGGGGAAGAGGGTGGGGTACGGGAAGGGAAAGGGGAGAAGGGAGAAGTGTTAGGAGGGAGGAAGTGGAGAGAGGAGGCGATAAATTATGTTTCGTCATAAATTGCAATATATACATATCTACTCGTATATAAATAAAAATGGATGTTTTATTGTTTGTCTGTCTGCCTGAGATTACAAAACTCAAAAACTACTGGACCGATTTTTATGCGGTTTTTTGCAAAATAATCTGTGTTGCCAGGAGCAGGTTTTTAGCTATGTAGATTTTCAAAATTCGAAACAGAAGGTCCTGTAAGGATAATGAAAATATCCTTTTTCCCATTTTTCCCCGGAAAAATTTGCACTATAGGGTTTTTGGGGTCACTGATCACGAATCCGATATTAGATTTTCAAAATTCGAAACGGAAGGTCCTGTAAGGATAATGAAAATATCCTTTTTCCCATTTTTCCCCGGAAAAATTTGCATTTTAGGGTTTTTGGGGTCGCTGATCACGAATCCGGTATTAGATTTTCAAAATTCGAAACGGAAGGTCCTGTAAGGATAATGAAAATATCCTTTTTCCCATTTTTCCCCGGAAAAATTGGCACTATGGGGTTTTTGGGGTCGCTGATCACGAATCCGGTATTAGATTTTCAAAATTCGAAACGAAAGGTCCTGTAAGGATAAATATCCTTTTTCCCATTTTTCCCCGGAAAAAATTGCATTTTAGGGTTTTTGGGGTCGCTGATCACGAATCCGGTATTAGATTTTCAAAATTCGAAACGGAAGGTCCTGTAAGGATAATGAAAATATCCTTTTTCCCATTTTCCCCGGAAAAATTTGCATTTTAGGGTTTTTGGGGTCGCTGATCACGAATCCGGTATTAGATTTTCAATAAAAATATAATATGACTTTTGAACTTGGTACCAATATTATAATAATTAACGCTATAACTATCCCACCCCTGATACCGCATTCGTCTCATTCTCTCGCTGTTTAGTTTTCCTAAGGTTTCACTTCTACCGCGTGTGCACTGCACACACATGTTTTTTTTTCAGATTTGAGATTATCTGGACGTTAGTTGAGAGCTGCTTGGAAGGATGATGTCTCAATACACGCTACAAGATGCTATTTTCAACGTTACACTAACGTTACACTCTGTTTCGTTATTTTTAACGGTCACTGCTATGCGTGGCCGTTACGATATCGTCCATTAAAACTAAACTATGCCCAAAGAGTTGTAGAAATCCATATCAATGTAGATGCTGGCCTCAAAAGAGCTTTCAAATTTAGAATTAATTCTAATTATAGTTTTACGCGATGACGATGAAAATGTGTAGTCGTGGTCGTTATAAGATGAGATCGTATACCGATCATGTGTAGAGTCTAGCGATTTGAATTTGATCTCAATTTGTTCTGCTACGATAAAACTTTAAATTCGGTTGTATCTTTAGATTTTCTATAAGTATGTTTGATAATGGCTACAAATTTCTCATTCAATACTATGACATCACACGTTTAGATAGCGATCACGATCAGATTCTCGTGCTATTGCGATCAACGATCAACGTTCCTTAGCAAGTTCAAATTTCATCCGTAATTGTGTGAATTTCGTTATAAAATTAGCACCAAAATTTTCATCTTAGGCTAATTTTAGAAAAAAGAAAAATTAAGCAACAAATTCCCGCTCACAAACACCACCACAATCGGGAAATGAGGAAAAATCTGAATGATCAAGTGGCGGCTGGGCTGGCGATCGGAAAGTTTTCAACTGAATTTCCTATGGACGATAACAGAATTTCCGTAACACCGTGTGTGTTTGTGTGTTAACGTTGAATTTTTGGCGCGCATGAAACCGTTTTGGCTGTTTTCATACTGAAAGTGTAAATTTCTCGACTATATGGTAGACTATTTCATTGGTTTTTGCTTTGGGGAAAATGTGCGGGTGGCCGAATGCAATTTAAATGATGTGCGTATATTTTTGACGTAATACAAACAACGAGTGGTTATCGCATAAGTGAAAATTTAAGTTTGGCATCTATTTCCGTAAATCGGGATCATTTCAACTGAATTTTATAAATGCTTGATATTTAGAAGACTAGAGTATCAGCCGAATAGCGTTTTACAAGAAGCTGGATGTGAGCAAAATTTGTTTGGTTCGTTTCGCTTACGTTACGATCTGAATTTTCGTCGCTTTTCAGAACTTTTCACGGAAGCTGATGAACTGAATTCCGTCGGTGATTTATGATTTGTTTGACATTTGGTTCTATTAGGACCACTTTTACACAGCAAATGAGTGTTCTGTGTGAATAGATGGGAGTTTTCGATATTCGACTACTCTTGATTTAAAAATAAAGGCTTTTAGAATGATTTTGACGAAACTTTTATGAACTTAAATGGCAGTTATAAAATGTTTGATGGCGTGTATTCATGATTTTGATGGATTTTAGTATATTTATCAGAGATGTGTTTTCATTTAAAAAATAACAAATTTGGTGCCTCACTTAAAATGGTTTTAGAAACTATAAGAATATGGTTTTCCAAAATTCCTCGTTATTTTCAAGCAAAATTTTTATTAAATTTTCGTTTATCCAAAATGACTTACAATTTTGATACAGATAAAAAACAATTTGACAAAAACCCAAAAGCAGACTCCGAATTTTCCAAGGTTTTGAGGTCTCCGAAGATTGGTCACCAAAATTTCGGTACCGCGATATTTTTCCTACAATTTTTCGTACCTAAGCGGGCCACGAAAATCATCTACCAGGGGTCGAAAGTTTGTAGTTTTGCTTATACAGTAGAACTCCCAGATAACGAATTTTTACCAAAAATTTCTATACAGTGAAAGCTACAAGGTCTTAGAATTTTTGCCAATTTAAATACCTACTGTAGAACTACGAATTTTATCACATGAAAGTGTCTATATAGGGAATATAGACTGTGTAAAAAATATGTTTCCGTTGGCGATTTTGTTTTATAAAGGAGGATCCACTGTAATTGAACTCTAGGAAAGAATTATTAACCTGAGGTAAATTATACCTCTTCATTGGTAGTATCAACGAAAAATTCAAAAGAATATTTTAGGATAGGATATTTTAGGATATGGTAACAAATTGAAAAATTATTACTTTGCAAAAAATTGCTAGTGAAAAATTTTCTTATATCGAGAATGGCTGTATTTAATCACCTTGAAAGAAATATTTTCGAAAAACAAACAAAAACATAGAGAACGGCTTTTGATTTTGGGCTTCCTTAAAAACAAAAACTTCCAATATTGGTGTCTTTTGAATAACGCGTGATCTTCAAAAAAATCTTGAAAAACAAAAGTGGGTTTTATTGAGGCCGCCATTTTGACCATTTCCTCTTAACGGAATTTTACCAAAAGTTTACTATTTCCGGTCTGCGGAATTTTATGCCTGTAGCTCAAGTATGAAGTTTTAAAAATATCCTTTTTCCAGATTTATAGACAAGGATATTTTGTTTTGTAAAACAACAGTAATCTATCTAATCCTATTGGAATTTCTCGGCTTATAAGGTCTGCAAAAACTACAAAATTATATTATTTTTGCGGATGTTTTCACATCCAAATTTCCCCCCAACAGGTCGGACATGTCTGTCCTGAAAACCCATCAGGAGCCTGTTTCTGGTATGGAAAGCTGGCTCACCGTCATCACAGCATCTATCTAAGAAAAATTTGTTGGGCAAAAACTAAAAGTCGATCATTTTTGTCATAAATTACTGCGATTTACAAACTTTCTCATAACTATGGTTGCAAAAACCGCTTAATAAATTAGGCATAGTTTAATCAAATTAATCTAAAATCATCAAATAATTGATATTCTCCACTCATACGGAAAAATTTAAAATTATTAAACACAAAACTTACATAGATTACACTTTTGTAAGTTATTTACAGAGTGGGGTAATTTTGTATCAATTACACCAAACAAGAAACAAATAAAAACGATTTGCAGAAATGGAGGTTGTTAATTACACAAAGTGATGGGTGGAGCCTAAAACTGTGTAAATTGATCTGATCTTCTGCAAAATGTCAACCATTTAAAAGCTAATATCCCCACCGATTTGATTATTTACTTTTCTGTAACTGTCAACACAAAACTTGTTATTATCTCTTTTCATTTTGAATCGTTTTACCAGCACGTTTTCTGTACATAAAAACAAATGTTTTTAGCAACAAAATGTCCAAGGGGCTGGAAAGAGAGGAACATAGAATTTATTGCAAAATTACCGATCAAATTTATTAAACAATCGCCTTCATACACGCATCAGCTATGGCGGTGTGCGTGAATTGTGCAGAAATTTTTCTACATTTCACTGTGTGAGTGTCGATCGTCGATCTTTTGAGAAAAGGTCTCCACCGAGAGACTCCAAAGAGACAAATGATATTTGAGCGTTGATCGTGCAGGTTTTAGTTTTTTCTTCAGTCAATTCTCTCTGTCGATCGCGATTCGGGTGTTTCGCTGAAGGGTCCTTGAATAAGTCGAATTTTCCGATGAAAATCACCTCGAAAATACGAACACTCCTGGAAAATCCCTAATTAAAGTGTTTGCCGTGTTAATCAAGTGTTGCGAGGCAGGATTCGTTGGAAATCGACTGAAAAACGTGAAAAACGAATTTCTGCACTCGTTGATCATAGATCAGCTGGCTTTTAAACCATTTGTGTTTTTTGCAGTCGAACTTCCGGTGAAAGTCCTTTTTGGGTAATTTGTCCGGAATTACCCCAAAATAGTGCTGACAGCTGGCCTGAGTTCTGGGCAATTGTGAAATTTGCAGTGTTTCGTTGAAATCTCGACTGATTGATTTTTCGCGTGTGATTTTCCTCGAGAGCCGGAAAAGTGGAAATTCTAGCGAAAATGGATCCGACGCGCGGCGATTCGCGCTATTTAAACTACGGGATGGGCGGAATCGGGCTGAGCCTGTCGGACAGCGCCGATCTGTATGGCAACCCTGGTGGACTGTCAGGACGACCTCCGAGTGGGGGACTAATTCAATCGATGGGTCGTTCAGGTGGACTCCTGGGTCACGGCGGGTCCGGCTCGCCAGTAGGAGGGGGCGGTCAGTGCCAGACAATGGTCGGAAATGCGGGTAGCGGTCAGTCGCGAGGTGTCAAGCGGTCTAGTTCGGATTGTTATGATGACCATCGAGGTGGAAGTGGTGGCACTATGACTTCGCAAGGACTTCATCCTGGAATGGAGGGGTGCGGAGGAGCGGGCGGCGGAGCTGGTGGCCAGCAGCAGCAGCAGAACGTCCAAGATGTGGTGGACGACGGATTCACGTCCTTGCAAAACAAGAAATCGCCACCGGCCAACGGCAAGAAGACCAAGGGCCGAGTTAAGATCAAAATGGAATACATTGACAACAAGTTGCGGCGGTACACGACGTTTTCGAAGCGCAAAACTGGAATCATGAAGAAAGTGAGTACTGTTTTCCACTGGTTTTTGCATAAAATTCGATTTTCCGTCGCATATGATATTTTTGCATAACCTCCAAATCGTGTTGAGGTTTTTTCTGCGTTGTTGTTGTTTTTCGCTGCTATTGTTTTCTTGCTGTCAAAATATCACGCAGTGTAAGAGTGTGCGTGTGCAGAACCTGTGGCGATAGAAGTGATGTGTTGCGGTGTGTGTGCGCAAGAGAGAGAGAACTGTCAATATTCGGCTTTCTGCACAGTCGCACGAATTCTGTCGAAGTTTCGACTGTCAAATCGCGAGTTTCCCCTTTTAGTGGTGTCCGATGTAGAATCTAGTTTGAATTTTGGCGGCAAACGAGAATTTTTCATTTTTGTGTTTTTGAGTTAACTCAACATAAATTTGTTTTGCGTTGTAACACTTACCCTATTCAAGTGTCGGCTAAATTCCCAACTGAGACTATTAACACAACAAATAACAAAATCCCGATAAAGTAATTGTCAAGCAGGCTCTGATGATGGTGAGCCAGCTTCCATACCAGAAGCAGGCTCCTGATGGGTTTTCAGGGCAAACATGCCCGACGTGTTGGGGGGAAATTTTGGATGTGAAATACATCCGCAAAAATGATATAATTTTGTTGTATTATTCTTGTTTTTGCAGACCGTATAAGCCGAGAAATTCTAATAGGAGTAATTGTCAAGTTTTATATAAAAACATCAATTATGAAAACATTTTTAAAACCGCCCAAAATGACGGCCATGTTTAAAAATACTAAAAATACTAAATACTTTTTCACTTTTCACTATCAAACAAAAACCAACTTCGACATAAAAAATAGCAGTTCAAAGTGTTAGTGAATAAAATATGTAATCGTCTTCATTCATTTTAGGTTGCAAATGCACAACTCGCTTAGAATCAATTCACTTAGAATATTAAATCATGTAATCTTTTTACGATTTCTGCACGAACCTTTAGTGCACAAATGTGTATTTCCGGATGGGAAATTTTACTTAAGTTCAAGATTTACAAGTATAAATATTTAAAACTACACTTCAGTGAAATTCAGAAAGAAAAAAAAACATGAAAAAATCACATTTTCTGGTGAATGAAATAGAATATAAAATATTTGATGTGAACAACACATGACTTTCTTATACCAAATGTATGTTTATGCACAATTTACACTTTAACCGGACGAATAAAATATTAGTTTAATAACATGAATTTTTATTTTACAAAATTTGAAATATCTCAATAACGGTAAAAGATGTCGATTTACGGTAAAAGTCAAAAAATGTAGAGAATTTTATTATTTTTAATTATTCCCTTAATTGTTGTTTTTCGCAAAACCGTTCGTTTGTAAGCAATGCGCAAAAATCTATTTTTTTACTTTTTGATGAAAGCAATAACGGTAAAAGAAAGCCGATAATAGTGGAAAATAAAATTGTGGCAAATATAATTACCTAAAACCAGTTAGTTTTCGAGAGAATGGCATAAAATTGATTTTTTTAAAATAACGGTATATCTCGATGACGCTTTAAGATATCGAGTTCTAGTAAAAGAAAATGTAGGAAATTTTACTGTCCTCCACTCTTGTCATAAATGTGACTGCTGGAAAACGCGTGGTTTCGAAGTAAATCGTAGAAATCGAAATTGAGATTTTTAAAAAACCACAATTTTGGTTACTTCCGGTTAACAGATTTCCACCAAAAGTTGATAGGATCGTCCTATTCCAGGATTAAACACGCTTGTAAAATTTCATGGCTCTAGCCCTGGTAGTTTTTGAGAAATTTTGTACACAGGTCGATCGACTGATAGACTGGTAGAGTGATAGACTGATAGACTGATAGACTGACAGACTAACAGACTAACAGACTGATAGACTGATAGACTGATATACTGATAGACTGATAGACTGATAGACTGATAGACTGATAGACTGACAGACTGACAGACTGACAGACTGACAGACTGACAGACTGACAGACTGACAGACTGACAGACTGACAGACTGACAGACTGACAGACTGACAGACTGACAGACTGACAGACTGACAGACTGACAGACTGACAATCTGACAGACAGACAGAAAGACGTTTTTAATAATGCTAATAATGCTTCAATCGACTCGGGAGCATTCGTGAAATGTTTTTTAGGCAAAATTTAGGGGTCTAAATTTTTTTATGAATTCAATACTTTATTATACTACGTATAAGAAAAAAAATATATAAAATATTCTATTTATGAGATATTTGAGAAGAGTTGGATAAATGTCATAAAGTAAGAACTTTAAAATTTCAGAAATTATACATAAAACATATACCATTCCCAACAGGATAAAGTCGCATTAAAAAGATATCCTTTTTAATATTTTTTTTAATATAATAAACCATCTTTGTGAAAACTGCAAAGAATCAATTTCGTTTGTATGTAGGAGAAGAAAATAAAACCTTTTTTACACACAAACTCAACCTTAGATTTTATGAAAAGAAAATTCTATTGAATTTTAAATCTAGCTCGATTGGTTCGCGTAAAGTATTTTTTTTATCGCGCGCAAACCACACTAATGTAATTAATTTTTTATGCTGCTATTTTCTGTGTGACAAGTGGTAGAACAAATCAGTGGTATAACTAAACATATGTAATGTCCTTAAAGGTGCCGCTCCACATGAGAGCAAATGCCGGTGAGAACCTCTCGATAGTAGCTACTCGTAAATGGACACGTCTCTTAGAGTCGCTCGCAGAAACTCGCAAAAACTCGCGAGCTAGTTTCTGCGAGCTGTCAAAAGTGATTCTACTCTCTAGTCGACACGCACCCACTGAACTCTCGGGGAGTTGTTTGCCAGCTACGAACGGCGTTTGCATTTCGCTAGCAGCTCTCGAGAACTCGCCAAAACAAGATGTCAAAAAAATCAAGATGTTGGTCTTGAACATAGAAAAATCGCCGAAATTAACTCTCAAATGGACAACCTCCTGCGAGTAACTCTCGAGAGTTTTTGATAGTTACTCGCGTATTTACTCTCATGTGGAGCGGCACCTTAAAACAGTCGCCGTGCCTTAAATTCACACTAATTTCTTGATTTTGTGGTTGCACCGTATACTTTGCGCTGTTTTTGGAGAATGGAAACTAATCCCCTTCCCCGACAAGTTTTAAAAGCTCTCAAAGAAAGATTTTCGAAACATGGTCTTTAAGAAATATTTAATCTTTTGGTAGCTAAAAATGTTTTAAAAAAGGGTTTAATGCAAAAACAATTCACTGCCAAAAATCAAAAATATAAAAACAAACAGAGTTTTGATAGACATTTTTTCTGGATTAATTTCCTAGAGTTCATGTACACGTATACCTTCGAGACAGAGATTTTTACCATAACAAGACAAGAAATTTTCCTAATTAGTTATATTTTTTTGAACATATTTTTTGAGTAAATGCATCCAAAACCATGAATTCCTTCAACAAATTTGTTTATCTTAACAAATGCGATAATGTGACGAAAGAATTGATGTAAAATTTGCTATTGACACAATTTTATCGAACGATAACCAGAAATGCATCTCAAAAAATCTGAACGTAAAAAAATTCCATTCATATATAAACAAAATTCTCAAGAATTTCCTCTCGAAAACACATAAAAACGTAACAAAAAATTCCTGTTGAAGGAAAATGTAGACGAAAAAAAAATTGAAGAATTGAAGGAAAACCTCCATGAAAAAAATCTTAAGAATAGTTTCACGAAAATAGAATTTTTTTTTCCGCCGCAAAAGCAATTGGGTAAAAATTAAGCCGAAGGCAGTCAGAAGTCATCACCCAGCAAAACAAAATTTATACCCACGCAATTTTCTAATTTCATCCATTGGGCCATCCATTCCATGATACAGACTCAAAAAAATCAAGCTTAACCGAAAATTTATTTAATTTTCTTTTGGCTTTTTTTTGTATTTTTCTTATTTGAAGCATTAAATTTTCATCTATTTAAGTTGATTTTTTTCGCAATCGCAGAAAAGACAAAATTTTATTAACAGCCATTTTCGTAGGTACTGTAAGAATATAAAAACTCAATAGTTTTTTGAAATTCACGCGGCAAAATCTACGCGAATTTGCAATTTATTCAAACCAATCGCGATGAAATGAAGTTAATTTTTTTTACCATTTCTGGATATGGTGTGCTTCTCCGTTGGCATTTCGATAAAGAGATTAATAAATTTATTTGATTAGAATATTAATTATGATTTTCTTTCATAAATTAAGAAAATCGACGGGGAAAAGCATTCGAAGCGAGTACACAAAAAGAGGTAAAAATATCTGGTGTGAACAGCACATGACTTTCTTATATAAAATCTACGTTTGTGCGCAATCTAATCTACACCATAACCCGACGAATAAAATATTAGTTTATATAAAAATATGAATTTTTATTTTACAAAATTTGAAATATCTCGATAACGGTGAAAGATGTAGCTTTACGGTACAATGAGAAAATGTTGAGAATTTTAATATCTTTAATTCTTCTTTCAACCTTTTTTTCGAAAACCCGTTAGTTTGCAAGCAATTCGCAAAAATCTAATTTTTTCCCAAAAATCTGTTACTCCTGGTTAACGGATTTTCACCAAAATTTGATAGGACCGTCCCATTCCAGGGCCAAACATTCTTGTAAAATGTCTAGCCCTGTTAGTTTTTGAGAAATTTTGTACACAGACTGACAGACTGACAGACTGACAGACTGACAGACTGACAGACTGACAGACTGACAGACTGACAGACTGACAGACTGACAGACTGACAGACTGACAGACTGACAGACTGACAGACTGACAGACTGACAGACTGACAGACTGACAGACTGACAGACTGACAGACTGACAGACTGACAGACTGACAGACTGACAGACTGACAGACTGACAGACTGACAGACTGACAGACTGATAGACTGATAGACTGACAGACAGACTGATAGACTGATAGACTGATAGACTGATAGACTGATAGACTGATAGACTGATAGACTGATAGACTGATAGACTGACAGACTGACAGACTGACAGACTGACAGACTGACAGACTGACAGACTGACAGACTGACAGACTGACAGACTGACAGACTGACAGACTGACAGACTGACAGACTGACAGACTGACAGACTGACAGACTGACAGACTGACAGACTGACAGACTGACAGACTGACAGACTGACAGACTGACAGACTGACAGACTGACAGACTGACAGACTGACAGACTGACAGACTGACAGACTGACAGACTGACAGACTGATAGACTGACAGACAGACTGACAGACTGACAGACAGACTGATAGACTGATAGACTGATAGACTGCTAGACTGATAGACTGATAGACTGATAGACTGATAGACTGATAGACTGATAGACTGATAGACTGATAGACTGATAGACTGATAGACTGATAGACTGATAGACTGATAGACTGATAGACTGATAGACTGATAGACTGATAGACTGATAGACTGACAGACATTTTCAGGAGTGTTCGGGAAATGTTTTTAGGCAAAATTAAGAGGTCGAAATTTTTTTTCATGAATATAAAACTATTATACTACGTATAAGAAAAAAAAACTGGAAGCAAAGTGTGGTTTGGATTTTAATGGAGTCGAAAATACTGTCATCGGTTGGTGTTTATTGTAGGCGTTGTTGAAGTTATTATAACTACAAGTTGCCATTTTTGTTAAATGAGGTATAAAAGAAAGATGAGTGAAAAAAAACTGTAAACATCATGCACGTGAGCTCATCAAAGACTTTTACTAAAAGTTTTGATGTTTCAGGGGAAAATTTCAAGAAACTCATTAAATTTTTGTGATCAAATTTTGTGATTTTTTTTGCAAAAGTCCTGAATAGATTGATTCAAAAACGTTTTAATGATACAACCAAAGTTTTAATTAATATTGTAATGGTTTTTCAAATTAAAATTTTTATTGGATTTACTAAAGTTTGTTTTTAAAACACGATGCGAAAATAAAGTTTTAAATGTTGTTGAAATCATGTAAAAATTATAAGAAAAGCGTTTTAAACGAGGGATGTTTCTATCTTTATTTGTCCTCGAGATGTTTTAATTATAATGTATTTGAAAAAGTTTTAAAATTTTCTCCTAAACTGAGGGTTTTATTTGGAAAATTTGTATAAAATTTGTATAAAATAACAATATTACGAATCTGAACATAGCGCTAATTTTTGTCTTCTAGTTTAAGTCGATATCATAGCAATTTTCAACTACTTTTTTGTTTTTGGTGGAATTTTTGTCGTTGACAAACAATGCATCCTTGAAGGATCTTACAAAAAAGAAATTCAACTGACCTGACTTTGGATAAAAAATTAGAAATTTTTGAACCTATCCCATTAATTTGCTAGATCGATATTTTTATGCTCAGATATAATGTTCACATTTCATATTATCAGATAACAAACGACATGGTAAAATTTTAGTGAAGCTGAAATCGCATGTTAATTTTATTGATTCAGTTCTACTAAACTGAAATTAGGTCAAACTTATTTAGTTTCATAAAAGCAACTTTTATGTGAAATTATGCAAGTTTATTTATCGAAAATTCTAAATTTCAAATAGTTTTACTTAATTAAAATGCAAAATATTTTCAGAAAAACAAAATAAAAAAAAACTTTGAATATAATTAACGCTTAGCAATTTCCCAATTTGAACATCTTTTTAACAAAGCCATCTTAAGTTTTCATCGCACTCAACAAAAACTTTGTTTTCCCCCCCTCATACTTCTGAAATTTTCCATGCCATCAAAGATTACGTTTTAATTACAAGAGTGGTCGAAGAGGAACCACTTTTCCCCAGACATTTTGTGGGGACGGCATGAATTCATTAACGGATTGCGCTGGCAATGAATGGTGTGTTGGCCAACGGCAAAAGTGGAAAAGTTTTAATCAAAATTTCCATAAAATCGGATTTTCAAGCTTCCCTTCTTTCAAGCTCATAGTGTAGTCGCGCTACTAGAAAATCACCAAAATCATTTCCGCGCTCTGAATCCAATGGAAACATTCCATTTTGTTTTTTTTTAAATGTTGTTGATTTAAACTTTTGTTTCTTGTTTTTTCAACGTAAATATACCACTTTTCAAGACTAACAATTAGAAAAGCCTTCAAAGTTCACCTCCTGTGCCAGGAAATTCAAATAGATTATCTGAGGACTTTATTCACTTGTTTGTTGGAGGCATCTAAATGTTTAATATATGTATAAATTGCAATTTTTAGGGTAAATGTACGATTTTTGGCGGAGATTAAAAAAATCGTGAGCAGGAAAATGCATCTTAAGTGGAATGAAAATGTCGACAGTTTTTAATTGTATGGCACAAAAAACAACCATTGAAAGTTTGGTTTTGTAGAAGCTTTTAAGAACAAATTCAAACTCATTCTAATTAGAGAGGTTTTTAAAGTTAATTCCCCCCTTTTTTTTTGTTGACTCACGACTTCCCAGTAAAACCGGTGACATTTCATTTCAGGAATTAATATTTATTGACTAAAGCAGTGCTCCGCAACCAGTGTGCCGCAACCTTTATTTGCATACGGCACACCAATTTTTTTTTCTGGAAATCCGGGGCACACCACAAAAGAAAATATAAAAAAATTTGTGTATAAAATATTTATAATGAAAAAATTAAAAAAAAAATCCTGAAAGAATTATTAAATAGCTTTCTGAAATGTTTACCGCGGCACACCTACACTCAGAAAAATTAAGGCTAACTCGACGACCTACATACGGCGTAATTGGCCTCGGGCAGGCGCGCGTTCGCCTGCATGAGGGAAAGTAAAACTTGTGTTGACCTGTGACCGGAGAAATTCTTAAATTAAGCCACCAGCAGGTGAAGTAGGGCCTTGGGAGCTGCACGAGTTGATCTTAGATAGGCATTTCGAGGATGTAATGTCATGTAATGGAAACCTCTGTCAGCCAGCTAGCGGTCAGAGTCAACCTGACAAAAAGTTGACCTGGACATTTTTCTGAGTGTAATATCATTTCACGGCACACCAGTGTGCCGCGGCACACTGGTTGCGGAGCACTGGTCTAAAGGATAGATTAAATTTTAGGTGGAAACTACTTCCGGGAACCATTACCGGATTTACTATTTTTTCTCGGTGCGCAAGTAATTTTTTAAATTCATAATTTGAGCGTGTTAATCACTGACAGTTAAATATGGTCCAAATTTGCATCATTTACCCTATAACCATCATGAAGGCATACCATTTTTCAGCAGTGTGCCCACGGTAATTTCCTAGTTGGGGGGTGAGCCCTTGACGTTCTTCTTCCAGGTGATTTTCAATAGTATAACTAGTAGCTAGCTACAATGGTAGAGCAATTGAAATTCAATGCGTTCATACAGGTTAAAACGAACATTGAACATTAGGTGCACGTCTTTAGCTCTCAATTTTCATGGTTCCCCGAAGAGTATTCGTCCCAATCCACCCTTGATAGCCACGGCCCTTGATTTTTGCGGATTTTCCACGTTCAAGAGGTCGTCGCTGCCGTCATTGCAAAATGAACGCGATATTGTCTCATTAAATTAACATAAAATATTTATAATTCGACGACATTCTATTTTGAAGTTTTATCTGATGTTGTATGCGCGTAGTTGGCCTATGCTTTTCGTAGCTCTTCTGGGATTCTAGTCCATAGAGATGGCCTAACTTCCATATAGAAGCTTCATGTAATTTTGCCGCCGTGAATGGAGCATCACCGGTTGTTCGATGCGGAGATGAAAATGTATGGCAAAAGGACGTGGAATTCCTGATCAATTCCTGCGGGATAACTATCTAAGCTCCATGCCACCGTGGGTCCAATTGCCTGCTACTGTCGTTACACACAGCATAATTTTTTACATCTTTTTAGACTTTGCAGAGTACGATTCGGAAGATGTTTATTTTCAAGATAGGTACTTGAAAAGTATTTTATCTTGTTGCATCTTCCACGAGATTTTCAAGCTTGTGATTATGACAATATTAACGCAACATTGAGGCCTAGAGACACAATATCGAAATAGTTATCGCATTTGTTATGTCATTGGTTAGTATTTGGTTTACTAAATAAGAGATAAGATACTTTTTTGTTTAAAATATTTAAACATTAGCAATAAAATTTTATTACATTTTCTCTATGCTTTATCGATTGACTGGTATTTGAATACTATTTGAACTAAACATAATTAGGTTAATGTCATAATCGATATTATAATAATGATACACAAGGCTTTGTTCATTTTAAATGTTTTGTGATAATTCTTTATACAAATATTGTAAAAAATCTTCTCTACTAGCAATTTTCCGCCACTAAAAGTGTATCTAATATAAAAGCAGATATACATTAAAAATGGTAGTAGCGTTACGATACACGATTAACCAAAATGTTATAAATCGATCGGACAGTTAAGGCACGAATGCGAATTCGCACCGCATAGCGAAAAAGTTCAAACTTAACAAGCGATCTTATATTGTATGTAATCTACATGAGTTCTAATTTTGTAGAGACTGCAATTTTGGGGAGACCGCATTGTTCGGTAATACAAAATTAGAGCTCATGTAGATCACATATGATATAAGATCGCGTGGTAAACTTGAACTTTTTCGCAATGCGGTGCAAATTCGTATTCGGTGTGTCAAGTGCCGAAGTCCCAGTTTTAAAAGCGAGTAAGAATAGGGTTTTTTTGTCATCAATTCTTATTTTTTTCCTTTCCTATTCCCGAAAACCGTTTGAGATATAGAAAAAATATCAGTTATGGTCAACACAAAACTTTCCTCTGCTTTTTGCAGAACAAACATGTTCAAATATCTCGAGAAGCGTTAACGATATGTAAAAACCGCTAAAGTGAAAAATGTAGGAAATTTGATTCCCTTTGAGGTTGCTTTTATGCATTTTTTCTCAAAAGCGTATGGTTTCCGAGAAATTTTCAAAACGCTGTATTTTTTTGAAAAAATTGTATAGGAGGTACCCGTTATAGCTGACGTTACTTTTCGAAAAGTTGATAGAAAACAACGATTTTCGTAAAACTCATTTATAAAAAATTTCAACTCTCTAGCTCAACGCGTTCTCTACTTATTTAAGATACGTAAAACGTACAGACCGACAGACAGATGCCCCGACACTCTCATAATGATCAGAAAATTTGTATCTGTACCCGTTCTAGAGTCGGTCTCCGTCCGTCATGAATACAATATTTTTCCTCTATAGTAGAGGAAATTGAGAAAACGGCAGAAGCACTAGAACGACTGTAAAATTCTTTCAGTGGTGCAAAAGATCAACTTGGGCCTTATAGCTGTATCACACTAACGATTACTTTTGCGATTGAGGCTACGATTGGCGTTTTCGACCAATGAGAGCACAGCTGGCTACGATTGCGGCCACGATTTTCAGTTTAGACTTGAGTCTAATTGGTCGAAAAGGCCAATCGTAGCCCCAATCGCAAAAGTAATTATTAGTGTGATACGGCTATTAATCTCCACAAATTTAAGCTCTGTACCAACTTTTTTCCACTGCTGCACCTACAGTTTTACAATATTTATGAACTATTTAATAATAAAAAGCAAGGTTTTGCCATTAAGTTCTGATGCGGAATTCTTTTAGGTCTCTTGATTGTTGGTTTCAATTTTCCGACAAATATTTTTCCGACAAATATTTTTAATGCTTCTTGAAAAAAGTTTTTCCCAAATTTTTTTATAAAACGCTTTAACACGTTCTAAATATCGGAATATGTTTTCCAATTTCTTTAAACAATTTTCAGATTTTTGGCCAGAGAATAGAAAATAAAGCAAAAATTATTACAGCTATGGCTTACCAAATGCGTTGCATTGGGTGATTCTTCAAGATAGCCAAACAAATTTAGACGTTTTTCCCTTCTACAAAATATCGTTAATTGCAAGATTTGATCATATTTTATTTAGTTGGTTGTGTAAAAAAGAACCTATTGCAGGGGGCAAAACGTCTAAATTTATTTGATTGCCTTTAAAAAACGCGCATTGCGTCAACGCAACGAAGTCGATAAATAACAGCTCTTAAACTTTTCCTATTTTATTTCTACTAGATTTAATGATAAAAAAAAGTACTGAAAAGCCTAATATCTAAATATAAGGACACTTTTAATAAAAATCGTGGCACGTTCCCGTAACTAATCCATAATCAACAGTTCATAAATGACCAAATGACCATAAACCATTAAGTGGCGCCTAAAATGCACGTAGAAAAACAGGAAAGGAACCGATCTTTCATATATGGAAGCGACAACAATGACAATCGATTTGGCAGCATAAAAACATGAAAACAACAATAAACCGCCAAAAGAAAACAACATAAGCATTACATTTAACCTAAACCAAACATAAAGTTGCTCCTCCACATTGGACTTGAACCGAAAGTGAATATAGATATGGCAGCAGTGCTCCGCTACTACTAGTAAATATTTGCCGTAAGCCACAAAAGAATCATAAAAAAAATAAAAAAAAAAAACGAAATATCATTGGGATTATGCTGTACTCCGTTCTTGTATACTTTGCTACAACAGGTAGATAGAACTTGGATGGCTGGGCTTATCCATATGCATCATAATATGGCTTCATATATGCTTCCTCAGTGCTCATAATAATCATCGTTAACATACGAGTGGAGCTAAAAATGCATTGTTGAATGCAATAGCATATAAAAGTTATGTTGCACGCATCTCATCATTGAAAGTTGTATACTGTTCAAAAGCCACACAACACAACACGATGGAGAAGCAAAGCAAAGCAAAGTAACAAAAATAATATTTCCGCCATATAATCATAAATTTATTTCACCAAAAAGATATTTTATCGTATCCTCGGTCGGATTATGAATTTTTATTGTGAGTCATTTGGCCTCAAGTGCCTGTCTGGTCGCGTTTTCCTAACGCGGAGTGCCCCATTATGGTTAATAGTCGATTTACATTGGCCCATATTCAAAGAATGATGGCAGGTAGGCATTTTGGAAACCTCTGTGTACACATAGTGAGATGACAAGCTGTTCTCGCAGTATTAAGATTTACATGCAGAATTTAATTGCAGACAAGATTTAAAAATAAACATAACAAAAGCTATAATTGCCGATCTGGCAATTATTGAAAATCGTATGGTGATATGGCATTGTTCGAAGTTTAAGTGAACGGGGAACAGTTGTATCAAAATTCTACTTTAAAGTCAAACTTTTCAATTTATTCCAATCGGATTTTGATGTATGGAAGTTTTATGTAGAATCATATCCTAAATAACTTTTGTTCTTACAATTTTTTGATAACCCGGCCCTTACACGCGACTATAAAGTCTGTCAGTAGCACAGACTTCAAATGTCAAATTACTGACAACGCATTAAAATACATTTAGCGAACTGGCAGTCAGTGCATTTACACGAGACTGTGTCAGCGACTGTGTCAACTCTACAGACGCGTGTAAGGGCCGGGTAAGATGCACCGTTTTTGAGATATTCGCAAAAAACGTTTTCATTCGTATAGGGGGTAAAAAAATTTCAAGCCGCTAATTCAACGCATTTTCGAGTTATTTAACCCATTAATGCCTATGAGAAAACCACTGAGTATTTTTAACACAAAACCAATTTTCTTCTTATAAAATAAACAAAACAAAAAGAAAATTGTGGAAAAATATTTTGTACATAAAGAAACATGCAAGAAATAGCGTTTTTCGTGCCACTGGGTTAACTTTTGAACCGGTGTAGTTTTCACTTTGGTTGAGGACTTTTTGGAAAGGGCACAGTCTCTAATTTCATCCATATATGCACTCAGAAAAATGTTCAGGTCAACTTTTTGTCAGGTTAACTCTGACCTTACAGAGGTTTCTGTAAGCCAGCTAGCGGTCAGAGTTAACCTATCTAAGGTCAACTCGTGCAGCTCCCAATGCCCTAGTTCACCTGCTTGTTGCTTAATTTCAGAATTTCTTCGATCACAGGTCAACTCAGTTTTACTTGCCCGCATGCAGGCGATCGCGCGCCTGCCCGAGGCCAATTACGCCGTATGTAGGTCGTCGAGTTAGCCTCCATTTTTCTGAGTGTGGCTTCAAGAGCCACCGAATTGCAGGGGGATGGTGAGGGGTTAACGAACTTTCTCGTGATTTTTCACAGAAATCATGGCATAAATGGAAGTTGTGCCCATGAGAAAGTTCGTTAACCCCTCACCATCCCCCTACAATTCGGTGGCTCTTGAAGCCATATATGGATGAAACTAGAGACTGTGCCCTTTCCAAATTCGTCAACCAAAGTGAAAACTTCACTGATTCAAAGGTTGGTTTAGGGGCAAAATCGTGCATCATTCTTTGTGGTAATAAGTTAAAGTAGCTTAAGTCGATTTTCAGGCGAAGCCAAAGTGATCTGTTTCTAAATGCAAATACAGATCAGTTTGGTTTCGCCTGAAAATCGACTTAAAGCTGCTTTAACTTATCACCACAGATATATCCGATGTACTCGTTAAATTACGGCGGTCGTTAATGGGTTAAGATACGTAAAACGGACTTGACCGACCGTAAAAATGGAGTTCGCTAAAGTAGCCTCACATTCACATTCAAAAGGTCTAACTATGAAACTACTTGGCTGATCGAAGTGAAATTTTGCATTTGATTTTTTTTGCGAAATAACTTGCGAAATGATGTTATCGACCGTTCATAAAATACGTCATGCCAATTTTAGCCTTTTCAAGCCTCCCCTTCCTTCCCCCGTATTCGATCATTTCCGCGATTTTTTGTATGAAATTTAAAAGTGCAGTACACTCAGAAAAATGTCCAGGTCAACTTTTTGTCAGGTTAACTCTGACCTTACAGAAGTGTCTGTAAGCCAGCTAGCGGTCAGAGTTAACCTATCTAAGGTCAACTCGTGCAGCTTCCAATGCCCTACTTCACCTGCTGGTGGCTTAATTTCAGAATTTCTCCGACCACAGGTCAACTCAGTTTTACTTGCCCACATGCAGGCGAACGCGCGCCTGCCCGAGGCCAATTACGCCGTATGTAGGTCGTCGAGTTAGCCTCCATTTTTCTGAGTGTAAAATTACCGCCCCCTAAATGTGTGACATATTTAATGGACAGCTTTTAATTGTTTTAGAGCCTAAGACAGTTTAATTATTTTAGAAAAATCTCGCAGAATTTTATCTCAAGTTCTAACATTGTATGCTCGTCTTATGTACAAATGTAGTTCGAATATTAGCCATCATTGGTTTTCTTCCGATCATATTGCAATTCAGGGATTTTTTTGGGAGTAATTTGAAGTAAAATTGGAAAAAATCTTTTCGCTCACATGAGCCAACATCCAGAAAAGGTAGACCCAATGCCAAATGGCCAAAAAATAAATGTCTTTTTCGATTCACTTGAACGTAATTCATTTGCATTTTCACCCGACTGTACGCATTGTGGCTACTATATGTAGTATTTTTCTTGTCCAAAGGCGAGAAGACACTGCTAGATTATCGTGAAACTCTAAACATAATTTTGGTAATTTATGAATTTATGTCTTCTCGAGTTACGCTTTGTAGCCGACCTTTTGATTCCTTGGTATAGCACGCGACCGAATTTTTCTCAACAGTTGCTTATGGTTTTATTCTACTTCTTGAACACCAGCAAGGAACAGCGATTTATTATTTGAAAAGTGGTAATAATAATGAGGTATTAATCTAATTATATCTACAAAGCCCTTTAATCATTGAAAACAATTTCATCAATCAAATTTCCACGGATTCGAAGATGAAAATTGAGGGCGTGTCATCGACGGAGATAGTTTAATCGACTTATCTGTCTAACTTTAAATAATTAAAGGGAAAAGTTTTATGGGCGATGGTGTGAAATTTTTGTAAATTAATTCGAATAACAGCTCAATAATGAGGAGGAATTTCTATTGTTCAGCAAAATGGGTAATTTCCCAAGCTTGTAATTATTTATGATTTTGATTTTGACTCTTGAAACAAGAAAATTTTGATTGGTTTCAAAATTAGGAACGGTGAGTAGATATATTTTTGGCTCTTGCTATTTCATTGTTTTGAATTGAATCAGATGTTATTTGTGTAATTAATGAAAGATGTTGAATTTTAACAAGAAACGTTCAACCACTCTATAAAAAGTATAGGCTATAAAAATGTCGGTTGACTTATTTATGGAAGATTAAATATATTAGGAAATGTTTTATGTTTCGATGTGATATTTTTTTCGATTTTTAATCGATTTTTAATTAAAAAAATTGATTTTTCTTAGCTAAATTTTATTAACATATGCGCTTAGGAAAAGGTGGCAGTTTGGCTTATAGTGGGTTAAAAATTCATCACGCTTTTACACTCAGAAAAATGGAGGCTAACTCGACGACCTACATACGGCGTAATTGGCCTCGGGCAGGCGCGCGTTCGCCTGCATGAGGGAAAGTAAAACTGTGTTGACCTGTGGTCGGAGAAATTCTGAAATTAAGCCACCAGCAGGTGAAGTAGGGCATTGGGAGCTGCACGAGTTGACCTTAGATAGGCATTTTGAGGATGTAATGTCATGTAATGGAAACCTCTGTAAGTCAGCTAGCGGTCAGAGTTAACCTGACAAAAAGTTGACCTGGACATTTTTCTGAGTGTAGGGGAGAGAGGGTGGTCTGCGGTAGTGTAGCTGCGGTACTAACTTTCGCAGGATCTAAAAAACCTCCAATTTAACGCTAGGCGAAAGAAAAAAATCTTACATGTGCAAAAAAAGCACTTTGGTTGAGGACTTTTTGGAAAGGGCACAGTCTCTAGTTTCATCCATATATGGATTCAAGAGCCACCGAATTACAGGGGGATGGTGCGGGGTTAACGAACAACTTCCATTTATGCCATGATTTCTGTGAAAAATCACGTGAAAGATCGTTAACCCCTCACCATCCCCCTGGAATTCGGTGGCTCTTGAAGCCATATATGGATGAAACTAGAGACTGTGCCCTTTCCAAAAAGTCCTCAACCAAAGTGAAAACTACACGGGTTCAAAAGTCAACCCAGGGGCACGAAAAACGCGATTTCTTGCATGGTTCTTTGTTCAATTGACTTTTACCAGAGAGCTTGAACCGATTTTGACGCATCCTTTTGAATTTAAAAGCTGTTATCGTCTCATAGAACCCTATCCTGGACTTCAATTGGATTTATGAAGATTGTCTCCAAGGTGATTTTGATGCATGGGAAAGTTATGCAGATACATACATATTTCCAACATTTTTTGTCTTAAAAACTTTGGAAAAAAAAAATTGAAAACGTTGAAGCCCGTTTCGTTCTGAAAACAATAAAAAAAAATTCATTCTCCCCCTTCCTTTACACCATCCCCGCGACAAATACTTCTTTGAATGGACCAGCTTACATGAATATAGGAGTACAGGGAAAACACAATCCCCGGTGACAATTACTTGATTGGGTGTGCTTTCCAATCGTGAACATACTGTGAAAATTTGAGGTCAATTCGGCCATGGATTTTGATTTTATACCAATTTTTCGTTTCTCCTTCCCTCCGCACCAGCTCTCGCGATAAATATTTTTTGGATGCGCCTTTAACATGAATTTAAACGGAATATTTGAAGAAAATCGGTTCACCGATTCTCTTTGAATCTCGGCCTTTAGCACCTCCTTTAAATCGCAGCCTTTAGCACCTCCTCACTCCTCACTCTCCACTCTCCGAGGGTTAAGTAACAAAAAAAGCAGAAGCAAAACATATTTTGACTTCTTATAAAACTATCAAATTTCTAGAAATTACAGAATAATTATATGAAATCGATATCAAATGTCAAATCAATTAGAATATCAACAAATGTCAAAAATTGTTCATTTCATATCAAATTGATTTCATTGATTCAACCTCGTATTTATTACGAACCTCTTTGGTGATTTTTTTTCTCCTTTACGAGTATTCCATTGGAAACCTATTTCAAAATGCTGCTGATGTCATATCAAGATATCCTTTCTCTGGGGCTTTCGGCCAAAAGTAGTAAAAAAAACCCTTCAAGGGTGTTTCAGATTGAATAAGCGAAAAATAAATGGACACAAAGTTGATGAAATAATTAATCAAATAAAATAGCTGACAGGACTGTAATCAAATAATCATTTAATTAAATAAATCGATTCCGGAGGAAAATCTTCGACCGGAAGGTGGTGTGAAAATTGATAACGACACTAACAAAAAGGATTGCAAGGAAAAATGTATCGAAATCGATTCTGATAATATCAGACTCTTTTTGAAGGAAATAAAGAAAATTATCCGGAATGTTTCCATCAAGGAATAATATAGAAGTCATGGCCGCTCAAATGATTGAAAAAATGAAAAAGTGGAGATCGTTTAAAGATCATTTTTTACATATAGTTTCGATATGTTTTTCCCCAAGTCTCTCCATTCGACTTGCATAAGAGGTTGCTGAAAATTCCCGTAAAATGTGGAATTCCGGGACGGAGGATCAGCGATTGAAAATGGGACAAACAAGTGAGTAAGTTGGCCATCTGTCTGGCATTAAACTCTTTCGTTGCCAAGTCGCGCAGTTTGGCGGGCAGGAATTTTGGTCATTCAAGTCACGTGGGGAAAGCTTCAACAAATCCCACTTCAAATGATGCCATGAGTTCGGAGTATTCCCACCGTGTTCCCATCGGGAAATGAGTAAAAGTCGAGATTTCGTTTGGCTCCATGGTTTTTACCTCGCCATGGTTTTTGCCTCGTTGTTGGTAGACGAATGGACGTACCACAGGTAAATATTTTGGACATGTGGGTGCTAAATTTCATGTTTCTGGTGTTTCTCGTTCTGTAACCGTGACTTGGAATCGATTTCGATATTATTTCCGGTACAACACGAACACGTCTCGAATATCACTTGGAATATTTTAAATTTTTCACTCATCAATTTGAATTTCCCGCAACAGATGTTCGATCTATGTGATCTGTGTGATGATCAATACGATGTGGATGCGTGTCAAAGATTTCATAGCGATCCGGCGATCGATTATAAAAAAATTGGCGGTGAATTTTTGCGGCATTTCAGATGTTTTCTGGAAGACAATAAGAGAATATCAGATCATCATGGGGACGGTGAACTTTAGAAGATTTTCGAATATTTGAGATTTTTTACTTTTTGTTGAAATTTTTTACTTTTTGTTGAGATTTAATCTTGGTTGGTGGATAACAAAGTAGATGGAATCAAACAGTTGCTGATCGATGATTTTAAGATAAGGCATTAGAAGCAAAAATCTATAAGTAAAATTAGATTTTTGCTTCTAATGCGTTTACTAAATTAAGGGTCTGTTCACAAAATTTTGTTCACAAATTTTTGGCAAAACGGAATGAATTTCATTGCACGTGAAGTAAAAAAAAATGATTCGGGTAGTAGTTTTAAGAAAAAGAGAGATTTTTTTCTAGAAAACGTAAACTTTTACCGAAGAAGGGTAAAGTGAGAAACGGAGGACTAATTCTTTTGGAGAGATTTTAAATACTTTTTGCCTTTAAGTTTCTTTCTTTTTTTCTGAGTAAAATGAAAATAAAAATAAATTTGATCAACAATATTGGCTCAGCAGCGTAAGGGCCAAATAAAAATCTGTTATTCAAATAGTTAAGGGCTGAGGGATCTGAATCTCCAGTCCTTTCAATCAGGTTTTTAAGTGAGGGTCACCGGTTTGAAATACAAGAGAGAGAGGGAGAGCATGGCTGAGAGAGAGAGCATGGCTGAGAGAGAGCATGGCTGAGAGACAGAGTCGCTGAGAGAGAGAGCATGGCTGAGAGAGAGAGCATGGCTGAGAGAGAGCATGGCTGAGAAAGAGCATGGCTGAGAGACAGAGTCGCTGAGAGAGAGAGCATGACTGAGAGAGAGCATGGCTGAGAGAGAGCATGGCTGAGAGAGAGCATGGCTGAGAGAGAGAATGGCTGAGAGAGAGCATGGCTGAGAGAGAGCATGGCTGAGAGAGAGCATGGCTGAAAGATTCTTAAAGAATTGTTTGAAAGGGATATAAAAAAATCTCTGTAAAGCTGACAGAACAAAAATCACTTTTGTATTTGTTCAAATTTCATTTCTTGGAAGATAAAGTGTTTTGAGGATAAAAATAACAAAAAATGCATTACAGGCAATTTTTTTCACAAAAAAAGTCGTACAGTGAAAGAAATCAGGCATCTATTAGTTGAATCAAGAACCGGTATTTCATTTAACTGTTCCTCATTTATAGTTCAAAATCAAATAAAAGATAAAGTAGCAAAAACAAACATCAAACCATTTACCTTATATGCAGGTGGTTTAAAATAAATGTCTTGTATTTGATTTAAATGCATCTAACATTATTTAAATGAAGAGTATCTAAAACAAAAACCCAATCAGTTAATTTGACTGTCTGACAGAGCGGACTTTCTTACGCCATGCAGTAAAAATAAATAGCCGAGTATTTGTTTTGAATGTATAGGCAATTATTAAAAATGTTGAAGAGAGAAGAGAATGAGAGAGAATCAACATCGTCGTTGGGGCACACGCAAATACATTTTCTTTGTTTTTAGGCACGCAGAATGTCAAAGATGGCGATCTGGTTTTTCTGAAAATTATGCCAACGAATATTGGGTAACTTTTTTTTTACCAGTACAACCAGATGAAGTATTTTTTCGGCAATGACTCAAAATAGAGTTACTATTTTTGATATTCTGCTCATCGTAATATAGTAAAAAATAACTGAACGATATTCTAAATTCGATATTATAATTCTGTCGTTATCATTCAAGCTGTCGTTAACAACAGCTCCCTAACAGTTCACGTGCAATCCATAAAATTTGTCTAGGATGCCAGTTGGTTAAATTATGCCAATGAAAAATTTAAACGTTTTTAAATATTTCTCCAGAATTCAGTAAACACATTGAGCACGTGAACCTAAACTGATTGCAGACAACACCGTCGTTATCACTCAGATATGTTTTTCGTTCACATGTCGTAATAAAATTTTGTTTTTCTATTACATTTTTTATTAACATATTTCACAAGTAAATATACATACTCGCAAGTCAAAGTAAATCATTGACAAATATCGGTAAAAATAGAAAAATCAACGACTGGTTGGCGACGTTTTCTCAAGAATAAAAAGGAAATTGCAAGAAATTGAATTGTAAACAAAAAATAAAAATTTTAGAAATACCAAGACGACAATAAAATACTTTTATCGATGGTTGGGGATTATATTGCGAACATAATGTCTGATATTTTAACAACGACAGATTCATTCGTCTTCTTGATCTCGTCTAATAAATTTATGTCACAAAAGAAATTTCATTTTACCTGAAATATCTCAACGAATCCTTGATTTTATTGCTATCCGTGAAGGAAGGGAATTCACTAATGTAGTTTATAGAATGCAATATTACTATTGAAGTTTCTCTTAAGTCGATTTCAAAAGCATGACCGACAGTCGGGACGACTCCCTTTTAACCCATTTTTATTCATTCAGAAGAATCACAATGATTGGGAAAATCGCATAGCTCTAAAATTTTCCTTTAATCCGGGATTATTTTTTTGTGGAAATTCTGCCGCATTTTCCTAGAGGGGTGGATTTATAAAAGCTCAATGATTTTTTGAAACGATTTTTCTGTATTAAAGCCAGAAAATACACTCGACAATTTTGCTTTGATTTTTTCATGAGAAATTGTTCGACTAAGTAGTGAGGAAAATGATAAAACACTATTCTAAGACGTGAAGATGAGTAAAACAGTGAACGCAGAATTTTGAAAAAAAAAAGAAAACAGAGATGCGAACCTTTTTTTTTTGAATCGAATCAAAAACCAAAAACCAGTGAACCCGAATCAAACCAAAACATAATAAAAGCTAAAATGCCAATCTGGCAATTATTGAAAATCGTATGGTGATATGGCATTGTTCGAAGTTTAAGTGAACGGCGAACAGTTGTATCAAAATTCTACTTTAAAGTCAAACTTTTCAATTTATTCCAATCGGATTTTGATGTATGGGAGTTTTATGTAGAATCATATCCTAAATAACTTTTGTTCTTAGAATTTTCTGATAAGATGCACCGGTTTTGAGATATTCGCAAAAAACGTTTTCGTTCGTATGGGAGGTACCCCCCTAATGGTCCATTTTTGCCCATTAACGAACTTAGACTTGCATTTTACGAAAAACGAATCTGCGTAAAACTTTAAGTCTCTAGCTCAATCCGTTCGCCCACAATCCGTGCCACAGACGGACGGACTGAAACCTATGAAACAGAACCGAAAACTAAAACTAAAACCCATTGAAAAATTGGGGAATGTAAACCAAGACAAAATTTTTGAAACTTTAGAAACCAAACCCAAAACTAGAATCAAATTTTTAAATTTAAGAAACCAAAATCAAAAACCAGAAATTCAATTTACCTTCAACCAAAACTGGACCACATTTAAAAAGTTTTTGGTTTGCAAAAGTTCTGAAAAAGACCTTAGTTTATTCGCCTAAACTGGAAATGACTTTTTAATTCATCAACTCCACCTCTAAGTTTTAATTTTTCATCAAATGAAGTCGAGTTGATAAATTAAAAAGTAATTTCCATTTTACTTATTTTTAAATAAAATTTCAACCCAAACAGATGTTTAACAAAACACTTTTTAATATTTTTGAATAAATGTACATAAAGTTTTTAATTCAATATTGAATTATATTTTATGTTGCGACTTGTAAATTTTGGACGATAAATATGGAAATTTTTCGACGTTACCTTAACATGTGGCTTCGAACGGTTGAAATGGGATGTGGTCGAATTTAAAATCGACTGTATTTCATGACTCAGGAGTCCAATTGAAATTGCAATGTTCCAATAATGTCTTAATTTATGCGATTCAAATTGAAAATCGACATCATAGTTTAGCGCTTTCCCAGCCCAAAAGTACTCGTGCTCGATGAACTTACGATTTGTGAAATATGCTCCTTTAGCCACGATTGGTGGCAATTCGATTCTTCAGATTCGATTATGCTATCCACTTATATATCGATACGATATATCGATATATTGGATTCGTGTGAGGCACCCTTTGAAGAATATGTCGTTAAAAGATTGATCTTTGGTGCCCGACCGAAAGGCAAATGGTCACATCTGAATCCAGCATACATCATAAGCATCATATCGAATCTCAAGTACGGTTCACCTATGGATAGATACAACATTTGGTACAGATAGATCGATAAGGCGATGGGGATTGAGAGGAAATATCGAGAATTAATGTTTCTGCATTGATCGTTATACAAATATATTTCGTTGTCGTATAGATAGAAGAATACAAACCTTAAAATAAAAATGGGAAAAATTATGATGGAATAAAAGTTTTATTGAACAATGGAAGTGATCGATTGGACTAATGTAGGACTGAATCCGAATATGAACTATATATGAGTTATAAATTCAGGCATCAAATCTTAACTCTCTTATATGCACGTGCTAGGTTGGAATTGTGCTTTTACTTACAAATACACTTGATATATTTATATATATATAGGATATATAACAAAAATGGCTAGACTGGATGATTTCCTTTATATTCTCAACGTTTATTCATATGTGAGTCATTTATGACAGCAAAAAGCTTTTGATGTAGCGAAAGTTTTTGAATTATTGTGGGACCGTGTACACTTAACCTTTTCGCATGGTCCATGGACCATTAATAATTGGTTGAGGTTTTCGAATTTTCAAAGTGAAAAAAGATAGTCGTGTGGAAAAGTAAATTTACCTTAGTTTCATCAGCAATGAATATTCACTTGATAGGACAAAACTGACTCAAGTAACCAAAAGTGGTTACATACCGGTTACGTGATGGTCGCACAACGTAGGTTGCAAAATGTATGGGGTTACAAATTGGTTTCTGCGACGTCACAGCTGCCAATTTTTTTTTCTAATTATCGTTACAAAGTAACTGTTGTGCAACTGTTACTGAAGAAACTCTTGTAACGCAGGTTATCCAATTTGAAATCGTTTTTTTTTGCGTCCGGTTACAAGGCAACCGTTGCAACCGCTACTTTGCGATGAGGGTCACATTGTAACCTGGGGACCAATCATGTATTCCGACGCGTCTCTGTCTTTGGACTAGAATGACAGTCAGAATCACGTTTCGATTCATAGTGACGATTCCGCGAAATTTCAAACTGCAGATTTGGCGAAGTCAAGAGTTAAAAGCTGCTTCGAAGTCGAAAGACAGAGACGCGTCGGAATACATGATTGGTGTCCTGAGTCTCAATTGGTTGCTTGGGTAGAATGTTCAATCGACCACAATGAAATCAAAATCCATTTACTATATTGAGCAATGCTGGTATGATTTCTTAATCTCTTAGAAACTGTTTTTGGCTTAAAGTAGAACTTTGATATTGTTTTTTAAGTAAGCAAATTTGTTCTCTCTTTATTTTAAAATAGATCCTTTTGAAGGTTGATATTTGGTCTATAATTAAAACGTTCATCTATAGTATTTTTTCGTTATTCCGGAACATTTCGTACCTACATCTAAATCACTGTTAACAGTGGCACCGTTGACGTGGTGGGGCGAGTGTTTGACTTTCAGTTTTTTTGACTTTTAGGAATCGATTTCGAAGCCCAACTCATTTTTACACTCTACAGGATATATCATATAGGAGTATATTATATTTAGTCTACCGTTTGTAAATTTAGTTTATATTTAGTCTATATTATATTTAGTCTACGATCTACACTAGGGTGTTTGGGATGACAACAGAGTTGGAATTCCGCATGTCCGTCTGTTCGTTTGTCCGTGAACACCATAACCTTCGAAAGGATTGAGCTAGGGGCCTGCAATTCTGTATAGTTGCGTTTTTATACCCGTATGGTGAAACCAAAGGGGATCTTAAATTTGCCTTACCGTTTGTAACGCCAAAATCCCGTCATCACACACAAAAACTAATTACACCAGTGTGTTTAAATTTATAAAAAAAAATTGAATTTTGCATATCTGTCCGTCTGTCTGCCCGTCCGTTGTCTGTCCGTCCGTCTGTCTGTCCGTCCGTCTGTCCATCCGTCCGTCCGTCTGTCCGTCCGTCCGTCCGTCCGTCCGTCCGTCCGTCCGTCTGTCCGTCCGTCCGTCCGTCTGTTCGTCCGTCTGTCCGTCTGTCCGTCTGTCCGTTTGTCCATCTGTCCGTCTGTCTGTCTGTGGCGCGGATTGCGGGCGCATGGATTGAGCTACATACTTGAAATTTGGCACAGGTCCGTTTTTTGTAAAATGCGAGGCTAAGTTCGTTAATGGGCAAAAATGGTCCATTAGGGGAGGGGGGGGGGTACCCCCCATACAAACGAAAACGTTTTTTGTGAATATCTCAAAAACGGTGCATCTTATCAAAAAAGTGCAAGAACAAAAGTTATTTAGGATATGATTCTACATAAAACTCCCATACATCAAAATCCGATTGGCATAAATTTTAAAGAATCTTTTTGACAAGTTTGACTTCAAAGTGGAATTTGATACAACTGTTCGCTGTTCACTTAAACTTCGAACAATGCCATATCACCATACGATTTTCAATAATTGCCAGATTGTATAATTGCCAATTTGGCTAGTAAATAGTAAAGCTCAGTCCTTGAAAGGACAAAATCGAACCATTAGCTCCCTCTTGCAAACGAATTTTTTTTTTTACTATTTTCTCGAAAAGGGTGAGTCGTATGGAAAGATTTATAAAGGTAAAATGTGTTTAGAATATAATTTTACATAATCTTTCAATACATCAAAATTCAATCATACCACTCCTTCCATCTCTCCCAGTTACCAGAGTTTTCACAAAATATTTTAGTTATCCAGATATATGAGAATAGAAATAAAATCAAAAAGAAGTACAAGTTTTGTGTATAAATAAGAACAAATACTTTTCTTGTGCGTAATTCGAGCATTTTCATAAACCGAGCTTTGCCTTTAGCTGTACCTGCCACTAGAAGTGTATCTAATATAGTGGTAGATACGTACCATACACCAAAAACCCTAGTGGCGACGCTGTTATTCCGAATTCCCTTAAAACAGGAGAGAAGGTATCAGGATACCAGATATCAGGAGAGAAGGTTTTCTTAAAACTTTCTCTCCTGACATCTCTTGAATCGCTGAAGGCATTTCGGTTTGGCTTTTTAGGATTAGATTAAAGTCCCCTTCCGTGTAAACCCCTTTTCCGTATCCTACGAAATTCTGTCGAAATTTTAATACTATTGTAACGATTCGATACGTCATCCCTAAATTTTGCACACTAAAATCTATCGCACATCGAGGTTCAAGCATCGGGGTTCAAACATCGGGGCCATTTGTTAGGGATGGGATCCCTTAAACCCTTTTGATTGTCCATTGATATTATAATCCACAAGTTGGCTTCTGAAATTAAAATTTACAATAACTTAAAAAATTGTATTGAAATCACAAAAAAATATATTTCTATTTCAAGCTAGTTTTTTTCTAAAATTTATTCTTCCAATTAGAAACAATTAAAATTTAACCTCGTTAACATGGAAAACTTTTTTTTTAAAATTACATGTGATTGCAACAAGTCTCAACTCTATTGAATTTTCAGTCGTTTCGACTTATTTATGTAGTATTGATTTATTATTCCTTATTTCTGATTAAAATTTTGCATTATTTCCTGTAGATTGTCGTTGTTTTTGCTGTCAATATTGACTTCATTGTTTATGGTGTGAATTGGTGGCAAAATCTGTACGGAAAACAAGATCAAAACGCTTTGAAAATGAAAAACACGGCATTTGGTGCGAATTCTGGGCCATACAAGAATAGCCGAGGGTAGAACAAAATTGAATGTTGATTGTTGTTTGGGTACCTTTTATCGCATTTGATTTCATTTTTAAATATTTATAAGTTAAATGTTGTTGAACATGTGTTCCTACATGAATTCACACCATTTCGCTTGATATATTCAGAGAGACTTCTCTTGAGGTTTGTTTATAGGTTGTTCCGATTCGAATCGATTCGATTTATTCAACAAATTTTTTTTCAACACATTCTTTTTTTTTACACTTTTTCCAGTCCATTGGAAAGGTAGGACGCAGCACAGTATCTACATTCAAGGTGCATTTCATGCTGCAGTTCATACAATTCGATCGATCGAATGATGCAATACGATCGAGGCTCAGTTCGAATGTCGAGATCAATTGTCTTTTTTGCATTTTGCCGCCAAATGGAGCCGCGATCGCTACCGAATGCTAAACTGAAACGTGAAAAATAAGAAAAGTCACACTATTTTCCTGATTTTTGTGCAATTCTTCAAGGATCGGGGCCATTTGTTAGTTAGATCGAGTTAAATTTTCAGCCAATTCAACCACCACCTTCATGATGTCGCACAAAAAAAAAAGAAATCGCACAACACGTGAAGAAATTCGCATAAAAGTCTATTGTCTGGCACCATCAATTGGAGGGTGTCGGCAGTGGCCTGAGGAGTTTATTGAATGGTTTTTGTTTAGATGCACCTTGACATTTGGATGTTTAATACTTTGGCCACCGCGTCTTCTCGAAACACTGTCGAACGATGAAACCCACTTAAAGAGCTGCTGGTGTTGCGTACGAATCACGTACGTTGCTGTTTCGAAAGAATTCCAAGGTGTCAAGAAAATAAAATTAAGGAAACCTCAATTCGATCAGTTTTTGTGCCGAAAGTATTAAAGACAAGATCCAAGATTCCTTAGGCGGCATATCGGATGCAATTCTGATAAACAGCCTCATGGGGCGCGTGAGGAAGGTTTATGTTCAGAGGGTGATCAACAATCAATGCGTATTCTGTGGCACGCGGATCCATTACAAATCAACACCTTTATAATACTAGGTGCTAATGCGACGCGGCAATCGCTTTTTCACCTGGAGGAACCTATTTTGTGGCCGATTGGAGTTGTTTGGTGTTAGCGGCACATTTTTTTCCAATTTATTTCTTACATCGTTTGTGGATAAGCTCCAGAGACATTGGTTGAGATTGAGGAATGCCCGCGTTCTGTTCTGTAAAGCTGCAAATCAGACCAGAATAATAAGTAGACAAGCAAGAGGTGTGAAAGGATTCGACCGATCTAAAGGAATCTTTAAGTGTAAAATCACTGGCTGTAGCAGGTGATCGTTTTATAAGAATTTTACTTAAAATGTCGTTTTTCTTGCGCTTTTTTCAGTTTCGTGAATTGTGTTGACTTTAAAATAGATTTTTTGTGTTTAAAAAGTCGACGATGTGCTTCAAAACGCAAAAGGTTAAAATTTTTCTAAATTTTTGGATAATGTTTTTCAATAATAAAATATTACACTGCTGTAAATTGTTGAAATAAATTGGGAAGTGCCAAAAACTTGTCCGAGATTTTTTTTGTAGATATTAGAAAAGGATGTCTGAATAGATTGAACGCTCCGCGGGGCGAGGGACATGAAAGAAGAAACGGGAAAGTTAAAAACAAATTCTTTAATCTTAATAAGTTATGAAAACTGACATTAGGGACTGTCCATAAAATACGTCATGATAATTTTAGGATTCCTGGACCTTCCTCTATTCTCGTTATACTTTTTCGCATTTTTTTTCGTTTTGAAGTTTAGTTGAAGTGTCGCAGATCTACTCCGCTTCATCAGAAGCTCCAAATGGTTCGAGGTATAGGGAAATGGATCGTCAAGATTCGCGTGCTATCACAATGGGTCATTTCTGGCCTAAGTGTGCCTTTTTGGCAGCCACTCCAACCTAAACTAACCTAACCTTTGAAGTTTAGGATTACCGCATACCGCCCATGTTTTTTGATCAGCCCCTTAAAATTAAAATTGACCACACTTTTTCATGATTTTTTTTCGAAACTGTGGAAACCGTTTCTAACGACTATCAATTAAGAATGCTACTTTTAAAGGTCCTGGCTGTAGCCCATATGGAATGTTTCTATCCATTTAAACGACCAACAGGGTATAACGACCAAATTTACGGACAATTTAACACGTTTGATGTCGGTCACGGAAATTTTCGTCAATTTCCAAAAAAAAAAAATGCGACCGGCAGCGAACGTGTTAACGTCGATACCGATACAACCCGCCTCCACTGTATTGCCGAATCCATTTGTATGTTTCCTAAGCATAGTTTAAAGAAATGAATTTCCCTTGCGGGATTTTACGGTAAGTTGAGATTTGCAAAAGCTAATGGTAAAACAAACCTTAATTCTAAAAGGGTTAAAAAACTACTTTATTTAATTTAAAAATGTAAATGAAATCTATGTAGTTTCATGAAATTATTCTCAGAAAATTGTAACATAATTCCTAAAGCATGTAACTCTCTTTAATCCTTGTTTGCTTATTAGTTTCATTTTTTTATCATTTTTCATTTTTTTATGGGCTAAAATAATTCCAAGTTGTCTTCGGAAACTCAACTTAAATATTTATTACATTTGAACCAGCAGTTTTTCATGGAAATGTCATTAACCTCGCAAGTTTGTTAATAACTTTAGTTAGAGAGAAAAACTTTTGGAACACAATTTGTTGTTTTTTTTTACTAATTTGATCAAATTTCACACCGAGTGAGTACATTTACTCTATGTTGTTGTAACTAAATTACTTAGCAGCATTGAAGGAGAAGAAAACTGTACTTAGTGCTTAATAAGGTTATTTTCTTGGAAAATGCAATACCAAAGTATGTAGTTGAGTAGTCCCATTAAATTAAATATCTTTCGTTCAACTAGAAATAGAAGAATAAGAAAAGCAAGCAATATCAGGGAGTGCATATTTATTTATTTCTCTGGGTTTTATTTTTTGCCATCAAATTATTTCTAATTCACTGGAACTGATATAAGCTTCAATTGAATTTTCCAGATATAGAAGAGAATTCTCTGTTTTGTTTTCCAGCTCAAATGGTTGGGATCCTGGCCACTCAACAATGTCATGGGATGTCGTTTTACGATATTTAAGTTATTTATTATCCTTGAAGGCATTTTATAACCAATAAACTAAGGAAACCTTTTAAGAGAAAGCATTATGTTCACCTTTTTACCTTCATCGAAGTATCTACGCGAGAAATGAGTTTTTCCACCTCCTCATACCTTCTGCTATCTGGAAGTCCATTGTCCTAGCTTACTATAAAGTAATCATTTCGTTGGCAGTTCCACTATAATCCTTATTTTCCAGCTGCAGCTTCTCTTCTTCAATTATCTTCCATGCTCTGATTCCACCACCACACCATAATCGTGGTCAAGAAAATGATTAAATAAACATCTGAAATTGCTTGGCACATTCATGGTCCATTCTTTGAGCATCCTATTTTATGCTAGTGTCATTCCATATATCCTCCTCTCCAACAGAACGAACACTCACGAAGTACTTTAATGGTGGCTTCCTTCCCAAATGACTGTCAGATGCTCATCCTGTTGACTCGTTAGTTTTGGTCGTCCTGGTCCTGACCAGATAAAATACATGAATTCCACATATGTCGGACAATCTGGCGAAAGAGAATGTGGCAAATTTCATGGACTGTCATATCCGGCTAGTATTCCTACAGGACTTCACTCGAAGTTCCCTTCGTTTGATGTTTGTGGTCGCACAGATATTCATACTATCAAGTATGGTGTCCTTTGGATACTTGGATGTCTCATTAGGGCGGTTCCTGTAAAAATTCTATATAATACACGGATTTTACAGAATAAAAAAGGATTTTACATTTGAACGTGCTTAGTTTATGTACTCAGTTTACCGACCTTGCAATGGAAAGACTTTATTTTGTGACATTCTGTGTGTTTCGTTAGAAACTCAAAGGATTTTTATAATATTTTCTTTTGAATTTTCTTTTGTCGAGTTTTTCTGAAGTTATTCCAAATGCTATACATTGAATCATTGAACTTATTTCCGATTTTGTTGACCATTTGAGCTTTGGTAGTTTTTTGTTGTTATTGGTCATATTTTTTGTTATTTGTTATACAGTAGAATCCCGATAATTCGTATTTCAAAGGACCAGCAAATTCATACGAATTAGCGGGATATACGAATTATCGGGGTACGAATTATCGGGGTACGAATTATCGGGATTTTTTTCAAGGGACCAGCAAATTCATACGAATTAGCGGGATATACGAATTATCGGGGTACGAATTATCGGGATTCTACTGTATTCACATTTAAGCATTTTCTTCTAAGGCTCATCAAACACTGGGTTAAAATTTACGTCAAATCTAACTCACAGTTGTGTCCAGTGAGCGACGAACCTAAACACAGACGCGCACTGTCATGGCATCCGTTTGGAAAGGTGGTAAAGTGGCAATTTGAGCTAGTTGGCTGGCTGTTTTTGGTTTAGAATACTTTAACAGGAGCACCAAACCCAAACCATTGAAAATCAGGTTTTTGTGATAGGAGAAAGGGTATGGGAGATTGGGAGGGGATGTGAGAGGGAATGCGGAATTATCGTATCTTTTTTTAGGAAAAACGAGCTTTAGGGGGTTTTCCGGGTCTTTGATTCCGAATCTGGTGTTAGAATTTCAAAATTCGAAACGGACGGGTTAGAAAAACTGGTTTTAGGGTGTTTTCCGGGTCTTTGATTCCGAATCTGGTGTTAAAATTTCAAAATTTGACACGGGAGGCTTTGTCTGAATAACTCAAATATCCTTTTCTCATTTTTCTTGGGAAAACTAGCTTTGAGGGGTTTTTTGGGGACGTTGATCACGAAACTGATGTTAGAATTTCAAAATTCGAAACGGGAGGTTGTGGAAGGATAACCCAAGTTACTTTTTTCCAATTTTTCCTCGCAAAAACTGGCTTTAGGGGATTTTCTGAGTCGCTGATCGCGAGTTTGATGCTAGAATTTTAAAATTCGAATTTAATTTTCCAAACTGGAGGTCCTGAATGCATGCAACATTTTTTTTAAAAAGATTTTAAGTTGTTCTTCGGTTTTCAACTTTAGTCCGGCAACGACGAGTTTTAAAGCTTTTTTTTTATAAAATCCTCTTAGGATAAAAAGAAAACCCTCAGTAACACATAGACTATCCTTTATTATAATACATTCGCCACTAAGAATATTTTAAGATTATTTCCCTCTTTCCATACCAAGTTTCTCTGTACGTGAAATTGAAGGATGTCAAGAAAGCACGATGAAATAAATTAATAAATCAAATTTGTTTTGATTAAAATTATTCACTAATTTAATACCTGTCTCAATTATCACTCTAGAAAACTTTAAATTCGTTTAGCAATTTTCATTCGAATTAAGTCTGTTGTATTCAATCGTTCTCAACCTACTCTATATATTTCAGTGAATTGGATTGGAACTCCTCTGGAACTTTTAATCTTCTTAGATGGTATGGGTATGAAGAAACCTTTACCGTAAATGAAAAGTTTATCAAGGAGAAGAAAGCTGAAATATATTTCATTTCAATTCGTTTCGCTTCCAATTTACTTATCTACATTTATTTTATTAAAGCAAAAATTTTTTTTATTGCTGTGAGATTTCACTTCCTTGCTGGTATATTTCTTTTTTGCTTGCGTGTATATTTTTTTTTTTTTTGATTTGGCAAATTAATCAGAGTCTCAATTTAACGGTTTCCTTTGAACTTATTCTGGTATTAAGTATTCTGTATATTCTGAATAAATTAAACTTTGTGTCTCCATCATCGTGTGGTATTTACTCGGCGTGTTTGACATTTCTCTGAAGCGTTAAATCGACGTCGACGTTGTATCGTAACTGTCGTACTTGTATATCGTTTGCCGTCGCTCTGGCTCTTCACATTTTCGATTCAGGAAAGCGAAAATCGCTGGAGAAATGGAAAAAGTCTGTTTAACTGTGACATCTGCCCTTGTTCTAAGGACTTAATCTAGTGGCGTGGTGTTTTTAAACGTCTTTCATCGCTTAAAATTCACCGCCACCCAATTTTTGCTTTCTTCTGCTATAGAGGGAAAGTATTGTATTCATGACGAAGGCCGACTCGAGAACGGGGGCAGTTAAAAACTTTCTGATCAATACGAAAACCGATTCAGGCGAAATTATGAAGATGTGAGTGCATCTGACTGTCTGTCGGTATGTCCGTTTTACGTTTTTTTCTTAAATACCTCGAGAACGCGCTGAGCTAGCGACTTGAAATTCTGTGACTTGAAAATCTATGTGAAAATCGTAGTTTTGTGAGTTTTACGAAAATCGTTTTACGAAAATCGTACTTTTAGAAAAGTACCGTTAGGTGTAACGGGTTTTTTTTTTCGAAAAAATACTGTTTTTTGAAGATTGCTTGCAACCTATGAATTTTTAGGAAAAATGATTGTAACAAAATTTAAAGGATATAAAATTTATTGTTTAAGGGCTTTAACGGGTTTTACGTATCTTTAACGGTTCTCGAGATATTTGAAAAAAAACATATATTTTTTTCATATTTTTTTCATATTTTTTTCATATTTTTTCGAAACTAAATATTGCAGAGGAAAGTTTTGTGTTGATCAGAACTGATATTTTTTTTTTCACAAAACCCGGAGACACCTTGGCTTTTAGTGCGGGAGGCACCAGAAACAACTCCATCATCTAATATCGCCGAGGTAAATATACTTGCTGAAAGTTTTACTTGATAATTTGCTCCAATTTCAATTTACAACGAGTACCATCCCCAACACTCTGCTTGTTTAATAAATGCCACCACATTTCAACCCGCTAACGTTGGTTCTTGGGGACGTCGCTATCGAAGGTTAACACTATTCTCGCCGGGATAATTTTTTGGTTCTCGCAACGAAAACGCAAATACATAAATTATTCCACAATTACTCTTATTATAATGACGTTCGAAGGGAGGGTTGTGTAGGTAAACGCGAAAATCGATACACAGCAAAAGATGAAACTTGTTATAAAAAATCGGAATTGGGAAATTGACTGCCTTAGGCGTTGTAAGGTTGCTGCAATCACGGTTTGGGCTTGTTGGCGACAAAACCTTACAAATGTTGCAACCCATTTTTTGTAACAAATCCATGCAAACTGTGCGGTGGTGAAAAAGACAAACTGAAATAAAAATTGGGAAGGCCAATTCTAGTTCGGTATGTTGTGCCCTCATAACCTCACAAATGTTGAAATACTTATCACAGGTTACTGTTTACAAGAACTTGTAGTGCAACTTTCTTTCAGGGCTGGTTTATACAATCAAAATTCGTGTTTTAAAATGTGTATCACACCTAAATCATTCAAAAATGTCCTTTAAAAAAGTTTTTGTTACCGTGTAGGCAACGCACGATCGAAGCAGCATACGCACGAATACCTGCCATCATCGTCGTCAACGACATTGGCTGATTGTCCCGTGTGTAACCGCAATTTAAATCTAATAATGTTCGATAAATATTTAAAATAAATTCCATTTTCAAGTGGTCGGGATTATCACTTTTCCCCACAAAATTCGAAGCGCAATTTGCTTAACATCTACCCGCACACACACGTGCCCATTTGATTTTGCTGTATTGTGGAAAAGAGTTTTCACGTGGTTCGTCCTTTTCGTGGTGATGATGGGCTCTGGAACAGTTCTGTTTCTGGTGCGTTCTTAATGATGATGAGGACCAGAGGATGAGTTTAACACTGACTGGAAGTATGTGGTAACCACACAACCATCAGGAGTACAGGATCAGGAAATAATTTTTGATGGAATCAAACCGAGAGGTGCATAGTCCGTGTCGGTTGTTGCTGTCATCGTTTTCAATTTTCGTTTCTTTGCCTCTCGTTAATTTAAAATGTGTTTATTTATTCAGAGGAGGGGATGGGGGCGGTTGAATGGAGTTCAAGGAGTTTTAAGCCAGGCAAACATCAGGAAGACGAGTGGCGATGGTGGTAAAGAATCCTTGTTCTGATAACGCCAACGGTGGTGAAAACAATTGCTAGTGTTTCCGTTGTGAGGGGAAATCCAAGCCAGTTCCAGAACTAAGGACAAACGCCGAATTGAGGTTGACATTAACTCTATAATTTGAAAACGTTTTGTTTCAAGGATGTGTGACTCGAAAGTATGATGTCGAGATGTGTGAAAGTCATGACGTGTTATACCAACGGATATTTAGGCCAATTCAGTGCAAAAGTAGTCTCCAGTTGACTATTCGATTGAATTACAGAGACTCCTAAACGCTGCTTCTTTCCTGTTTTGGAAAATTCCTGTTTTGGAAATTCGGTGAAAATTCCTGTTTTGGAAATTCGGTGATTCGGTATAATGATGTTTTAAGCTAAATTGCCGATTAAACGGGTCATGGAAGTGTGGAATTAAGTTGATACAAATTAGAATGGGAATAAGCTAATGGGCAATAAAGTATTTATGCAAGCTATACGTTTTATACAGGAGAAAATTTTTTCTTTAAACAAAATATACCTCAGATCATGCTAATTTTAGGGGTTTCGGATCTCCACCCTCCTTCAGCACATGTTTTTCGCGTTTTTTTTTTGTATGACGTTTAGTCACACTATCGGAGAATCCTCTCCTCCTCAAAAAAAGTGACGTTTTTACCTTTCTTACATACAGGGTGTATCAGACATAGAGACTAATTCTGAAAGGGGTGATTCTATGGACAATTTCATGAAAAAAAATTGCATGGGAGGTGGTGGTCTATCTTGCACCCACACAGAATGACAGGGTGTCGAAGAAAAAGGGTGCCAAATAAATGTACATTTACGTATTAAATCAAAACTCTTAAACTAATGAACCGATCTTCTTCAAGTTATTGAAAGGTATTTGTATGACCCTTATTTTTTTCTTTGCAGTCTCATATACTAATCAAAATTACACCTTTTTAACCCTCATACTGTCCTCGGGTCATTTCTGACCCAAATTCGATTTTAATTAAAAGTATCTTCTCAACTACATGAACAATGTTTGTATGGTGTAGGCTCTGTGAACAAATTTCTTTTGAATACCGAAAACAATAATCTATTTGTTCATATTTTAATCCATTGAAGAGCACTGTAGTCTTCATGGGTCATAAATGGGTCATAATGGGTCATTCTTGACCCACGAAGACATCATACGTTACTTTTCTTAAGGACAGTATGAGGGTTAATCTTACACTAGCAGCAGTTCCCAGAGCGCGGATTGTTACTAACTATAGCTTTGCAAATAATGACGTTCGTTTTTTATAAATATGGGTGTGACCCGAATAGCAGTTAGGGATTTACAGACTGTGAATTCTCATAAGTTACGAGTACTACACAGTAATAAAAAATTACAACAGTAACCATTGGCAAAACTTTTGCCAACACTAAGTGTGGTAAAATTACACAACTGTTGTGATTTTACATATTGGTTGTAAAATTCCATCTTTTGATGTAAAAGACTTTACAGCTCTAACATATGTAATTTCACACAAATTGAATGTAAAAATCAATACAAATTACACAATAAATGTGTAAAATTACCACATTGCTAGTAGGAAACTTACAATTGTCATAGTGTGAAATTTACCACTACTTTTATGTAATTTTTAATCGCGCTATTGTCGTGTTGTCGTTTATTCATTTTTCAGTGCCGAATTTTATTGCCTGAAAACATGCTTAAATATAAGAATAAAAAGACAAAATTTCAGTAAAAAATAAACAAAAATATTTTTATATTCCAGGTACAATTGTATCAAAGTTTCACATATTGATTTTATCTAATTGCTAATTAGTTTATGGAATGACTGCGACACCTCTTTGGGATATTCGATGTTTAAAACATAGTATACAATGAAGGTTTGGGTGAATGCCTCCTTAAAATCGGATGACTCTGAATTGACTATATTTTTATATCCCATCACGTAATACACTGGTCTATGTTCAGTTTCTGTGGAATAAATAATTTTTGTAACATACATGTTTCAAGTATTTGGATATCCAAACTCACCAACTTCTGCAAGCCATGGAAAGGGTCCCGGAGGTTGTATATTTGATAAAGTTGGCTAAATTGATGCCGATTATGCTCTTCGGTATTTAAACACGACTTTTGGCACATTAAATATATAAACATTGGGAATTTCATTTTTTTTTTGACTCACTTTTAACTTAACCTGTCTTTTCGACGCACGCCGCCAACAAAATGACTCGGCTCTCTAGTCTAGTTTATAATCGTGTTGTCACAGTGGTGAAATTACATCGACGAATGGAATATCACATAGAACTTGTGTGATTTTACATATTGAATTTAATTTTACATTCTTTTAACGCAAACGCGATAAATTACATAAAAAATGTGTAAAATTTTCATCATTTTTGCGATTACCACTTTGAGAGCTGTGATTTTACACACTCATTGTGTTTTTACGCAATATTAATGTAAAAAATCACTACACTAAGTGTAGTATTTTGATGTCGATTTTCTACAGTGTAACCGAGAATCCCTCAAACGCCGTTTAGGGACCTCGAAGATCTAAAATACGGTCTTCAAAATTTGGGTCAAATGTCGGCAGTTGTAAAACGAAAATTGTAAAACGGTGCTTAATTTTTTTTGGCACTGAAGACAGATTTAACAAAAGTTTTAATTTTTATTGGTCGCTGTAAACAGAGAACATTATGTGTAAGGGATCCCTTCTTAGCGCTTATTGATGTCTAAGCTTGCCGTGAGCTTAGACATCAATATAATTTATGGCTTTTTCTACTATAATTTCCAGAAATGTAGTTCGTACAATTTTTATTGGTAAAAAATTGCCGCTTAGTAACCCATTAACATACATTAAAGCGTTTCATGATATATGAAGTAGTGATCCGCCCGTTTTGACTGTCTTCCCTTCATCGTTACGCTTTTTTGCAATTTTTTGTATAAGATTCCATCCGCCGTCACACTACGGTTGACACATCCTCTCGCCTAAAAACCTGAATTTTGTTTTTCATTTCTACACTCAACTTATTCCTCCACGGCCTGTTTTCCCTAAACCCTCTCGTGCAGCTGCACGCGCGCACGACTTCTTCCTTGAGCCTCCCCGACTTCGTACAGTAAAGTTAAGGGGTTCCTTTATTCCGCGAACAACAAGACTTTGGAACGATTTACCATCTGATGTGTTCCCCCCGGACTATAACCCGCAGACGTTCAAGGAGAACATAAACCGACATCTCCTTTTGTCCTTCCGACCATCCTGAGCTGTGCTTCGGCATTAAAGGGTCTTCCCCTAAGCTCTGGCTGAAACTAAAAAAAAAAAAACACAGAGCCCCTATTTCGAAAATACATTTCAATAATTTAGTTGGATTTTAATTTAACTTATGGTACGTGTTGAAAAAACTTATTCATCTTTGCAAATCAAACAGCAAATGTTTAAATTCCCAAAACTTAACTAAATTTATTTTCCTAGAAAAGTTTGTTAGAAACTCGCCACAAATAGCTGCAGTTCGAAAGTGCAAAGTCAACAAAATACACAAAAACTACATAAAATGCATACAAACTTTATTGGGGGAAAAAGCGAAATTGCACCTATGAGTAAATTTGCCGTTTTTTACAATAAACTTTTCCAGGTGTGTTTTCTGTCGTTCTTTGGTGGAGCAAATTTAAATTCAGGTAGTTTTTTTTAGAGTTGTTGTGCTGCCGTAGTAATGGAGCCATTGAATTTATTGGTTTCGAACCTGTCAAGCGTTTTTTAATCTTTAATCGCGGGAGCATGTCGCACTCAATGGTAATTAATTTTTGACTTTCGATGTTAACATGACCATTGAGGTTGATATATTCGCTGGTATATTGGTGGCGTATAAACGTTTTCCAATAAGTAATTATTTTAAATGAATGTAAAAAATTTAGTAATTCGAGTAAAAGTCTGGGATTTTATCTCTTCCTCATTTTGACTGTCGAACTGACAAACAACACACACACAGCTGGAAACCCTTCTACCAATTGAGCTGAAATTTGACTTTTAAGGGGACGGACCCAAATGGGAGAAGAAATACTTACCCAGAGTGGCGAGTTTAACCGTAACTGATAAGTACCTAATGGGTTTAACACTCTAACTGCCACGTCAGTCAAAAAGACCTGACACCTAACTATACACAACGGCCACAATGAAAATTATTATAGTGCTCGCTGCAACCGCAACGATTTTTTGTAGTTTAGGTATAATAGTGCCTTTTTGACTGACAACTAAATATTCGAAAAAGGCTTAAAACTGTCGTTGCAGTTAGAGTGTTAAAACTATCACATTACGGAATTAGCTCATATTTTCCAAGATATTTGGTCATACGGTTTGGGCTTAATTTATTGTGAGTTCGGTTAGCAATAAAATTGTGCTTCAGGAGTAAAAAAGGCAATAGGGGTCATAGTTTTCGCCTTGGGATAGGTTTTTCGGAGTAATTCACCCTTTAAATCAAGCCTAAAGCGGTACAAATGTGATTCGGTAAGAAATGGTATTCAGTTTTTTTTAACAATATTTTTAAGGGAAGCATTCAAAGCACAAAACAAATTCTAGACACAAACGAAATCCTCTAGACTAGACAAAACTTGATACAAATATCAACATAAACATTGGATCTTATATGAAACGCGAGGGAAAATTTGATTGGATTAATGGATTTGGTTTGATGGGTGATGCTGCCGCTTCCGATTATCGTGTTCCACAATAGATCAAGGGAGTAGAACGGTGTATCGCGGTGGGCAACATAAAAAGCTTTAGGATATAGACACGAATATATGCGTATATCCATTTGTAACCATATATCCAAAGGATTTCAATCTAGCGCTTTGTTGTAAATGGCAGCACTCCAGATGTGGCACCAGGAGTTATTTGCTGTGACAGCGGGAGCCCTATTCAGTGTTAATCAGATTTATCCGTTGGGGCTGCTGGCTTTCTGATTAAAACTCACTGAACCATATTATATGCGTATACAGCAAACAAGGCGAAATTCAGTTGGGAAGCTAAAAGAGGCCATGCGATTTGTGAGAGCGAGGGGGGAGAGGGTGTGAAAAAAAACTCAAAATCATAGAGGGAACATTTTATATTAAAGGATTATGGAGAAACAAATAGACGTCTATAGAGGAATTTGTATGTTTCCACATGAAAGTATTTATATGTTTTACATATAATTATTCGCTACATGAAAACATGTGACACCCTTGGTGGTTACAGTGCCTGAATAAGCTAATATTTTTTTTTTGACTGACCTGTTTGTTTTATAGCATTTTATTGCATTCGATGTGTCAACAATTGGCAATGAAATGAAATTCCAAATTGATTTTTCATAGTGATATTGTATGCTAATTTCTGATTAAACATTAATTTCGGTGACTAATCATTTGTTTCTTATAATTGAGTATCGTAATTTATAAATCGAATTATTTCACATGAATTTACTTTTTCAAATCTAAAACAGGCAAATAATTTTAGGAAAGCAAAACATTAGAATAGTTTCAGACAACCTTTCAGAATAGTTACAAAAAAAAAACATTAGAATAGTTTCAGACAACCTTTCAGAATAGTTACAAAAAAAACATAACAAAAGCTATAATTGCCTATCTGGCAATCATTGGAGACCCGTTTGGTGATATTCGTATCAAAATTGGAACAGTTGTACCAAAATTCCACTTTGAAGTCAAACTTTCCAATAAGATTTTTTAAAATTTATTCCAATCGGATTTTGATGTATGGGAGTTTTATGTAGAATCATATCCTAAATAACTTTTGTTCTTGGACTTCTTTGATAAGATGCACCGTTTTTGAGATATTCGCAAAACACGTTTTCGTTCGTATGGGGGGTACCCCCCCCCCCCCCCCCCCCCCGCAAATGATCCAATTTTGCCCATTAACGAACTTAGCCTCGCATTTTACAAAAAACGGATCTGTGCAAAATTTCAAGTCTCTAGCTCAATCCGTGCGCCCGCAATCCGCGCCACAGACGGACGGACAGACGGACGGACATGCAAAAATTAATTATTTTTATCATTCTAAACACACTGGTGTAATTGATTTTTGTGTGTGATGATGGGATCTTGGCGTTACAAACGGTAAGGCAAATCTAATATACGGGTATAATCATCACCCAAAATTTTAATTCAATCCGTTGATTGGTTTTCAAACTGAGTTTTATGTAAGGGTTCATTTTTCGTAGGGGGGTTTTTTTTTTGGTTTTTGTCGATTTTTGTTTTCAAGGTTCAAAATATCCATCCGCTGAATATTTTTTACCAATTTTTTCTTATTTTATGAAAAATTTGGGTGTTGAAATGTCCGTATTATAAAATTTCAATTCCAGCAAAGGAAATCGATCTTTTTGTCTTCAAAAACCTTGGGGCATTGCGAAATCTCGCACCGTTTTTTCTTGTCTGTTAATGCGATGACTATGGGATCGATTATAAAATCTTTTTTTGTTTTTAAAATTGATTATTAATCGCCTGTAAAATCTGATAAGAATAAAATTCTTCATAATTTGCCTAATCGTCCGTAAACAAGCAAATTGTTTTCCAGTCTAAATGGTAGCCCTGCCAGAATATAAGAAATGTGGTTGAATGACGGAAAGGCGAAGAAATCAATCGGGGTTTACTGATTTGTTTAGCATAATCTTTTCTATGCCTAATGAAACGTCTTTAATATTTTTTAAACAAATATTTTTGAACGATTACGTCAAGGAAAAGTGTTGAGAATCGAATTTTCATTAACTTAACCGTGTCTGTAAACAAAGTAAATATTTTCTGCAAACTTTCTATTCAACAAAAATTCTGGTGGCGCTTAAAATTCGTGCACAGAATTTATCTGTTTTTACGCATAAACCGTGAGCTTTCCTTAAATAAGTATTTCACTCGATGTTCAATTAAAACAAAACATTTTCGTATAATATTCATAATAAATGAAAGGCCCTCGTAGCCCTTTCACCACATCGGACGTCATTTTCCGTTTTCAGTTGTCAAAAATTTCATCGCCAATCGATGTTGATCGAAGGAATGACAGCTTCATGTCACGATTGCACAATTTTTATAGAAATGTACGAGGAACATGCCACGCCGAAATTTAAAAAAAACTAGGAAATAATTCTCATATTGGGCCGAGTTTCCCACAGCCCAATGACCCCATCTCCCTCTCTCTATCTCACTCGACCCAGGCTAAAGATGTCTGTGAATGTGGAACTGTTCGCGGTTGGGGCACACGATTCCCCCGTTAAGATCGAGATGATCAAACGAAAGCCTCCGCTATGCGATCCAACTGTCTCTGATCGCTAATCAGGAATTCTGTGTAAATCAGCCGGGAACATCAATCCCTCCACAGATTTAGGATTTCCAAAAGGCAAAAGCGACGTCTAACCTGTCCGCGGTGGAGCCCCCAAAAGAACTATGCCACCCTTTGCATCGTCTGCCTACCTTGGAGAAAGAATCTCTTTCACATGGGCTAAGTTAAATAAAGCCCTCGGATCCGATCCGTCCATCAATTCAGCGATTGGGATCGATGCTCGTTTTAGTCGGGATCGACGGGCACCGGACAACATAAGACTAGATTGAACAATTGGACGTGAACGTGAAAGAGTAAAAACAAACAAATCATCTACTAAAATCAAAAGCCAAAAAATTTATTTAATTTAAAATCGCCAAATCATCGCCGAAATTGGATGATTGGCGATCGATTGGTCGATCGGTCGGGAAAACATTGAGATTTCTGTTTGACTGATCGTCGAATAAAACGTCATTGCGTTGCGCATTTTTGTGTTCTAAGCTTAGTGCTGATTATGAGTTGAGTTTCTAATAACATGACTGACCTGTCAAAATGTTATGCTGCGATGGTATGCAGAATATGCTCGAAAAATGCTGACTATGGCGGCCAATCGAACACATTTTCCGAGATCTGCGGCGATTGCAACGGCGTCAAGTCGTTAATCGTTTTCGTGAGGTGGAAATCTGACGGGAATAGTGTGGGAATTTTATCCATTTTGAAATATTTGTGATTATACCACTTTTTTTTTAAAGTAAATATCTCTTTAGTAGGGAATTAAATTTTCACACATTGTAAAATGTATTTACAAAAATTGAAAAACAGGTACTTGAATCAATTGGAATTAAATTCAAGTGGTTTTTGTTATTGCAATGATTGGTTTTTATAAGGTTTGATAAATAAATCCTGGGAGAGGGATGAAGCAGTGTCGTCAAAACACTTTTTTAGCATTTTTATAAATTTTTAATTTTAGTGAAATGTCGGATATACTAAAAAATTAGTGAAGCGCAGGTTTTTTTTTATAGTTCTAGCCAGTGCTTAGGGGAAGACCCTTTAATGCCGAAGCACAGCTCAGGATGGTCGAAAGGACAGAAGGAGATGTCTGTCGGTTTATGTTCTCCTTGAACTTCTGCGGGTTATAGTCCGGAGGGAACACTTCAGATGGTAAATCGTTCCAAAGTCTTCTTGTTCGCGGAATAAAAGAACCCCTAAACTTTACTGTACGAAAACGAAGTGGCTCAAGGAAGAAGTCGTGCGCGAGTTCTGCTGCATGAGAGGATTTAGGGAAAACATACCGCGGAGGAATAAATTGGGAAATTTCAGTGGAACATTTTCCACGTTTTTGAATTCGGTCCAGCAGTTGCAGGACAGTTTTTGGGGCTTCAGCCCAAATGTGCGAGTTGTACTCAAGTCTTGGTCGAATGTAGGACTTGTAGATGATGAGCACATCGATTGGTGCGTAGTATTTTTTGCAGAGTCCTAGGAAGCGCAGGTCATTTAATGAAGAAACCTCAACTCAAATGATTTTTTAACAAAATGAAAATAATTTTTTCGTCTGCGGACCATTTCTCTTCAAATATTTCGCGTCGTTAATGTCTTTATCAAATACGGCTTTTTTTTCTTTATTTGGTCTTACAATACATGATCTATCAACGATAATTGAAAAACAGGATCCCTATTCTTTTATAACTCAAAATTTCGAAAATGGGAGTCACGAGAAATAAAACGTCAGCGGAGAAAAGTACTTAAATTAATGACGCCCAATTTTATCTCAAAATGTAGTACTACATAAATAGTGGTTGGCGAAGAAGAAGAGAGGAGCGGGGCATAGACCCGGCTTTGTCTAATATCGAAATTGTTCCATTTTTTTACTTTTTCTATGCTTTTTTTCTAAATCTTTTAAAGAGTATGATTATCCTATAAAGAAAATCTTTTTTGTTGTTAGTAAAAATGGAGGTGCTTAAAACAGTTTATAAAATATTTTTAATATTGCAGTCTTTAATATCTACACCCTAAAAATATTAACTACACAAAAAAATATTTTTTTTTAGAAACGAAGTCCCTTTTGGTGGCGCATAAAATGTATTAGACTGCCAAGATTTTTGATAATTTATTAGAATCACATCTTGACACTGTCATGACTTCTATCACGGCATATCTTGTGTATAAAAATCAGCTGAAAAATCGCCCAAAACAAGTTGTCATCTTTCGAATGGCTTTCTTGTTAATATCTTCTCACATGAATTCCTTATGCGACTTTTTATTTCGCTATTATCATCATAAAATTCCACCCCAGAGTCGAAGAGGAAATATCTTTGTCCTAAAATACACACACGGACCTTAGTATCAGCATATAACGTTGGCACCTACTTAAAGTAGAATCATGAGCGAAAGGAGCCAAAAGTGTCTAACATATAACCGATCCATCCGATTTTCAGTCTTGAAGAAGCTCCTTGGTGTTGTATTTGGCTTTTAAAAATGTTGGTCGCGTTCCGTCTAAAAATGGATTACACGTTGCTGGAAATTTAATGTCTGTGCCAATCCTGCATGGTGAAAAAGCCACGGATCCAGCGTGCAGTGCGTGCGTTAATGTCGGAGTAGATCTCCTCATCGTATAACGAATCCATTTAGGTGTCTGCTTCCTCAGGTTTCCTAACGTTGAAGAAAGATTTCGCCTTCTTTAGTCTCTTGGATGTTTGCCCGGATTTTTGACTTGCTATTCTTTTGGTTTTTTTTTATTGTCGATTGTCAGATAATTTTATTTCTTGGAGTGTTCTTTTGTTTTTGATGCTGAAAAAGTCTTGAGCAACACTACAATGATAAAGAAGTTGACCATACAACGGAGCAATTTATTAAAGCAATCGTTCTTCAATATACATAAGAAACTTTTCTTTGGGTGGGTTTGCTTTTGTTTTTGAATAGTCGAAGTTAAAGACGAATAAATTTGAAAACTGTTCATTACTTGCACGAAAATTACCTTCAGAAAACAAAAAAGGAAAAAATGAAGAAATTCCATAGGAATGAAAACTTTTCTGATGGACGCAGAGAAAAAAAAATAGTAAATCCAAATAATTTATAAGCGGGTTGCATTCCTAACTACGAAAGTTAACTTCAATTACAAAAATAGTCAAAATAGTTAATTTCACTTAAAAAGTAGTCAAATTAACTACTTGGTAGTTAAATTTGACTATTTTTGTAGTTAAATTTAACAATTTTAGTTTTATTCCCGATTTCAACAATTTTCTTTCTTCGTGTGAATTTCATGCCGCAACTTACAGAATTTCAGACTTTTTCTAGAAGTAATACTTCAAGTCGCAAAGAAACACAAACTTTTATTCTAAATTTATAACAGAAAAACCATCCAAAGCAGGTCATTTTTATATAAATCTCGTGAATACCTTTTCTTCTTCTTGTCGATACACTTTAGCTGTTGAAAAGAACCCCTGGCCATTGGCCAACCTGAAATGGTTTCTTTACCTTACACTTCCAAGCTACCATCGGCATCGCAATGATTTCGGATTCAATTTTCATCGATGGGGTAAATCGATATCGATCTTTACGTTTGTCCATTTTATTGGCAGTTTCTGTTAAATTGGAAACGAAAGAGGATACGTTGGCCCTCAGCACGTGCTTTTTATTGGATTAGAATTTAATTTTTATTCGAAATTGTAACAAGAATGAACAGATACAATCAATAATGAAACTGAAGACGTTGAAGTTATATTTGTATCTTTTTATAACTACAATCGATAATGAAGATTTTCTCTTTTTTTTATTCTTGCTAAAGTGGAATAATTTATTAAAAGTTTATACGCAGTTTTTTAAATATTAGATTTTTTCCCTGAAGTTTTCTTGGTCTTTTGGCAGTTTACCTTTGCTTTTCAGTTCAAGATATTTTAGCGTCGCAATATGTTTTTTGTCTCCTGCAGCGCGTTCCGTTTCTGACAGATGTAAACCATGGATTGAACATTTGTAAGGTGCTATTGTGCACTAATAGCAAAGTACGGTGTAACACTCTCGATCACGGGTGGTCAGCAGTGGCGTCAGTCCAAAACTTCGATTTGTATGGTTTTTTATGTATTTTTCCTCTCCTTTTATATTAACACATTGAATGCCATGGGTATCATTTTTGATAGTTAGTGAAAACTGGCACAAGTTTCATGAGAAGCTCTAGCTTAATGAAAAGCTCTAATTTTCTATAGCCAGGTCTACATTCTACATACATACATTCATACATACATACATATACATTCATATATACGTAAATTGACATTTCCTTTAAAAATTTGCAAAATTGGTTCGGCAGTCAAGGTGTTAAAGCCTGATTTATTTCATTAATGACGTCACTATAAACTATGTCTGATGCGATTTTCCTGCGAGCTTTTTTTCTTCTCCATTTAGAAATTCGACTTTTGTGATGTCATAAAAAATTAATGATAGACTAATTTAAAATTTGTTTTTGTTCGTTTCAGGCCTATGAATTATCAACACTGACGGGAACGCAAGTAATGTTGTTGGTGGCATCGGAAACAGGACACGTTTACACATTTGCAACACGGAAACTTCAGCCAATGATCACATCAGAGGCTGGCAAACAGCTGATTCAGACATGTTTGAATTCACCAGATCCACCAACCGGTGGCAGTGGCGGCGATCAACGAATGTCGGCGACGGGCTTCGAAGAAACGGAACTTAGCTACAATATCGCTGATGAGGATTCTAAAGTAAGACAATTAATTTATAGCCATGGGCATCATGGGCACGCTCATTTAGGCCATCCACAAGCCGCTAGCCATTATGGCCTCGAACAGAGTCTCATGCAATCGCCATATTCAACTGGGGGTCAGCCATCCCCACTTTCCCATGCACAGTCATATCCGCCCCCACACGGCGGCCATACACATCATTCACATGTACCCCATCCACATTCTACGCATATGACGCATGCGCATGCACAGCGGTAGTTTAGCTTTAAATTTTAAAATATTTTACAAATTTTTATATATTTTATAGGTGTATAAAAATCATTTAAAATTGAAAAAAATATTTTTTGACACTAGAGTTTTTTTCTTAAATTACATTTTAGATGAAAAATTGCAATAGGAAAACAAAAGAATTTGAGCTAGAAAGGGATTTTCTTTAATCCTTAATTTGCGATAGTAAAATTTGATAAAACATTCAAGTTTGTTACATTTTAAAAGATATTGGCAAACTCTAAGGGTTAAAGAAAATCATTTTATCTTAAGAAATTGATAAAAATCATAATTTTTATGTCTGATCTGTTTCATGCAAAATTTTAGTGAATTTTTTTGTTTACTTTTCCGAGAAAGACTTGTGGATTTTTTATTATTTAGATGAAAATAGGTCAATAATTTATTTATTTATTAAATGTGAAAATAAATGATGCAAAAAATATTTTTTTTCTGTGTGCAAATAATATTAGAAAAAGTTTGGATCAATTCATGAGGAGCAAAGTGCCATAAAAATAAAAAAACGGAGTCAGTAAAAGAAAAATTACAAATATTCAAAGTGCCATTAGATTTTTTTTGTTGCTTTCCATCGTAATCATTGAAAATCTGGTGTTTTTTTTGATTAAGTTGAAGAGGCGTAGCCACGAAAATTTGGTAATGTGACGGCGCGGCGGTATGAAACTCCATAGACGAAATCGCGAAAAAGCCGAATGAGGAAGAGAATATGGACCTATGGGGTGGGGAGGGGCTGGGGCGGTGGTCTTAAAGACGGTAATCAGCGTATTTACTGACACTCCTAACATGTATTTTAAAACATAACAAAAGCTATAATTGCCAATCTGGCAATCATTGGAGACCCGTATGGTGATATTCGTATCAAAATTCGAACAGTTGTACCAAAATTCCACTTTGAAGTCAAACTTTCCAATAAGATTTTTTAAAATTTATTCCAATCGGATTTTGATGTATGGGAGTTTTATGTAGAATCATATTCTAAACAACTTTTGTTCTTGGACTTTTTAGATAAGATGCACCTATTTTGAGATATTCACAAAAAACCTTTTCGTTTGTATGGGGGGTACCCCCTCTAATGGTCCATTCTTGCCCGTTAACGAACTTAGCCTCGCATTTTACGAAAAACATATCCACGCAAAATTTCAAGTCTCTAGCTCAATCCGTGCGCCCGCAATCCGCGCCACAGACGGACGGACGGACAGACAGACGGACAGACAGACGGACGGACATGGAAAATTCAATTTTTTTTATCATTCTAAACACACTGGTGTAATTCATTTTTGTGTGTGATGACGGGATCTTGGCGTTACAAACGGTAAAGCAAAGTTAATATACCCTTTGGTTTCACCATACGGGTATAAAAAGCTCGCTTTTACACAAAAAACATAAATTTTTAATATACACTTTCGCAAAACTAGCGATAATCTGCGCAAGATAAATAAAAACTCACATAGATATTAAAAATATTGTCTTTTTCTCTATAAACAAAACTCAGACAAAACTTATAAAATAAAATGTGCTTCGGGTGGAAAAAAGCTAATAAATATGCGCCGCAGGGAAAAAATAAAAGTTACACATCTCCGAGTATTTTTATTTCTTGTAGTTTTTCTCATTTCCCAAGTAAATCCTTAAAGGTGCCGCTCCACATGAGAGTAAATACGCGAGTAGCTCTCAAAAACTCTCGAGAGTTACTCGCAGGAGGTTGTCCATTTGAGAGTTAATTTCGGCGATTTTTCTATCACTACTAGTGAAATCGAGGTCCTAGCTTCTAGTGTTTTCGAGAGCTACTAGCGAAATTCAAACGCTGTTCGTATCTGGCGAGCTACTCTCCGAGAGTTCAGTGGAGGCTTATCGACTAGAGAGTAGAATCACTTTTGACAGCTTGCAGAAACTAGCTCGCGAGTTTTTGCGAGTTTCTGCGACGCGATTTTCCCCACTATTATTCCCGCCTATTTGCGGCTCTGTATACAAGCGTAATTATGGTTTTATATTCGTTTTCTTATACAAAAATTCTTAGAAATCGTATCTAGTTCCACTGAATCCAAATCATGTAAAAAGTTCACCCAAAAATGAAAACACTTGTAAATAAATCTACTTTTTGAAAAGAAAACTTTTGCCAGAACGAAGTTCTTCAGTCTGCGACATAAAATGAAACCGATATGAAATTGCCACAAGGCCATTTATAATCCCATAACCAACTTAATCAAAACTAGCACTGGATTAAAATGGACATCATTGGCCATAAAACATGTTTTTTGCCATTAAATATCAGTTTAAGTAATCCATTTATTTTATCTTAATGCTAGACAGATAATATAACTAAAACTTGGAAATTGTTCCAAACTTTTGTGTATATTCCGTACAAGAATAAAAATAAAATCAAGACTAAAAGTACATAATGGAAAGTTTTTTTTTCACTACTTTTCTTATAAATACAATTTTGTTTCGTACTTTAAAACTTCCGTTTTGGTATTTTGCAAAGTTTAAACTTTTTTTTTTAAAAAAAAATCTTAAAGTTTTTAAAGTTTGTGTATTCGGTCCATGTCTTAATGAGCGTGTCCATTTGGTTTGGTCTGTTAATTATTTACAAACAAAGCAAAGTAAAATAAATATTTTCCCACAAAGAGCTTGGTTTTATAGAATAGTAATTTAGTTTTGTGATTTCTGATTTTCCGATTTGGAATTTTCATTTTACTCCTTTCAAAAACTTTTGTCTGTTTGGTTTTTCATTGTGTCGTAAAAAGTTTTTCAGCATATTACAATATATTTCAGTTAAGAACATCATAAGTTTTTTTTTAGTGTTTTGAAATGATTAATTAAAGAATTGTTTGTTTGTAGATTTTCTGTTGTTGTTTTTTTGTGTGCGTAATTTGTTGCTTATAGATAATAATATTTAATTTTTTTTTAGAAATTACTGTTTAACAGAAAGATATCAAAAAAGAAACATACGAATAAATATAGTGATTTAATAATTTAATATACATCAACATTTATTAATTTAAAATGAAATAGAAAAGACAAAATATAGGAATAAATAATTTTTGACTCAAAGAGACTTTTGTGCGAGTAATTTAAATATGAAAATAAAATAATATTTATTTTTTTTGAGATTTGAAAAACATGGTTATAGATAGCTAGAAGTCATTAGCTATATTACATGGCATTAAATGCCGTTGAGTAGTTTTTCTTTTTTTGCTAAGTAAAAATTGATTGTAATATATGAAATAAATATAAATTTTACTATTTTTGTTTTTATTTTTTGAATGAAAAAAAATAATAATAATAATTCATAAAACCTTTGGTAGAATTTTCACTCATTTTGTTTGTATTTTGTGGTGTTGTTAATTTAAGCACTCTTTCATAAGCATAACTATTTAAGTGTTTATTTATTTTGTATTAAATGTTGTTAAGGCTTTCCAATTTTATATATATATACAATGTATATATAGATTTTGCTTTTGCGGTGAGTAATTTTTTTTTAAATATTTTTATTTTACTTTAATTTTTTTTAACAAATTAATAAAAATACTAACATTACTAACTTATTTAAAAATTTGCAGGACATTTTTGAAGTAATTTTGGTTCTCATAGATTGTGTGAACCAAAAAAAATGTTTATAAGAAATTTACTATTAAACAATGAACGTTTTTAAGAAAATTTCTCCAATTTTTATAACCATTTATAACAAAACTGCACGAGTGGTGCACTAAATGAATTGTTTAGTGCCTCATTCGAAATCACTGAGAATTTCGGAGTTAAAATAACTGAGAATTTCGGAGTCAAAATGACTGAGATTTTCGGAGTTATTTCAGAGTGGAGCAAAGAAATCACCCCAGAATAAAAATCGGTTAATTTATTTATTTATTAAAACACTATTAGTAAATTAATTTTATTTTATGTTGGCGGAGATAAAAAGAATTTGGCCGATTCTTTTACTATCTCCAATGTCTTAAACATAAATTTTAATTAATTGACAAAAATATTTTTGGAACAATCTCTGATATATACGGAGTTCATAAAATACGTCACACATTAAAATTATACAACCTTTTCGGGGCCTATCTCCTCCCCCTACCACCACCTTGTTGCATTTTTTACGATGTTTTGTATGGAGCTTAATATTGGCGTCACACATTTATGTATTAAAAAATTGCATGGTTTTCCATAACTCTCTCATTCATTAAAATCCAATTTAAAAAAAAAAACTCGCCTTGCATTTTAATTGAAAACCAGATCCCATCATGAGTGACTCACAGTATTTTTTTCCGCAAAAAAATATAATAAGTAAATTTTTCATTTCACCTTTCACTGGAGTGAAAAAGCGTTAATTTCCTTAACTGAAGCGTTTGGCCCGCATTTAATATTTACATCTTTTTTTTGAGTTTGTTTCCCCGCAATCGGCGAAGACCTCAATTGGGATGATGTGCAAATCTTCTGTAGTTCCACATTTGCGTCTGTATTTATAATGGCAATGGCTCCAATTCAATCCAATTCTCCTTTTTTGGGAGGTCTTTGGGCTTGCTTAAAATAAAAAAAATAATGTCCATTGAGTTGGAGACTCCCGATCCAAAAATGAAGAATTTAAACAGTTGTCTTCGCGCCCACAACATTAAAATGATGAAAACATTCGAAAAAGCGAACGTTCAACGCGTAGATGACACTTTAGACTTGAGAAGAAAAATAGTCGCCAAAGATCACATTAAGATCGTCCTACGATCAAATGAAACAATGTTTTCTTCATCACTCTGATATTTATTTATTTATTTTTCTCAACTTTAAAGTTTCTTCTTCGATTGCTCAATGCGGGTTTAAAGTAAGTCGGTTCTACGTTTTCATTTTCACAATCAACTTGTGGTCAATTTGATTAGAATTTTTTGTTAACTCATTTATCCTGGCAACACATTTTCAAAATGGTTCCAGGGAAAAGGAATCTGATTCATCAAGTTTGAGTTTTGATACATTAGACACTAACACGGTGTTTACACGTAAGACTTAAGGCCTGTGTCCACATGGAAGTTTATTTGCAGAAGTCGCTTTTAGCAGAGACTTCTGGAAGTTTTTCCCGTGGAAACACTAACTGCAAGTGAACTTCCAGAAGTTGTGACACCAGAAATCTCTTCTAGAAGCGACTTCTGCAAATAAACTTCCCTTAAGAGTCGTATATTATATCTAATCTCATGAAAATCTGTGGTGTAGATGCCACTTGCATGAAAGCGGGATAAATCTCATCTTAAGTTTTGTGCGAAAAAAACCATTCAATCTGAGCTGAGATTTGAACTGCAAATTACATTTGAGGCTATGACCAGAAGCAATTTAATTAAATTGAGGGAAAACGAATGTTTATGGAAAACGTCATCGAAATTATATCGCCGAAATGATTTGCAAGGCATACGAAAAAAAGGTCGACAAAAGTTTTTGAAGTGGCCCCCTTTTCCTTCCAACAGATTTCTCTCAACAGATTTGCTGAATTTATACCTAAAGATTCAATAAGACAGCACATCAACTCGCAAGTCCTGTGAAGTTGAATAACATCGCAGAGAGAAGAGTCGCATACGACTTTTACAGCCCTCTTCTGATGTTGTGAGATTTAAGTCACAGGTCATAAAGCCCAAATCAGACTAACGATTGCGATTATGATTGAGCTTCCTCGACCAATGAGATCAAAGCTTACATTATCCTATCATTGAAAGCTTTGATCTCATTGGTCGAGAGGCTTCAATCGTAATCGTAATCGCAATCGATAAGGTGCCTGTCCACATGAGAGTAAATACGCGAGTAAGATAAGGTGCCTGTCCACAAGAGAGTAAATAACGAAAGTTACTCGCTGGAGGTTGTCCTTTTGAGCCTGTTTAGACGCGGCGTGTTTTCGTTCGTTTCGTTAAAGTTGGATGGTGCGGGGTACTGTAGGAATGACGATAAGAAAAGACGAACGAAAACTAAAAGTCCCACCGTGAAAATAAAGCGGAACGGTGCCTGATTGGTTGTTAGGGTATTTCGCTGCTATGCGTTTCATTGTTATGGATTTAAATATCTTGTCAACTGTAATTGTTGGTTGGTTTTCCGATTATAATCGTTTTAGCGGTGGTAATTATTTAGCGGAGGTAATGTCATCGTGGAATAAAGTGCAAACATTGGACTTAATCCAATTGTACGAACAGGCTCCATCTTTATATGATTTACGGCATACGAATTATACAAATCGCATAAAAAGATCAAAAACTTTAGAAGAAATTACTTCAAAAATGAAAGAATTTCGACCCGAAGTAAATGTTATGGATGTAACCATGTGCCTGTCCACATGAGAGTAAATACGCCAGTAACTCTCAAAAACTCTCGAGAGTTACTCGCAGGAGGTTATCCATTTGAGAGTTAATTTCGACGATTTTTCTCTTTTGAAGACCAATATCTTGATTTTTTTGACATCTTGCTTTGGCGAGTTCTCGAGAGCTACTAGCAAAATTCAAACGCCGTTCGTATCTGGCGAGCAAATTCCCGAGAGTTCAGTGGAGGGCTGTCGACTAGAGAGTAGAATCACTTTTGACAGCTCTTAGAAACTAGCTCGCGACTTGTTGCGAGTTTCTGCGAGCGACTCTCATAGACGTGTCCATTTGTGAGTAGCTGCTATCGAGAGGTTCTCGCCGGCAATTACTCTCATGTGGAGCGGCACCTTTAAAACCAAAATAAAAACTCTCAGGTCGCAGTATATGAAAGAAAGAAAAAAACGTTTCATTTTCGGGCATTCCAAAAGGAACCAAAATACGTTCGTTAAAAAATCTGCGTCTAAACACGAACGGAAAAAAGGAGCGGAAAAAGGAGAGTAAATAGGTGGTCGTGTAAACAGGCTCTTTGAGAGTAATTTTTCTATCGCGAGCTCTCGGCGAGTTTCTAGCGGAAAGCACTTTCGCGAGAACTCTCCAGACACTGTCTAGAAAAAAAAGCATTTAGAAAAAAAGCATTAGAATTTCAAAATCAATCAACAAGTCAAAAACTAGATCTGATCCAGCCAAACTACTATTCGATTGGGAATCTAACACACCAAGTGCACCAAAACAGTTTTTTTTTTAAATTAGGAAACTGTTATTGATTTTCCAATTCATATTAATCAACCTGCATTACAAAAACTGATTTAAAAAATCATTTACGATAATTTTTATTAAATTTATTAATCTCAATACGCTTTATGTGTCATAAATTAGTGTGTAACCTGAAACATAATTTAATCCGATACTTAATAGTTGTAATTACTTTGAATTCGAGTAAATTTTGCCAATTAAAAAATTTTCATTTTCGATTAAATTTTAGTTATTTTAATGCAAGAGTAAAAATATAATTTTTTTTTATTATTAAGAGATAAATTCAAATTTAATTGCACTTAAATCGCATGCTATCTGCCATCCTGTCATATACAAACGAAAATTCTGATCCAAAGTTAATATTTGCATTTACCCAAATAGATTAACACCATCAGCGCAATATAGTGTATTACGAGTAAACACTTGCAATTCGAAACATCCCTCTTCCATGAATGTGTCTGTGTGTTTGTGTATTTTTTGCATTTTAATGCTTCTGGAGTTATTCGATGCAATATAAGCGTTTATTTCCTGTATCTCAAATTAAAGTTACGTTAGTATTTGGTTGGTAGGTCGGTACAGGTGGAATATGCATTTTGTTAATTGGATTGGATTTATTTGGTGTCTCGTTAATTCATTCGTTCAGCCTCAAAGTGTGTTTTAAGCTATTTGATTTTTAAATTTACAATAGTATTTGCACATTTTTCTATAATCTGTTCTGGTTGATATTTTTGTGGTTATCTTTTTTGAGTTTTGAATTAATGAAAAATCGATTTGTGGTGAAATTTTTTTTGTTACTACACGTGATTAAACGTGAATGAATATTTTGGTTTTTTTTTATTTGGTATTATAGAGATAATTTGCGAATTGTTAAAACAGGCTAATTGAATATTGATTTTTCATTCTTGAATTTTGTTTTTGAAAACAATTTTTGTCCAAAACAAATGAAATCAAAGCCAAACCGAGGTATTTAGTTTGAATATAATAAAGAACGATGCACGATTTTGCCCCCCTAAACTAAGTTTTGAATCAGTGTAGTTTTCACTTTGGTGATGATTTCTGTGAAAAATCACAAGAAAGTTCGTTAACCTCTCACCATCCCCCTGCAATCCTGTGGCTCTTGAACCAAAGTGAAAACTACGCGGGTTCAAAAGTTAACCCAGGGGCACGAAAAACGCTATTTCTTGCATGGTTCTTAATGATTTTTGATCAATTTTTTGTCATTGCACACAGATTATAGTGTACACCTTGAGAGTTTACGTTTTTTTTAATTTTTGTCTTTTTTTCTTTGTTTTAAAAAGTTTTTTTTTTGGCAAAAACTCTAACTTATCTCAGCAAAATAATAATCATTTTCGATCTAATTAACTCACCGCCTATTCACTTTCTGTTAATCGTCTTCATCTAGGAAGGAAGTTTTGTCTAGTCAAAAAAAATTATTATTACTTTTGGCCATTTAAATGGCGACATCATCGTCTAAGTAAGCCATAAAAGCTTTTGGCAATTAATACCGCCGAAAAAAGACTTTTTCATAAAAACAATTCACTCTGAAAATTTTTCTGGTGGCAAAGTTTCCATCTGTCCGGATAAATATCAACGAAAAAAGGTCACCAAATGGCGCCCACCTACCTTTAAGCCCGATCTTAAGCTCAACCTGCCCACGATCCATGCGCATCGAAATTACGTCATCCACGCAGGTATTCATTCGACATATAAGTCCAACGCGCGCCGCCACATAAAATCCGCCATCACCCTCTCACCCCTCTGTTCGCTTTGACCTGAGGCTCACCTGGATCTTATCGAACAAAGCGTGCGCTTTGTCTCTGCTTTGCGGTTGCCGATAATCGCGAGTCAGTGAGGTGTAATCGACGCGTAGGTGCGACCAGGTCTGACGTATGATCGTTTTTTTCGCGTAGAATCGGAAGCAGGAACAAATCGCCCCCTCACCATTCAAGTTCGGGATGACGTAAACTTTTGTCCATTGATAAACCCACCGGCCGCGTGGTTACTTTAGAAAATCGCAATTGCATTTATCCAGCGATCATTCAGAAAATATCGAAGATCAATAGTGATGATCCGATATGAAAGCTTATGGATTAGCGATTAGTGGCTCAAATTGAAACCTTGCTCTTGTGAGGTGATTTTTCGGGCTGATATTGTCCCTTAGTCATACTATCAGCTTTACTTACCTGAGTTGATCGTGTATTTTGTAAGTTTAGCATTTTTACCTTCTTTGTTATAATAGCGGTCAACATCGCAATTACAGGTGGGCGATCTCCAGTTTGTACAGCTTTTAAATGCTGCCTTAATCAATAGAGATTTGTTTATTATTTGCGCGCGTAAGCTTAGCTTCTTAAATCACGCTAGTGATCTGTCACCTGTAATACTCCATGTGTGTCGGCGTCGCGTGTTCTTAACAAGGTCGACAAAATTATTATTGAAATTCATTTAAATCATTGGCGATCCGGCCTACCTCTCCTCGGTAAATTCGACTTAATTTCAGATTACAAAATGTTTAAAAAGTTGTTTAATTTAAAAGGCGTTAGAAAAAATCACAATTTCGAATTCCTGTTGTAGGCTAGAATCTCAACCGACAACAGTGTGTCAATTCGATAGGGGAAGTGGGCTGCAGCCGAAGTATTTTTTGATATTACACCTGTAGGCAGTTGTGCAGATAAATTAGAATTCAATTCACCACAATAGATATGAATATTGTTTGCGATTTTTTTTCTTCAAAAATTTATATTGTATAAAAAAAATTACACGCAGGTCTTGTCCTTTTGGCGGTTAACCATTTACTGCATTTCTTACTAGCGTTTTTGGTACATGGTACGTATCTGACACTAGAAGTGTATCTTATTTAGTGGTAGGTGCGGGATATACAACAAAAATGCTACAAAAGGTGGCGGTACCATGATCCAAACTGGAAATTTGCTTAAATATTTGACAAAACTCAAAAATCGTAAAAAAATTTAAATGATAAAATGCGAATTCATATGATGCCAATTTCTTACCAGTGGTGTTACTCTAATAGGCAAAAAAACTTATCTTACCATTGAAGACGTATATTTAAAAAAAAAACGAAAAAAATATTGTTGTTTTAGATGTTTTTATTAATTTATTATCAACAAAAAACAGCTTCTTAATCTTTCAATGAAAACATCACTTTTGGACTAATAAATAGTGCGGTTTTTGCATTTTAAACAGTAAAGTTACACAAGGTCAGTTATCAGAACAACAAAGAATATCCAAATTCAATTCGCACGAACTCGCTTTTCTTAAAATATTTGGGCATTGCATTGCAATTTTGTTATACGAAAGTAGGCTTTATTTCAAGGTCATAGAGACTTAATTTCCTTGCCGCATTTCAAAATAACGCAATGCGAACGGATTATCTCTCGATACCTGGCAACCACAAAATACGCTACTATGACGAAATATTTTTTCTGTAATACGAAACTCTTTACCAGAATATGACGATGTCTTCAGTATCCCAAGCTGTCGGTACTCATCACAAAAGAAAGTTCGGTCAACTTGGCATTTGATTGCGTCGTCATTTTGTAAAAAGCCACTCACGCATGCGCCTCTAATTCTTTTCCAAATTTGGTTGGACCGCCTGCCATCTGTGGAAGCTTCTTTCAAACCATGGACTCAATCACATATTTAAATGAATTGGACACGAGTGGCCGCGCGCAAAAAAAAAGAAACTTTTATTTATGTATCAAAATTTCAAATCTTTCACTAGGATTTTTCGCTTCTTGGTGGAAAATCAAATCGCCATTTTTTTTTCATTTTTCAAATTTAATCTCTATTGATGTCGATGACGATCGTGTTGATGAGGTTTAAGCTTGAATTTGGTAAAAACGATTCATTCATCGTTCGATTAATTTGAGATTATCGGGCAAGTGGTGTTTTTCCGTGCTTTTTTTTCCATTTGGGCGAATTTCATTCAAGTTTTTTCCAATGATTGAAGGTGTCTGGAGGTGGTAATGTGATGTTTGAAATTTGAAGATTTTTGAAAAAAAATGCTGGGGTGTTTGTAACAGTTTTCGATTGTGGGCTACGTGATGACGTCTTTGCCAAAGCGGTAGTGATTTATTCGCCTGTAAAATTAATTTATTAAAATTGTTAGTGTTGTATCAAATTAAAAATTTATTGAAAAAAAGATCAAAATAAAATAGAACAAATTTTGGAAAGATTTTTTTTATGGAAAGAATTGTCCGTGATGTTAGTAAAAAAAGCACTTTTCCATTTTAAGATAGATGCAAAATTGCCTTTAATGTAGTCTTTGTACGACACAAAGTTCTAATCAACTACACTCAGAAAAATGGAGGCTAACTCGACGACCTACATACGGCGTAATTGGCCTCGGGCAGGCGCGCGTTCGCCTGCATGTGGGCAAGTAAAACTGAGTTGACCTGTGGTCGGAAAAATTCTGAAATTAAGCCACCAGCAGGTGAAGTAGGGCATCGGGAGCTGCACGAGTTGACCTTAGATAGGTTAACTCTGACCGCTAGCTGGCTTACAGACACCTCTGTAAGGTCAGAGTTAACCTGACAAAAAGTTGACCTGGACATTTTTCTGAGTGTATAAATGGAAAAGTGAGTGGATTTTTTTTACTGATAAATAAAAAAATAGCTGGCTAAGGTCTATTTCAAAGCAGCTGAATAAGTAATCAGCGACCATCGTGATCAGCGAGCGACCACAAAAACCCCACAATTGTCATCGAAATTATCGAGATTTTTCATTTTGGCGTCCGCCATCTTGGATGCGCCATTCTGAATTTCGAAAATTTGATAACGGATACATCGTCAACGGCCCTAGAAAATCCTGTATATAAATTTTCGTGTAATTGGGACTTTTTGAAACATGCGTGCCCAAAAGGTTAACAAACGCGAAAAGAATTTTTCAATTTTTTGCCTAAAAAGTAAGAAATTTATCTCTTTATGTTTTGCACCTAATGAAATAAAAACTTATCTTTTGCTCGTTTAGTCAATCCTTTTTATCAGTTTTAACAAGACTCGTAAAATGAATAAAGAAAAGTTTTGTATACGTTTTTTTTTTGTAATTTTCTGCTTGGTTCTATAAAGCATAAGAAAACTTTCTTAAAGAAACAAATTAAAGAAAGTTAACCTCATCAGGAAATTCTCTGGCCAACAATGTTAAGATTTCACATGATCTTCTGGTCAGAGACCATCTGGGAAAATGAGCTGAGCATAAATTGGTAACGCCATATATCTTTAGGTATATCGCTTCCAGACTATTACACTAAACCTATCAAGAATGGGTTTTCTACGGTATAATTCGTTTTATTTTCTCACACGTCTGAGTGTCCAGCTGCGCTTTAGGTCAGGTAACTTTTACTCGAGAAAGGACGTGATGTGGACCATGGAGTCCCAGGACTCAGAACCCCATTTCCAGTAGTTTCTATTTGCAGTATAATTTTCTATCAAAACTTTCATCTCCTTCAATCCAGATTCTATCAACAAACATGCAACACCCGCAATACTGAAAGTGATTGGAAAATACAGTGGAACCCGAAGCTAGATCAGGATTTTAATGAGCTTCAATTTGGACTTTTTTGATGATTTTTTTGTTGTTGTGTTTTTATATTTGAATATAAATTTACGGAGAGGTGTAAATTTTGCGCCAATTCAGTATACACTTAAACCTGTGTAAGCTAGAATCGCGCTGAATCAGAAAATTTGTCCGGTTTAACACGTTGACTGCCAGACCAATTTTGAAAAAATATAAGGGAGATGCCAATACATGGTGACGTATGTAGAATGTACGTATGTATGAATGTATGTATGTATGCATGTAGATTGTAGACCCAGCTATCGAAAATTATAGCCTTGGCCGCTCATGAATCATAGCGCCAATTTTCACTGGCTTTCAAAAATGATAGCCATGGCAGTCAATGTGTTAAATAAATTTCCGTCTTTTCCAGGATCCGGCTTAGAGAGTATTTCACTGTATAAGCCAAGACTTTCTTTGGGTGAAAAAGCATTGTAAAAAATTATACTAAAGGTCTCTAAACTTTCGGTCAGAAAGACCCTCGAAGTTTCTCCGGAAAATTTCAAAAGGCAAATTATAATACCTGCCGAATTTTCGGTCAGAAAAACCCTCTATGTTTTTCCGGAAAATTTGATATGGCAAATTATAGTGCCGTTACGCCAGGGTTACAAGGGTGTGTCAGACCCTACAAATCGGAGAAAGAAGTCGCCAGTTTCCTAAGAAAAGATGTTCAATCTTTAGGTATTTCGGTGTAATAAAAAACCTTGTTTTTTGGTGTCAGAAGAAAATTAAAAAATGGTTTTAGTTTTAAAAAAGGTCCGCAAAAATATTTTGTTGGAAGGGGGAAGGTCAAAAAATGATTTAACCACCAAGCTAAGCTTTCGGGTGGTTGCTGCGGAAAAAAATCGTAGATTTCGCATTGAAAAAGCGCCTACTGTTACCTTGGGACGTTGTCAGGGGTGGAATCGCGTAAGGCGACAAGTGATAGTGATTGTCCCTCGTCAATTATTTCGAGCTCGGCGGTGTGAAAATTCTACAAATTGTTATCAAAATGGAATCAAAAAGTGGCTTTTTATTAGAAATTTTAGACTAAAATTCGGATAGTTGCCATTTTATTGAAGTCCAAAAAAGTGAGTCACTATCACTTGCCACCTTACGTGATTCCATCCCAGATTCGTTAGTTTTCAGCCTCGTGGGTTTGTTTGAAGGTACCCAAGTAAACTTTCGTGTCGAACATTGACTGCTGTAGAAAAAAAATCAGTAATACAAAAATATGAAAAATTCCAGTTAGGGTTTAAGTTAAATTTAATAATAGCAGTTTTGGAGTTTCACACTTTCGACAGCTTTTGGTGAGATTACACTTTTACTATCTTATACATAGAAAGTAGCATGATCATGAAAAATTTTGACGCCTGAATTCTGTCTTAAAAACACTCCCGAGTCGATTGGAGTCATATTACAAAAATGTCTTTTTGTCTATTGCGCCCGTCATACACTTGAGCTAAGCTATGTGAGCGAGGCTAGCTATAGTGTATGTCACTAGCTGTGTTAGCTCATCTCGTTGCACACTTGAGCTAAGCTACGCGGCGATATTTTCGGTAAATGTATGCATTTTTCCACTTTATCTGCAGCCATTTTTAAAAATAAATTATTTAACGCGATTGAAAATATTCCGCAAAAGAATTCAATTTTCACGTTTTCCTTACACTTTTGCAAACACCGATTCTACACTGTATAACGCCGAAAATATTTATATGTGAGTGTCAGCGATGCCAGCGAAGTCGTTCGCGTAGTTGAGGTCTAAACTACGCGAGCGAGCTTAGTGCGTGTCGCCCATGACTAGGCGACGTAGTTTCATAGTTTCGCTGAAGTGTGCGGTCACCAATGCAAATGCTTAGGATTTTACTTTCAGCGAGAAACTTAGCTCACGTAGTTGAGCTCGCTTAGCTGAAGTGTGCGATGGGGGTTAGTCTGTGTACAAGATTTCTCAAATACTATACTTGAGCTAGATTCAAGAAATTTTACAGGCATGTTCCGTCCTGAAAAGGGACGATCCTATCAAGTTTTCGTGGAAATCTGTTAACCGCAAGTGATTAAACTAATGTAACATTCATCGGGTGATAGTGTAAATTGCGCAAGGACGTAGATTTTCTATAAGAAACTCATGTGTTGTTCACATCAGATATTTTACTTGTCAAATTATTCAAATTTTAATAACCCTAGGTTACTTTTAATTGTGTTCCGCTGTTTACCTATAAAGCGTATATCTTAGGTGTTGAAAATGGAACAACTTCTTCAGAACAAAAAAGAACAAATAATAGAAGAAAGCTATATAAAGATGCAAGATAGTAGCCAACGAACAAATATCAAAAAGTCAGTAAAATCTTCATTCTTTCTAAGATAAAATATCTTATGTGAACAGCACATGAATTTCTTAAACAAAATCTTGTTTTTTGTTCAATTTTCACAGTTTATATAAAAGTATGAATTTTTATTCTACAATATCTGAAATATCCCAATAACGGTAAAAGATATCGATTTACGGTAAAAGGAAAAAATGTCGGAAATTTTAATATCTTTAATTCTTTCTTTAACTGTTTTTTTTTCGAGAAACCGTTAGTTTACAAAAAATTCGCAAAAATCAATAATATTATTTTTTTATCGAAATATCTTAATAACGGTAAAAGATACCGGATAAGAAGACAAAAGAAGACAAAATTGTGGAGGATGTCATTCTCATCATATCATACATACAATCAGCTAAAAAGACCGTTATTTTTCAAGATAATCGCAGCAAACTGATTTTTTTCAAATAACGATATATCTCGATAATGTCTTGAGATACGCAGTTCTAGCGGAAAATAAAAATGTAGGAAATTTCATTGTTTCCAACTTTTGTCATACATAAGACTACTAAAAAACGTGTAGTTTCGGAGTAAATAGCAAAAAATGAAATTGCGATTTTTGAAAAACCGCCATTTTGGTTACTTTCGGTTAACGGATTTCCATCAAATAAGGATAAGATCGACCCATTCCAGGACAAAACATTCCATAGCTCTGGTTTTTGTAGTTTTTGAGAAATTTTCTACACAAACTGACAGACAGAAAGAAGTTTTCGTAATAATGCTTCAATCGCGGGATAAGAGGAGTGCTCGGGAAATGTTTTTTTTTAAACAAAATTAAGCGGTCGAAATTTTTCATCAATAGTATACTTTATTATACTTCGTATAACACTTCGTATAAGAAAGTAAAAGGTAAAATTGCAGAAACTTGAAAAGTAGAAGAAGACACGAACGATGCCATTACCCCACACGCTCCAACCAGCCCCAAAAGAGGGCCAAAACCGAATCACCTTCTGCAAGTGCCAGAAGGGAAAAAAAGTCTTTATAAAGTTTTAGTTACTTTTTCGTGCTATTTCAGTTTTCAACCAAGGGCTCCGTCATGCCAGCCGTTATTCTAGTCCAGATGTGAGAGATTCATATACAGAGAAAAAGGAACTCATCACGGAAAGGGGTCGATCTTGATGAAGTTTGAAGGTTGTCTTCCGAAAAATCACCCCTGTTGCTGACGGACGGACCCTTCTTCTACATTTCGTTGCTTTTTTTTCATCACAGATCAAGATTTCTTTACATTTGACGGTGGTTCGTGTGATATTCGTAAAATACTAGAAATCCTTATGAACGACACGAGTTTTGATGCTGTTTTTGCATAGAACTTTCTTGGAGATTCGAGGCTCGAAGGTTGCTGAATATGCAAAAGTGTTGATGGGGTTTTTTATTAATTAAGCGGCGTGCCACCCTCTAATTGACTCAGTGAAAGATGAGCGTGACATGTTTTCGCGCTCAAGTATTCAGGTTACCTGGTTTTCTTGTTTTTCCGCGTTTACTAGCATCAACGATTCAACCGCTTACCCTTGGTGGAAATGACTTTCAACTTTGTCCAGGCACAGGTGGATTCTTGGATGCCTGCTTCTAGATTCGATGAGGTCTGCGAAAATTACGTCTATCCAAGTTGGAGGGAGGTTTAGAGCTTCTTTTATTTTCTTTTCGTGAATGTATCGAAGAATTCAGTCCAAGTTTCAGGAACACGATGGAAGTCACACGTTGTAACTGAAGTATGAGGCAGTTATAAAATACTTGCTGGTGGTAGAATAGGAAATTCTTATCTTTTATAAGATAAAATTCCTCGAGGAGAAATGACGCAGTGTGGAGTTGGAAAAATTTCCTTCACATTACTTACATCACATACTTTTTATTCTTTCGACTAATAAAAATGGTTAGACAGCGAGAGGTGAGGGACGCAAAATACTCTTTAAGGATATGTTTGAAACATTAAAGCCTAAGTATAGGATAGCAGTCTCGTTAATTTCTTCCCATTTTCTTGAGTTTTCTTGGGCGGTGTTTTCTGTTTTGTGAACAAGGTTAGATACCATATCGATCGGTTTTGTTAACTTCAGGCGAAATTCTCAGGAATTTCATTTTAAATTTGAAAAGTTTTGTTTATTGGGTTTTGCCCTATTTTATCCAAATTGACAATTTTGCCAGCAAAAATACCAAAGATTTCTAATTTACGGATATTATCGACGTCTTCAGTGAGTTTTAATTATAATACCGCATAAGATATTAACGAAGTATCTTTTTTGAACTAAATTTCAGTGCGCTGGATCTTTTGGTTTTTCCTTACGCCACTTTTTTGCACGTAAACAAGTTTTTTTTCCCGATTATAAGAAAATTCAGTTTTCACCTCTGAAATTCAGTTCTCACCTCTGAAATTCAGTTCTCACCTCTGAAATTCAGTTCTCACCTCTGAAATTCAGTTCTCACCTCTGAAATTCAGTTCTCATCTCTGAAATTCAGTTCTCACCTCTGAAATTCAGTTCTCACCTCTGAAATTCAGTTCTCACCTCAGTTTTGTTCCTCTGAACGCACTAATGTTCTTTTTAGGGTTAAAGTTGTTATTTTAGAGCAGTTTAACTGCTGGAAAAAAATTGTTTGGGAGCAAAATTATCTGGCCACAACTTCCCCATACACACACTCAGAAAAGTGTCCAGGTCAACTTTTTGTCAGGTTAACTCTGACCTATCTAAGGTCAACTCGTGCAGCTCCCAATGCCCTACTTCACCTGCTGGTGGCTTAATTTCAGAATTTCTCCGACCACAGGTCAACTCAGTTTTACTTGCCCACATGCAGGCGAACGCGCGCCTGCCCGAGGCCAATTACGCCGTATGTAGGTCGTCGAGTTAGCCTCCATTTTTCTGAGTGCACTGTGTGAAGTAATATTTCGTTTAAAACATTAAGAATCGTTGACTACAAGAGGAAATACACACGTCTCTAATTTTTCTTTTATAGAATGTCATTGTGAATAATCAAGAATTAGAACAATTTCAAAAATTTCTTCCTCTACAAAAGTTTTTGCAAATCATCATTTAGGACCTTATTATACTCATTAAGTGTGTAAATTACTGTAATGAAAGCAAATAAATGACAAGTAAAACGCAAATTCAGATCAAATTAAGGAATTTTTGGCTAAAATTGTAAAATATTTAAAAGAATCTCGGAATATCTATCTCTCTGAAACAATCAACTGTATATCTTTCACATTAAAATACAACGATAAAATTAGACGATGGGTTAAAAGGGATCACGGTTTGGTCCACGTGCCATGGCATGCGCTAAAAATTCCGTCTCCCCCAGTCAGAAATTAATTTGATACTTTTGTACAAAAATTTTACATTTGTTGTAATTTGGTCTCTTCTTTGAATTGGAGGAAGGTCAATCTTAAGTTCGGATTTGTTTTTTTTTTATGCCGTGGAATCCTTTTCAACATCGTTAACGACGTCATCGCATGTCGTCGCCATTGGTCAGTTAGTGGTTTTTAGCTAAAGATCTTTCAGTAATTTCAGCCGACTTTATAGAATTCGCCACGACTGTTCACGTTTTCTCGTTGTAGAAAAATCTGGAGGTATCGTTGCCTTCATGCGGCTTCTGCATGGAGCTCCCGGGCATACTTCAGTTCGGTGATAGGCCTCAAGGCGAACAAGAGAGAAATTCCAAGGTATGGGGCACGATGGCATCTTAAAGCCTTACTTAATCACCCAATTATGGACGGAAAACAAAAATGCTCAATCCCAACGATGTGTTGATTCCAATGGAACCTATTTCTTTAATGTGCTTTAAAGGGGTTTTCTAGACGTGCCCAGCAAACTAAGTGATTTAAGAAAAAATAATTATAATAGCATAATCTCTATTATATTAAAGACAATAGTCTAATCTCTTACAAAACAGATTGTAACCTTACAAAAAATGTATAATATGGAAAATAGCAGTATTATATTGTTTTTATCAGTGGAGTTTTTTAGTAGTAAGAGTTTCCAAGATTAATCTTTTCTTAAAAATATCGCATTGAGTTTTATTGAAATCATTTCGTAGAATCCATTGGATACATAATGTCATAAAAGCAATTTTGGTTTGGTTATTTGTTCGCTTTTAACTCGAATATGACTTAACCGATTTGAACAGCAAAAATTTCTGTAAAAATGTCACAAAAAATACATTTTTTGTTATCTTATGAGTCGTTTAAGACATTTTGGTCTAATTTTTATTGTTTTTTGACAATTTTTTCGCATAAAAAAGCCTACTCCAACCCTGACCTTAAAATTCCGCTCCTGTTGATATGACGAAAGGGATATAGGATAGCTTTAGAGCTTTATTATCCAAGAAATATCATATTTTTAGACATTTGTTTTAGTCTCTAAAAGGTATTATGGGAACACTTTTATCCCACGCAAAATTCTAAATAAAAAAAAACAGCTTTATCCGTTTAGCGGTGAGATGAGACCTTTTACATAATTTAACCACATATGATGAAAAATTTGTTTTTTAAATAAAAAAAATTAAAGTTTCACCACTAATTGAGGTCGAAAGTTAAAATTTGGCACAGAATGAACTTTTACACAGAACGAAGTTAAATCCCGTCCGAAAATGACAAAAATTGAACCACTATTTCTCTCCTTCCCCAGATAAATTGAAAAGATTTTTGCGATTTTATCGAAAATGGTAAATGTTTTCGAGATTTGTTTAGATAAAAAGTATTTAGAATATGATTCTACATAACTCTGCCATACATCAAAATTCAGTCAGACCATTGCTCCCTCTCCATTGCTTTCACACAAATGGAAAATATTTTTGAAATATTCTCCGCAAACATTTCCGCAAAATTACAGCGTGTCCGCGGAGGAGGACATATGGAACGAAGGGGTTAAAAATTCAAATGTTTACATTGGACGATAAGGTTTCCCGATGAACCTTCGCTAATTGGTTTCTTGTAACAAATTAGTGGAGGTGTTTAGACGTTCTCCGCCAGTATATCCCCTGAATGGATGACAATATACAGATATTAAGCCCTTCAGATATTCAGGTATCACTTTCAATCGAATAAATACCGACGTCCCAATCAAGAAGGGATGAGTTTAAACCGTACTGAGTTGAGGAATTCCTAATACGAACATTTATGGATCATAGAATGGCAAGGAATTTAAGTAAAGTAATTGCGTGCGTGGCGGACGGTATACGATTTTAATGAAGAAAAAATCAAAATTAATTAAGAAATTTTTTCAAAACAAAACAATTTTTTTTTTCTTTATTTTTATTCTTTTGTTTATACCCGTATGGTGAAACCAAAGGGTATATTAACTTTGCCTTACCGTTTGTAACGCCAAGATCCCGTCATCGCACACAAAAATGAATTACACCAGTGTGTTTAGAATGATAAAAAAAATTGAATTTTGCATGTCCGTCCGTCCGTCCGTCTGTCTGTCTGTCTGTCTGTCCGTCTGTGGCGCGGATTGCGGGCGCACGGATTGAGCTAGAGACTTGAAATTTTGCGTGGATCCGTTTTTCGTAAAATGCGAGGCTAAGTTCGTTAATGGGCAAAAATGGTCCATTAGGGGGGGTACCCCCCATACGAACGAAAACTTTTTTTACGAATATCTCAAAAACGTAGCATCTTATCAAAAAAGTCCAAGAACAAAAGTTATTTAGGATATGATTCTACATAAAACTCCCATACATCAAAATCCGATTGGAATAAATTTTAAAAAATCTTATTGGAAAGTTTGACTTCAAAGTGGAATTTTGGTATAACTGTTCGAATTTTGATACGAATATCACCATACGGGTCTCCAATGATTGCCAGATTGGCAATTATAGCTTTTGTTATGTTTTTTGCTTTTACCTGAGATGTGTTGTATTCATTACGATGCCGTCCAAGCAAAGTTCGGATGCGGCTTTCCTTCATTACCGATGCTAGAGTTTGGAATTGTTAGAGTTTAAGGAGTCATTGTTGTTTCATCTGCAAACAAAAAAAAAAGAATTTTTCACATTATCTTGGCTATTCATGTGTCTTTCTAGAAATCGTTTTGTTTAATTTTTTTTTGCTCCTAAAGTTACTCCCTTTTCAGTAGCAACACTTCATTTTACAGTAATAAATAAAGGGGAGAAAATAGTTTTTTTTTTGAAATTTTCTTGTCATAAATTGTGTGTGGGTCAATTTTTTAACCGCTTGGCGCTGGGATATGTGATCCACCCACCCTGGAGCCGTTTGGCCTGGCGAAACTTTCATCACATGTTAACATAACACAATATTTCTTAATTTTTATGACATTGAATTAAAGGTGGTCGTATTTAACATCCAAGTCGATGCCGAAGTCGCAGCTCCGGAGTTGGTAAAGAGATCCAACATGTGTTATGGGTCCAGATGTATATAAATTATTTACAATGAAATATCTGACAGTTTAGATGATCACCCACGTGCCAAAATGAAATTCAAGCCCAACAATAAAATAAGATAAAAGAATATGAGTAACTTCAAGGGAGTCCCTCGTGTAGTTTTATCCAGAAAATACTCATAGATGGTGTGGATGTTTTTTTAAGATATTTGACACATAGTTTAGTTATTTGACACATGTCTAATGATATGTAGTTAAAATTATGGTAATTGTGATCGCTTGCAATTTGAAATACTGGTTTCGAAGATACATTTTTCGGAAAATTTCGGGGTTATTATGAATTTGTTCATAAAGATTATGTATGAAAAAGTTTAGAGTTTTCAACCAATGAATTTTTTCATAGCATTTATAACAACCGTTCATAGAAAATCGATTGACACATTTCTGTCGCTGTTTTTTATCATTGATAAATTTCTGTTTATTTCTTTTATAAGATTCATGCCTTTCATTTTAGGATTGATTCCCTTACAAAAGGAAATGGTCCCCAATTTTTTGTCCTAACAGGTCTTCTCCCTCCCATAATTTTGGGAATGATTACAGAAAAAAAAGAATACGGCATTTTTTTTTTGTTGGAATGTGTCATAAAAAAATTGGGAACAGTCACAATTTTTTTTTTATAGGAATGACTCCACTATACCTTTTTTTCCATAAATATGGGTCTGGAGCATCCAATTTTGGTGGAACGGTTCCCATGCGTTTTTTTCCGTTGACTATCAGTTGTTTGATTTTATGTTCACACCAATCAGTTTTCCCAAAAAAAGATGGAAAACTGATTGGTGTGGCCCCTACTTTAGTCTTTTGAAGCCAATTGGCAATTCTCTTCGTCAATTTACATGGGAAATAACTCCAAAAACTGAGTTCTTGACTTCTCAAAAAGGGGATACCAACGGTGTTAATTTTTTTGTGAACAACATTGCGAGGGGGTTTATTTTCAGCTATGTTTTGAGGCTGTGTTAATTTGTTCTGGATTTTTTCGAGAGTGCATAGAAATATAAATATTCTGGCCTCTCTCCAAAACATGTTGTGGGCACTCTGAAAATTCCTAAAGATCCTGCCAAAAACCGAAAAATTAAGTAATTATGGTTTTTATTATCTCCACTTAAATTTTTATTTCAATTACTTTAATTCATAACATTCCCATTAATATTTATCAATCCACATAAGAATAGATTTTACCTCGCATTATTAGAAATTCATTTATTTATAAGAAATCTCAAAGACAATTTTTGATTATGCTAAACGATCGTAGCAGAACAATAATAATAACATATTTTTGATCATTTTGATCGAGAGGTATAAATGAATTGATCACTTCTGAGTTGAATATATATATCTGATCACGTTGGTACAATCGCACGCGTCCACAATCAACAGATCGATCAAATCGATTCAACAATCGACAAACGATCAATTTGTGATTTAGGCACGCGATAATTTCACATTCGTTTAAGATTGATCGTAATTTAAGCTGCACGAAACGAAGTTTTAAGATATCCACCGTGACACAACATAAGATTAATTTATTTAAATTTCGTTGATCAACTAAATTACTTTTAATGATCGTATTGGAACTTCGTATGTAGATTGGGCCACGAGTTTTCCTATTTATTCGCTATTCATTGATGACTGAAATGTCAATGTATGTAGATGTTGGGCGTTGAGGATTTAAGGTTTTGAACTTGACAGTTGACAGTTGGTAGAGCTGATGGTGTACATAAATCGAGGCGAACAGTCGACAAATTTGATCGACTGTGACGTGAATCGTTTATAGTTCTCTTGACTGATCGAAATTGAATTATTAACTTGGTTTATCTGATTAAGGCCTTTTGCTCAATATCAATTAGCGACTTTTGTGCTTTGTGTGGTTTCCATCCATACAATTTTTTTTTCTCTTTCTTTTAATATTCGATTTCCAGGTAATAATGATCGTCGAACGACTCTTAACCGACTGAACTTTTGTCAGTAGGAATTGTTATTTTAAATATCGGGCAAGTCAAGGTTTCAATGAAAAAAAAAAACTGATGAGGCGAGTGTGGGCTGTTTTTAGTTCGTTTTTTCTAAGAAGGTTTAATGAGTCTGTGAGTAATGTCGCGTTTCTTGCCTACTGTCGATTCTTTGCTAATTTAAATGCGGCTTTGTATTTAAATCTGTGCTCCAAAGTACAACGATCTTAGCTGCAATTCGTGTCGTTTTCTTCCGGCCTTCCACGAATTTCTCCTATTTTTACCGAAAACTATGAGGTGTCAATATTTTTTTTCAGTTAAAGTTCTCTGTTTGGTTTAGATTTCGACATTTTCAATATTTTTTCAACAATAAAAGAAAAAGAATCACATTTTATTTTGACTTTAGAGAATCAGTGAGAAAGTAAATTGCACTCTTTTTGTAAAAGACATTTTTTTTTAAATAAATTTAGGTCGTCAGATTCGTGTCCTCATCTTTGTCAAAACCACTAGTCTAAAACCGGTTTCCAAATCCGAAATCGAACCGGGTTTGCATTCTCGACCTGTATTGGAAGTGGATTTATGACATCCTAAGACCTATGTTACACACGGCAACTTTAAGCGGCTACTTTTCTTAAGTATAGGCGAGAGAAGTGAGGGGCCACCGCTTCCCTCACTTCTCTCGCCAATACTTAAGAAAAGTCGCCGCTTAAAGTTGCCGTGTGTAACATAGGCCTAAGGTTTCCTGTGCTTAAATCGCTGAGGAGTAATCTGTCGAAAGCCCTCCCATCGCGATGGCTCTCTCTTGAGTCATGGCTCTCCCTTGAGTCATGGCTCTCTCTTGAGTCATGGTTCTCTCTTGAGCCATGGTTCTCTCTTGAGTCATGGCTCTCTCTTGAGTCAGGGCTCTCTCCTGAGTCATGGCTCTCTATTGAGTCATGGCTCTCTCCTGAGTCATGGCTCTCTCTTGAGACATGGCTCTCTCCCGAGTCATGGGTCTATCTTGAGTCATGGCTCTCTCTTTCTTTATTTTGTTTTGGTCCTTAATGGTCTTTTAGGTCTCGCAGTGAAAGTTTGGTTCCTGGAAACAAATTAGTTTCTCTGTTAAGATTTTATTTTTTTTCAATTTTTTCTGAAAAAGTTTTGTGTTTTTTTGTTTTTAATTTGTTTTTAGACATTTATCGAAGCTCTACTAATTTTCTTTTGTGAAAAAAATTGATTCCTGTAAGAATTTGCGTTACTTTTCAACTAGAAATAAATTGATAATTTTCGCATAGTCTACGAAAGGACGAGATTTTACATCCAACTAAACTCATGTTTCCAGCATTGGGGTTTTTGACCTCTTCCTTCTGAGTGGAAGAAATTTTATTCTGTCTACTGCTTGATGGACGGAATCGATGACGAATCACTACGATCAAATCACAACAAAATCGTTTGTTGTTTATCATCTTGTCCACGTTCGAATCGTATAGACGTCTTACGGCCGTAAAATGTAAAGAATACTTGCTGGACCTGATTTCGAAGAGTTTTCTTACGTCTAGTAACCAGCAATACTCGTTACTGGTATCAAATCTTCGCTATCGTCTCTCAAGATTCAAGTGAACATTATCGGTGTATATGGGATGATTTTTACGGATTTTATCTGGACGTGTTATGCGTAACCTGCAAGACGTTCCCGAGACATTTCCCAGTCGGCATCGTTTACGAATTACTGAAAAAGATGCTGTTCTGATGTTGATGACGATCTTGCTGGAGTGATGATCATGTCGATGGTGGATGAGCTGAAGAAAATGTACGGCACATGATCACGTAAAAGAGTCCAGGGAATCATTGTTGATTGGAATTCTTAAAAAATTAATTACTAGTGATGTGTTTTATGGTTTCGCCAAGCTGATCTTGCTGGTCTGGTTTTTTGTTGTTGTTAAAAGTTTGACATGCCAACAATATACAATGCGATACGTTGCCATCAATAAATCTTCCATTTTGCAGTTCTGATTGACATTGGCGGTTGAAAACTATTTCAATTTGAAACTATATAGAATTTTATCCTTTAGTGCTGCTAACGTAATTTGTAGGCGTCATCTCTTCGGGAATCACAATTTTCGTAAGCGTTTAACCAAAAACCACTTTTTGACGTGCAAATTGTATCGTATATTACTTGCTGACAATTTTTTTTATCGAGGCGAATGAAAAATCGCTAAAAAAAATATTAACTGGTCTTTATTGGATTTTTTCGAATAGTGATCTATATTCGTAAGAAGGAGGGCAAGATTTTATAGAGGGAAATGAAAAAGCTTCTTGCACGCTTGCTATTCAAAAATCGACCAAAAAATTTCTTGACATTTAGGAACATTTCTGGTGTAATTTAGTTAAGTATTATAGCAATCATTTTTTTGGGAAGTTGTTACCGAAACAAAAAAAAATATTGTATGAGTTGATAGGGTGAAAGACGAGACTGACACATTCTAAAACATGGAGGACGGTTTGCCACGTGGTTGGAACAGGATGACGCGTCGCTGAACATAAAGTGGTTAAGAAGAAAAAAAATTAATAGTAAATATTTGAGGGAAAAGTGACGCAAAAAGGACGATATTTCACAGCAGTATAAAAACGATACTCATTTTTAGGGAAAAGGGACACTACAACTGGGGCTGTCCCGACAAAATACAAATGTTTGATCTTTAAAAATTTTTCATTGGTAAAGATTTGGACCTGAAAAATCGATCTCTCACAAAAGGGATCTTGAAATTTTCGGTTCTCTCACAAAAGGGATCTTGAATGTGTATTTTATATGATAGACATACTTTCTGATCAGTCTGTCCATTGTACGTTATGTTAACTCGAGAACGCGTTGAGCTAGCGACTTGAAATTTTTTGTGAATAAGTCTTACGAAACTTGTAGTTTTCTATCAACTTTTGGAATAGTAACGGTAGTTATAACGGGTTTCTCCCATACAATTGTCAAGCCTCGAAGGAAGATTTTAATTGGGTCCAAAAATTTTTTCGCAGCAGACACCTCCTTACTCCATTATTTGACAAGCGAAGTGTTGGCATAAAAAAAAAAAAAATCTAAATGTTTATTAAAAAGTCTGCCCGTCTTATGAAAACCACTTAAAGAAATTCTATATAAAACATATTTTCATTGTCATATCTCACCATAAATGAGTAAAGTCTCCATAAAAAAAAATCAATGCTTTTTCGATCCCACGATTCTATAAAAGGAAGTAAAGTCATCGTCTTCCCACAACCTTGGAGTTTTTTTTTTATCTTCCCTTATTTTTCATAGTATTTTCAACATCTAGCAATAACTTTATCAGTTTGGTCTAATCATAACAATGGGCGTAATAAATTCAGAAGAATCAGTCACAGAAAATGTACGAAACAATTGCGACGATGTCTAATAACAATAAAATTGAATTGCTCCGCAACATGTTCTCTTCTGGTCAAACTAACAAGAAGTTCAACATCATAACGTACCGTATGTACAGAAAGTTAAGCTCCAGCTATAGGTTCTAAAATCCATAAGACCCACATGTAGACAATCTGTTCATATGTTACTCGGCAACAACAAGCAGATTTCTTGATATCGGATCGGATCAATAAAATGACAAAACAAGTCTATCTATCCGGTACAGACAACAGATAGTATGGGTTCAATCGATCTATCCACCTTAAACTCTATGTATGTCACCAAATGCTAAAGTTTCGCTCATTTGCCATTAGTATAGAATCCCATAGAATCGTATGTGTCCAATGTGTGAATCTCTGGTGCAAACTCGATGAAACACGAGATTATGAGGTTAAGATTAGGACCCTTGGTCACTGAAACATTGTCAGCAGTCATGAGGGAATTGTATGGCCCTCAAATAAAACACAACACGAGGTAACAAAGGAATAAAAAACTGAAAATTTTGCACGAATCGTAAAAAATGATCTCGGAGTTCGTTGCGGTTCGCAGGTAAAGGAGTGACAACCTGGCGAACATGTGTTACGAAATTCCTAACCTAAAAACCGTGTTCAATAAATATTACCGAATCCTGGACGCTGGGGGGGATGGGGTATCTGGCAACAGAGTGAATAACATGTTGCGGTTAATACTGTGTCGATATGTAAATGGATTTCGTGGCACTATTGGGGAACGTGAAGCTAAATGGCCAGAAAATGGTCGATGGAAAAAATCGCCAGCGGCAAATTTATTTTCAAACAGGTGAAAATAGTTCAATAGTTTGAATAAAACTTACCTGGCTGGGATGCAAGTGATATGCCACCTTTGAGGCGCCATCGCTGCTAGTGCGGCTACTATTTTATCCGACCTGGGGTACAGATGAAATCCATGCGACGACTGGACTCCTGTCTCTAATGTGGAATCGAGACGCCCTTCACACCATTAATCACGGATTATTACCGTAGATCTCATCAAGTAAGACGCATCCTCATCATTTATATAGCTAGCAGCTATGCTCGATTAGCTTGGTTTTCTGCAGTGCATCTTCGCTACTTCTAGACTTCTTGGATTTCATTTCACTTTAAGGTTGCTGGTGTTACTTTGATGCACTTTGTGAGGTGGTGTCGAGCCGGCAGTTATCGTTTAGGTGATGTAACACCTTCGATCACGATTTAATGTAGCGGCAATTTTATTGCTGTTGACGCGTTTTGCACTCCTTTAATGGATTTGATGATATTTAACTGGTAATAGAGAAATAAACATGATGTGAAAATGTTTCTGTCCATTTAATAAAAGTTTTAATTTTTTAATTGCTTGTGGGTGCGGAAAAAAAGAATATAAATAAAACGAAATCGTTTCGACTTGGTTTTATTCTAATTTAATTTATGATTAATCACTGCGGTCCAAGCTTTTTTAAGCATGGAAAAGAGAAAATGCCGATTCTAAAATGTTCTGAAATCGAAAAAATCTGTAAAAAGTCTTTTTCCTTCTAGTCATGTGGATCCTAGAAACATTCTGTTTCTTAAAATATTAAAAATCAATTTTTAAAACATTTAAAAAAAACAATGACTCCAGCACTCTAGACACTGCTCTTTAGAGACTCTGCATTCTAGACCTTCAAAATTTGTGGGGAAGTCTATTTAAGGATATATTTGGCGCGAATTTTTGGAAGTAACGCTTTGTTCTTAAAAAAAAACATTCCGGCGGTGCATTTTATTATAAAAATTTTCATCGTGGCATAATTTTTTCTAAAATAAAACATAAGAAAAGGTACAATCGCTAGAGGCTAATCGTCAAATCGTCTGTCTGTCTGTTCCTCTTTCACGCCAAAAACGGCTGAACCGATTGACTTGAAATTTGGCATAGCTGTTCGTCGGGGGTCCAGCCCCAACAAAGACCCCATAAAAAGTAACCCGAGAGGTGGGGGGCGTAAGGGGAGGGGGTAAAGTGATATCGAAACTTAGCTCTTCCTCTTTGTTACCCTTTCGCGGGGAAACTACCGAGCCGATTGGCCTGAAGTTTAGCTCCAACATAGACCATAAAAAAAATTTGAAAAAACTTAACCCGGCAACGACGGGTATGCAAGCTAGTACTCTATTTGATGAAAGATAGAATGTTTATTTAAAAAAATCCATTTGTATAGGAAAGGAGTGGTCCGATTAGATTTTGATGTATGGAGCGGCTATGTAAAATCATATTCTAAACACGTTTTACCTTTATAACTTTTTTCAGTATAACTCACCGTTTTCGAGAAAATTGCAAAAAACTGTTTCATTTGTATGGGAAGGTGGGAGAGAATGATCAGATTGTCCGTTAAAAAATTTAGCACCCCCTTTTTTACGCGAAACGCTGTAGAAAATTTCAAGTCTCTAGCTTAATCCTATCGAAAGTTATGGTGCTCACGGACAGACAGGCAATCAGACATACTGCGGACTAATCGAAATGAGTAGTTTATGTGCCTGTGTATAAAATTTCAGTGCGTATGTGTGTATGTATGTAACGAAATTTGAAGGATAGACTTTTACCAGTTAAGTTTTACTTTTAAGTTTTATTTTGCGCTAATTTCTAATTTCTGAAACTATACTAAGGTGTACTAAATTAAACGTGTTAAAAAGGTTTCTAAAAACGATAAATTGTTATTATTTTGGAGCCAAGGAAAGTTTCTCTATGGTTCCCGGTTATGCTCCTTCATTCATCAGTTCTGAAATACTGTTTTTTAATAAAAATAAATGAAAGAAGTCAGTTAAAAAAAAATCATCGTTCCCGTCTGATATTTTCCGTAAACAAATTCGAAAAAATCAAAAATGCTCTAATAAGATTTGCCCATAAAATACCTCTAACAACAAGTAGGAAATGGACGCTGATGCCCACAACGAATTTCACTTTTTACACCTGATAGATAAAATCAAGGTTGACTTCATTTAAATTTTCGCCAATTTGCGTATACGTTGAGTATCAAGTGTTCCCCAGAGGCATACTACTGATCCAAAAACTGTCATCTACTGTTCGAAGATCAAGATCGATCGCAGCTAAATAAAATTATCTTGCGGGGAAGTAGGATTAGAGAGCAGTAAAGTCACCCATCCCACAATGCTGCAATTTTCAATGCCATTGTCTTGTTCTTATTTCTGATCGTTTTGATCGTGTAGTTTACACCGCACTTCGGTACATAAAGATCTTTAAAAACGCATAAAAATTCAGTGCGTTTATATGCTGTGGTCTTTTGCGTTTATTTATTGATCGAACCTATGTTGCAGGGAACGCATGATCGTACATTGATCTTCTGTACTTTAGAGATTTTTTTTATTCGTTCTAACTCTAAGTAAAGTAAAAGTTTTTCTAGCTGATCTTCTACAAATTTTTTCCCCCTAAGCCTTTAGCATTTCAGCGAGTCCACTATTAGTGATCACGTCATGACGATCGCGCGGTGTTCCCTCCCCAATTGCGGCGGTGGGTGCTCGTAACGCGCTTCTGTTACCTGTCTAGTGGTTGTTCATGTATGTTTGCTTGCGAGTATTTACTCTGCCTTATGGCTGTTTATTCTGTTAGTCGCCGTTGTTGTTGCTGTTTTACTTGTTTTTGTTGTTGTTATTTCTATTTGCTGCTTCTGTAACATACATTCATTGCTGCTAACTCTGTTGGGTGAGCAATTTTATATGTTTTTCTTGCGTATTTTCCCTCGGCCATATGCAATTTTATGATGGAATTTGACACATAAGCCGGCAAGATTTCATCTTTGCAACTGTGAAAATTGCTCGTTTGCATTTGAAATTATATTAAGGTTGGATTTTTGATCAATTTCAGGGAATATGTGATGCATTTATTGGGGTAGTACTTAACATGTGCAATCCTTATTTGGAAGCTTGTTGTCTCCAATGTTTGCCAAAGGTGCGCACATATGCGATTATACGGGTTATGTTTTTTTTTATACACATAATATAACCTCCAACATTTTCATACATTTATGCTATACTTTTAGCCAAATCTATATAAATATGTATATATGTGACAATGTTTTACTCCATAGTAAAATGACGACATAAACAATGTGAAGTCAAAAGAAAAAAACAAAACCCCAAAAACTGATCTTAGAGCAATAATAACAGAGTAGCAGCCGGTTAAAAATTGAATTGAAGAAACATAAAAAAAAAATCACACTCTATGTTTTATCTCTACGGCAGATTGAAGTACGTTAAGATTACGGAGAGGAGAGGGCAAAATTTAACTAAAAATTGAAGGTGGATGTGATCGCACGTGAGAGGCAGAGTATTTTTGAGTTCACATACATTTAGCTGATCTAATGGCATATCTTGATGGTTTCATTGTTTGTTCTTGCGGTTTGTGTTTTTAAAAGTTCCTAAATTGATCATTAGAGGTGCTAGATATTGATTTTAAACCATTTCTTCTTTTATTATTATTTTTGAAAACCACACAAAAATCTCTTATTTCATTTGCGTACAAATAAATCACTTGAAGAGAAAATTGTTCTTTGCATACGATTCTTTGTGTTGAAATTTTTAGCCTCTGAAACACTTTTACTTTTGCAATTTTTCATTTTCTCATGAGGTTTAACGGAAAGTTAATAAGTCTCCTATGACACGGAAGCTTTACTGAAGAAGTTACATGAGTTTTTAACTTGAAAACTTTATAATTTTTGTACAAATTCTTGTTGTAGAACTAGACTGTAGTAACTTTCAAGTATTGTTCACGTTTCAATTATTAATTTTATTTTTGGTGATCATTAGATTAAAACTATCGGAACATGTAGTTTTTTATATCCGTATGGTGAAACCAAAGGGTATATTAACTTTTCTTTACCGTTTGTAACGCCAAGATCCCGTCATCACACACAAAAATGAATTACACCAGTGTGTTTAGAATGATAAAAAAATTGAATTTTGCATGTCCGTCCGTCTGTCTGTCCGTCCGTCTGTCTGTCCGTCTGTCTGTCTGTCCGTCCGTCTGTGGCGCGGATTGCGTGCGCACGGATTGAGCTAGAGACTTGAAATTTTGCGTGGATCCGTTTTTCGTAAAATGCGAGGCTAAGAATGGACCATTAGGGGGGGTACCCCCCATACAAACGAAAACGTTTTTTGTGAATATCTCAAAATAGGTGCATCTTATCTAAAAAGTCCAAGAACAAAAGTTGTTTAGGATATGATTCTACATAAAACTCCCATACATCAAAATCCGATTGGAATTAATTTTTAAAAAATCTTTTTGAAAAGTTTGCCTTCAAAGTGGAATTTTGATAAAACTCTTTGCCGTCCACTTAAGTCACCATACGGGTTTTCAATAATTGCCAGATTGGCAATTATAGCTTTTGTTATATTTTTTCTGAAAACTGATTTTTAATTGGTTTTTTTTTCTGAAAAATGTTAGGGTCTAACCTCAGGTCTGTACTTTACGACAATAACATCAGGTCTGTACTTTACGATCCAAATTCACTCTAGTTGTCTAGAAATTTAAAATTTCGCACAGAATGGTCAAAATTTAAATCTAATTAGAGAAAACAAAAACGTGTGTTAGTCTGTTTGTTTGTTCAAACCCGGTAATTTTAATTTTTTTTTCATGTTGTGGGACAATTTTAAACGATCTGCATGAAAAATTCAATTCTGGCTTGCCTGTATATATATTTGTATGTATGTTTGCTTGTTATGTCACCAATAAACTCAGGAATGGCTCTACACAATTTCATGGAGCTCTACAGTTGAATTAACCATAAAGCAGAATCAAACAAAGGTTACGAATCATTTTGTTTGCTTATTTTTACCCCGATATAATTGCCTAAACATTCGTGGTTTGTCAGACAGTCAAATTAACCGATTGTATATTTGTTTCAAATACTTTTCATTTAAAACATTTTAAATGCATTTAAATCAAATACAAGACATTTGTTTTAAATAACCTGTATTTCAAACGAATGGTTTGGTATTTGTTTTAACTACTTTCTCTTTAAATTCAAATAAAAAACATTTGATTTTGGACTATAAATGAAAAACAGTTAAATCAAATGACTGTTGTTGATTCACCTACATGCCCGACAAAATTTAATCCGGGAGGCTGCGCCCCCTAGTTAGGTGATCGTCAAAGCTTAGGGTCAGTCGCCTCTGACCATAGATATACTAGATCGCTCGATTTGCTGTCTCAAATGGTCCCATTTCAATACAGTTCAGTGAATCAAAACGAGTCAAGTAAAAGCAAGATAACCGTATGAAAATAAATATAGTCCTCTCGTTTAAACCGTGAGCTGTCAAAGGAAAATAGACTTTCGGAATGGTGTTGGCACCTAAAGTTATTTGTTTGCGCCTAAAGTTAGTCTCAAACTTGTGAAATTTGAATTTCGCGACCTCATACAGTTCAGTGGAGTACGATAAAGAGGGAAATACTTTTGGGACCATTTTTCAGCAGAGCTTTGTATGGTGACAGTTGTTCTATGTTATATAGTTCTGTGTCTCTGACGAACTGTTCAATTACTACTCGCACTCACTATCATTTCGATTGCGTGACTACCCACTTTGGCGGCTAGCTTCAATTAAGAGTTGCCAGGCTGGTAGTTTTTGTGAGTACACTCTCGAAAAAATCCGGGGACGAATTAACTCCGCCTGAAAACATAGCTAAAAGTTTAACACCGTAGCGCGGAGTTATTTTTACATTTGTATTTTACGGAGCTAAATATTCAATTTAACACCGTTTTGACCTAAATTTTAAATGAACTCCGAAAAGGAGTCAAAAATTCACTACAACTCCTATTAGGAGTTATTTAATTGTAAAGGGTGTTCTCGTTTAGAAGAGGCTTGCCAATTGGCTTCAACAGCCTATTGGGAAGGCAAATGGTTTACAATTCGAGAGGTCCCGTGTTCGAGTCCCAGCAGAGACATGTAAGAAAAGTTTTTAACAAGTAATATTAACTTTGGAAACACGAAAAAAAACTCAAAACATCTCAAATGCTTGCAAAAAAAAGAGAATTTGTGAGGTTTTTTTTCTTGGTAATAAATTGGTTTAACACCGAAAAATTGTTAAAAATTAACACCAATAAGGAATTGTTGTAAACTCCTAGCCCGGTGCTCGATTTTCTCGAATAGGTGATGGACTCCCTCAAACTCCCTTTCGGTGCGTAATCGACTCCATTTTTTCGAGAGTGTACTTATGGGCTTGAAAAAATTTCTTGCAATTTTAGCATACCGTGTTACAATTAAAACTTAAAATTTCTTCAAATTTCTGGCTTTGTTGTAGAGTTGCAAAATAAATTTCGTTCTCTGTTTCCAAGTTTTTTTTTCACATGACCTGTGCATATTAATATAAGATTTTCCATGGTCGAATATAGTTTCGTTAGCCATCACGTTAAAAAGAATCTTACCTAATAAAAATTCACTGTTTATCATTCTTTGTGTGATATCGCAAGGCCCTGAGAAGTCATTGCATCTTTCTCTAAAGAAATTCCAATCTTTTGAAGATGTACAGAAAACATTCGATACGAAATTCCATGATCGAACAATTTCCAGTTCAATATACCTGATCAAATCACAACAAATAACTCTTTAGTTCAATTTTCTCACATATCATTAAAAAAGTATACATCGATTGAACGCGCATTGCACTGAACCGTATGTGATTTGTCATTTAATTTCCTCACGTTATGTTCAAGGAGTAAATCTCGTGATCATCTTTGCTGGATATTTTCAACGGTGGCGCGGCATCAATTTAACATTAGCGGCTACCTGTTATACCTGCAGTGAACAGTAGCGATTTTTATGATGTGCTGCCGCATTATTATTTCGTATTTGATTAGATTATTCGAATTTAATTAATAAACTCATTTCAATCATAAAAATTGCTGGACAAGCAAGTGTTTCTCTGTTGGTAGTCACTTGGCTACCAAAGTGTCTGCGACTGATCTTGTTCTGAATGTGAGTCACCTGAGTTGACCATCGATCGCAATTTTCAGTTGATCGTTAAATGTTACAAGGTATAGATACTATTCCTGATTACCTGCAACGCATAGCGCCTCTTCCCTCAACTTTGGCTGGATCATCGATCGTTATCAGAACTTTATCGACGAAGAGTTATTCAGAATGTGCACATTAAGCGCTTTATTGTCAGCAAACAGAATACAACAGTGGAATCTGCAGCGGTGATCATCGATCGGCTTTTGCTGGCCATGTGAAAATGTGACGGTGATCTTCGATCGAATGTGAAAAATGTATGCGCCCGTAGATAAGAAGAATCTCAGAATTGCGTGTAAGTCGCATTCTTCTTCTTCTTCTTCTTATTCGTCTTGTTATTTTTATGTCAATGTAAGAAGTTCTTTTCTTCCTGCATAATTTCGTCTTATGAAATGCGTCTACTGTGTTTAGACTGCACTACGCGTCTGACTGGATCCTCCGCACGGTCTGTCGTACGCCTTGCGTTCGAACTTTTACTACAGGTTCGGCTCCAGCTACACCGACTAGATTTGATATGCATTTCTTGTATTTCGGACTGTATCTGATGCAGAATCCCTGAGGTACCACAACCGAACCTAATGTTGCGTTGGGTGGGAATAGGGAGGACCCTCGCATTTCGCTTGGCAAAAATACACTTGTTCTCTCTCGCGATCCCGTACGTACATCGCATCGGCGACAAGTTCAGTTCACACGGTGCTCGTTATGAATTTCTGTCACGAAATTTTCAAGTTTCTCGTGGATGCTTTCAGAATGTTGGCCGGTTCTGCGTGCACGTAATATTTGCCTTTTTATCTCATATTATAGACATTTTTTATTGTTGTTAAATATTTAATGTGTTTTTTTCACTGTTGTTTTATTTTTCATATTCGTTTTACCTGATTTACATTGGATACATTGAAATATGCTCGCGAAACTCCCTTAGCGTTAGCACAAGTGCTTGGCTTTAAAAGCAGGTCAAATCTGTAATATGTTGATTTGGTCGCTTTTGATGATGTGAAAAATGCCAGCAATGCTTATGTTTCCACACCTCATTGTGTCCGTTCGCTAGTTTCATTGTTTGGGCAAAAACATTGAATTGAATTGAAATATTCAAAAGATGGCAATCTTGATTTTTTGATAAGAATCTCGATGGATTTTTGACAGGCGTCGATAATAATCGAACTGAAGCGAACTTTTTTTGGAAAATGTCGCCAACGGTTTAACATACACGGCGAAAAAAAAATTGAAGCGTCGTTTATGTTGCATGCTGCGATCAATTGAATTTTGATTACGGATTAAATATATCTCCCTTTATTGTTCTAAAATCTCACACACCAAAGGTCAATTCTTGTATAAGAAAATTTAAAAAATATCAGTTGTGATTAATACAAAACTTTTCTCTGTTTCGGAGAAAATATGTGAAACATAATATTTTTTCAAATATCTTGAGAGCTGTTAAATATACGTAAAAATCGTTAAAAAATCGTCGATGTAGAAAATTTTATTTCTTATAAATTTGGTTGTATGCATTTTTTTCATGCAGTTTTCGAGAGATTTTCAAAAACCTGATTTTTTTCAAATATCTTAAGAACCGTTAGAGATACAAAAAAAACCGTTAAAGCAAAAATGTGGAAAATTTTACGAGTTTTGTTATATTCATTTTATCCCAAAAGCGTGTAGCTTTCGAAAATTTTTAAAAAAACTGTATTTTTTCAAAAAATATGTATGGGAGATATCCATTATAGCTACCGTTACTTTTCCAAAAGTTGGTAGAAAACTACGATTTCTGTAAAACTTATTTACAAAAAATTTCAAGTCACTAGCTCAACGCGTTCTCGAGTTTTCTTTAGATCCGTACAATGGACAGCCCATCAGACTAACCGACAGACGGACCGACAGACAGACCGACAGACAGACCGACAGACAGACCGACAGACAGACCGACAGACAGACAGACCGACAGACAGACCGACAGACCGACCGACAGACAGACCGACAGACAGACCGACAGACAGACCGACAGACAGACAGACAGACAGACCGACAGACAGACCGACAGACCGATAGACAGACCGACAGACAGACAGCTGAACGGACATCCTCATAACTTTGCCTGAAAGGAATTTCGTACTGATCAGAAATTTTCTATCTTCCCCTTTTCTCGAGTCGGCCTCCGTGATGAATACAATACTTCCCCTCTATGGAAGAGGAAAGTAAAAAGAGAGGGCAGAAGTTTAAAAATTACAAATTATGAGAAATCGCGATCTTTTTTTCAAAATGACACTGCAATTTTGCCTAAGATGTCAAAAAAAACCGTGGTTGTCTCCACGGGACATTTCAATTGCAGGCCACGATTTATGCCCAGGTTTTACGCTAATTTTTTGTTGTCAAATTTTTTCGTAATTTCATATGGAGTATGCATTCCGCCCGTAGAATCCCCTCCCTCATGTGGCTTTCCAAAATCGTTTTGTAAAATATAATTCGCCTGAAAGTTTTTTAATAGTGTAGTCTAAACTGTACCCTCCGTATCTCAGTTCAACGCAATGTAAAAGTCTGCTTTTCCAGGCCTCTCAAAAGTTGTAGTGGAAAATTCGCTAAAGAAATAGCGAACGGTGCGCGTATTGGGCTCTCCTTTGGGCTAAGCATAAGACAAGATGAATTCATTCTTCTGTCACTTCAGAGAAGATTGCTAGATGTCTGAATGTCTCTGGAGATCACCCCGGTAGAAACGGGTAGAAATTTCTACGTCAACAGTCGTCTTGTCTGAAACGAAGAATGATATGCAGTTCCATGCAAGTAAGTTTGCAGCAATGTTGCTTTATGCTCGACGATCACTTATTGTTGATCGATTCGATGAGCATTACGATGCCTCACTTTATCCAATTGCACAGTGCAAGTTGGCTGAATCTTGGCCAAGTGATGCTAGACACCGCCCGCCACCAAAGATTGCAGATTTCATCCATGAATTTATGCATAAAATGATATTTTAATAAACATCGGTGAAATTTATGGAGTCTACCGATGGATGCTGATTGCTCCATGGATACTGCGGGAGATATGCATGCCAGGTAGTCAGTATCTTATAGTGATTGTCCTATGTCGAGTCGATGATTTGATAGACTGCTGTCTTTGTGGAAAACTTATGGATGGCCAACTGGCCACGAAAATGTGGAGCCTTCAAGGAATATTTAGATAAGAATTTCGATTTTGACGATTGATTTGATTTCGTTTACAGATCTCTATTGTTTATGGGTTCTGAAAATCGATTCTCCGAATTGATTGTCATTTTGCATAATTTAATTAAATTGAATAAATTTACGTCATAGAAATAGAATATTTCTACTGTAACTTTGACCAAGTACTCCTTAATATTGTTGGCAGAATTCAGTTAATGATTGTCGGAGTTGACCATCATATTTTATGCAAATTGAAGCCTGCATTGATCATTCAATATTGATCGATTCCTTCAACTAGTTTTGTGAAGTTGAAATTGTGATGAACTTCTGAAGACTGCGTCAGATTGGTTGGAATTTTTTTGAAAATGTTTTAAACATCTTCGAGAATTTATCTTTTTTAAATGAGTTTATTTAGAAGCAAACTAAATAGATACATGGATTTTGTTGCCAATAATTTTTAGTTCATTTTTTGATCCCGAAATATTGGGAATACTTTAAATTTATTTGTAAAAGTTGCTACTTTGTCTACGTGAATAAATCAAATATAAGATGAAAACAAGAGATACGTTGTAAAAAACCAACATAGATTCTGTCACGTGCCGTGATGTCACAGTAAGAACCATGCAAGAAATAGCGTTTTTCGTGCCCCTGGGTTAACTGTTGAACCCGTGTAGTTTTTACTTTGGTTGAGGAGTTTTTGGAAAGGGCGCAGTCTCTAGTTTCATCCTTATATGGCTTCAAGAGCCACCGAATTGCAGGGGGATGGTGAGGGGTTAACGAACTTTCTCGTGGGCACAACTTCCATTTATGCCATGATTTCTGTCAAAAATCACGAGAAAGTTCGTTAATCTCTCACCATCCCCCTGCAATTCGTTGGCTCTTGAAGTCATATATGGATGAAACTAGAGACTGCTCAACCAAAGTGAAAACTTCATTGCTTCAAAAGTTAGTTTAGGGGCAAAATCGTGCATCGTTCTTTTCCATCTACCTCCGTTCTCGGCCTCCGTCACGAATAAAATACTTTCCCTCTATAGAAGAGGAAAGCAAAAATTTGAGGCTTATTTCGCGACACCATAAAATGTTTGGTAAACCCCCTCAGAAAAAATCTAAGTATTTTATAATAGGGAATTCTGACTATCACTAAAATAGTTAATTTCAATTATAAAAATAGTCAAAATCAGATAGTTTTGTAATAAATTTAAATACCTAGTAGTAAAATCTACTATTTTATGGTTAAATTGACTATTTTTGTAATTAAAATAAACTATTTTGTGATTGAAATTGAATATTTTAGTTATAGTTCCGATCCCCTATTATAAAATAGTTGAATTTATGATTTTTCTTCTCTGCGTGGACATATCTATTGGGAAATCCTGGTTTATTAAGAATATACTCTAAAGTTGAATTTTAAGAATATACTCTAAAAGCTCATTTCTACTAGCAAAGCTAACAATATTTATCATAATTTAAAATTCCTGAATATATTGAATATTCACAAAAACATGGGTTTTTTTTTAAACACTTGATGTGTTTATATTGCATAAAAACGACAAGTACTTTAAGTTCATAATGAAACTCCATAAATTTCTATTAATTGTGAAAGGGTGTAAGAAAAAAAAACTTTCTAATAAGTCTTGTATCAATAATGTTACACTTTTCACGACTTTTAGTTCCGTTTTTCATGCTTGTTACTTGGAACAAGTGGCGAGGCAAAAAAATTATTAATAAAACGCAAGAATCAGCATCCAGTTGATGGAAGTCAGTTTCCCACAGTCATTAGTATACTTCGAATATAACACGCACATCGCAGCATCTCATAACTGCTAGCCAATACAACAATTCTTGGAAATATACATCTTAAGAAGAAAAAAACATTAGAAAAATAAATATAGAGAAATACTAGCAACAACAACAAAACTGTGAGCAACATAGCGAAAACATTGAAAAACAAATCGATTGGAAACAAACATCGGCAGAGTAGTAAAGTCTATCAAATGTGAGTACGTGTAGTATGGACTAGGAAGTAGAACATAAATCCCATTCAATGCTAAAAAACAAGTCGAGTATTCCGCGGGTGCTGCTTCTGCTTGCAATAACTGCAACATAGATATGTTTGTTGGTCTAACAGAATCCCGATGATCGATGCCAAGAAATTAGTAGCATCGCGGGAAATCATTAGAAACAGCTGGCAACATACAATACACAGACGTGAACTTATAGAGCTAGAAGAACTGGTCAACTTCCCAGATATCCCAGTTCGGTGCATCGATAGAGGACTTAGAATACTGGATTCATGCACTTGGCGATGCAACACTTCGTCTAGTACACACATAATATCGAGATCTAATTCCGTGTTGTTTACTCTAGAGATCTAGAGGTATTCCTTTGGCCATTTGTCCACTGATGGTCTAGCGAAGTGCTACCAGATGTCCGACCATGGCTGCTGATTCCTAATGTCATCGGCGATTCATTCGAACAGTAGTTAGTCGTTAAGTAATTGGAAAAATCCGCAGAATGAAAATTACAAAAATAGTTAAGTTACGTGCCGATATATGCCGATCATAAATGCGTGTGCTGTGCGTTACATGAATTATTAATTACTGTGGGATCAATGGAAGAACTGATGAAACCCGATGATGACCAACGGTTGTCATCTAACTATCTATTGCTTATCTATCGGTGGGATCGATGCGGTAGATGTTAGATCTTCAATATCTATCTATCTGTCATTCACTGTTCTTTTGTCTAACAACATATCTATGATAATAATGATAAGCCCGTTGTTTACACTTTTACAGTTTTATTTGAAAGTATTCTAGGTTCGATTCAATGTCCGCTCAATTAAATTATGTGGCACATTTTATTAACAGTGATGTCATAATATTCGGCTGTTAGAATTTGTCTAGTCTAAAGGTGCCGCTCCACATGAGAGTAAATACGCGAGTAACTCTCAAAAACTCTCGAGAGTTACTCGCAGGAGGTTGTCCATTTGAGAGTAAATTTCGGCGATTTTTCAATATCTTGACCAATATCTTGATTTTTTTGACATCTTGATTTGGCGAGTTCTCGAGAGCGACTCGCAAAATTCAAACGCCGTTCGTGTCTGGCGAGTTACTCTCCGAGAGTTCAGTGGAGGCGTGTCCACTAGAGAGTAGAATCACTTTTGACAGCTCGCAGAAACTAGCTCGCGAGTTTCTGCGAGCGACTCTCAGAGACGTGTCCATTTGCGAGTAGCTGCTATCGAGAGCTTCTCGCCGGCATTTACTCTAATCTGGCCCCACACCTTAATCATAGATTTTACACATAGATTTTTCACAGATGTGTGTTGTCTCAAAACATCGATTCTTTATAGAATATTTTAGTAATTTAAAAGGAGCCACTAATGGTGCAAACCATTTTCAAAATCAATACAGACGGTTTGAACTTTGAAGTATGGAGGTCTGAGGAAATTTTGATAGCCACAAAATTTCTGAAGACAGTTTTGAATGGAATTATGAGAGGCAGATCAAAATCTATTCAGAGGTTTAGAATTTGTAAGATTAGCAGCCCTCAAAATCGAATCATGAGTTTGAAAAATCGGAGCAAAATTCATATAGTGATTTTCAAGTTAGGCGAACGGGATAAAAGTGCAAAGAGGGAGATATGAGAGTTTATTTAAAGGGATAGAGATTTTGATATACTTAAAAACCCCTGAGGTGTTTTGAATTTAATCACGAAAAATCCGTGCAGTCTTCTGATTCTTTTAAGAAATGGAGTTTCAAGAAATGAAACGGGCTGAAATTTTAGAAATTATTGGCGAATTATTCAAAAAAAAAAAAAAAAAAAATACAGAATAAAACCAAAAATTGTGCCCAAAACCAATTTTCAATCGTATTGTTTACAAAGTTTTACTGTATGCCGAATATACGTACACGTACGAATAATCATTTCACATGTGCTAGATCTGTCCGAAAACTCATTTTGGATTCAAGTTACGCGTCATCGTTTAACGACATGACACGTCAAACGATTGGCTATGAATTTGTAAGAACTTAAAACAGCTCGGAAGTTGACGGTACACATTTCCGGGTACTTATTCAGTTGCATTTATAAAAAAAAATTAAAATTAAACGTGACTTTTGGGCGAAGAGGAAAAACTAATTAACGGAAAGAATCAATGAATAAATCAATGACAGGAAAGTGAGAAAATGTGGTATAAACGTTTAAGTGGACGTTTAGAAACTAGTGTTAATTTTTAAAATGGATTATTTTTTAAATTTTTAAAGGAACTTTCAATACGCACACAAAAATGAGCTACACCAGGGTGTTTGGGATGACAAAAGATTTAGATTTTCGCATGTCTGTCCGTTTGTCCGTGAACACTATAACTTCCGAAGGAATTGAGTTAGAGACTTGAAATTTTTTACAGTTGCGTTTAGCATAAATAAAGGGGGCCTAGTTTTTAAACAGGTAAAATTTGGCCATTTGTACCACCCTCTCCTGAAACATTTTTTTGCAATTTCCTTGAAAACAGTATCTAAGTTGTATTGAAAAATTTATAAAGGTAAAATGTGTTTAGAATATGATTTTACGAAACTCATCCATGAATCAAAATCCAATTGGGCCACTAATTCTACCCTCCTTCATACAAATGAAATAGTTTTTTGGAATTTCAAAAACGGAGCATGGTGTCCAATAAAAAAATTCTTCTACCTGGGAATTGTACCTGCGAAGTTCAGTTCATGGATCTTACTTTTTTGCCGCGAGACTGTTAACACGTAAAGGTGCCACTCCACATGAGAGTAAATACGCGAATAACTCTCAAAAACTCTCGAGAGTTACTCGCAGGAGGTTGACCATTTGAGAGTTAATTTCGGCGATTTTTCTCTTTTCAAGACCAATATCTTGATTTTTTTGACATCTTGCTTTGGTGAGTTCTCGAGAGCTATTAGCGAAATTCAAACGCCATTCGTTCGTATCTGGCGAGCAACTCCCCGAGAGTTCAGTGGGTGCGTGTCGACTAGAGAGTAGAATCACTTTTGACAGCTCGCAGAAACTAGCTCGCGAGTTTTTGCGAGTTTCTGCGAGCGACTCTCAGAGACGTGTCCATTTGCGAGTAGCTGCTATCGAGAGGTTCTCGCCGGCATTTACTCTCATATGGAGCGGCACCTTAAGAGACGGTGGCGTTAAAAACTAAGATATTTGGTTATGTCCTGCCACACAGCATTTCGTAAAATATTTTTACCAAGAACTTAGTTAATTTACGTAATTTTTTTTTTTTTGTATTTTGCTACTCGAAGTGCTTCCCGGACTGATTTAGAATCAGCTCCGACACACAATCTATCTATCTGCTGTTAGGTGCATTTTAATTGTTTTTTTTTACATTCTTATCCAATTTTTTTATACTTTGGAGTTAATTTAATGAATCTCATCAACACAAATAAGTATAATCTAAAAGCCAATTCGTTAAGAAAGAGTTTGCAATAAAGCGGCTACTTCCATTTGATTGATTTTCATTTACAATTTCGGTTGGATCATATTCAATATTATTTCCATCATACCAATAAATCAACAAACCCCCAAAGATATGCGCCAAAATTTTGTTATTGTTATTGTTGTCATTCATTTGTCCCTTTGGAGATTGGAAGTCTTGGAATGATCGTCCTTATTTCCTTTTTTTTTATCTTTTACGAGTCAAATAAACATAAACTTCTCGTTGAGCTGCAGATAGATGGCAACTTTTTATACTTCAGTATTCAGGAATTCTTTCTATGCTGTACTCTTTTTTTCCTGATTGCGAGGTATTTTTGCTCATGGTATCGTTTACCTTACTGTTTTGCCGGTAAACAAACCCATTTTGACAGCTCAGAAATCCAATTATCCGTATCGATATCAAGTCAACAGTAAAGTGTTTGGCAAACCAAGAAAATCGGCCTGGATCCGCTGAATGAAGGGGAAAATGTTGGAACATCGACTAATGCGAAAGGACATCCGAAGCCGGGGAGCTATGAATCTATTGAGCAAGAAACATCCTATCAAAAATGAACCAGAATGGAAGTGTGTATAGTCGATCATATAGCAAAGATCTATTCTATGCTAGGATAAGGTCCGAGATATCCAAAACTTCACAGTCCTTATTCATCCATTGTGCGGTACATCATCGCTTGATGGAATTGGGTCGAAGGACCTTCATGAGATCTTCCGTAATGTCTGTCACACAACGAAACATCAACGAATCGGGGGACTAGATAGTCTCGTCATCAGAAGGGACATTTAGGCCAAAAGTAATTTTCCGCAAGTTTTTCTTCGCCTTAACCCCTCCCAATACTATTTCAATGCCGTCGTATTTCAGTACACCTCAGCGAAAACCAATGAAGCATTAAGAGTTGCCATCGTGTCTGATAAGACGGACACAATTCCGAAGCCTCCATATTCGAAAAACAATTTCAAACTATAGGGGGATAGGAGGCGAAATCCATGGATGGAGGTCTCATCGTTTTTCCGATATCTTTGAAATTCATGCGACAAAGAAATTTCCACCTATGACCATATAAGATGAGTTGACTAACTGGCTAAATGACTATGGATTCGTAGATGATGGGCATTCTATGGGCTATATTGTAGCCATGTATAAATATATAGATATCTTTATCTATCCACATTGATAAAGTTGGTGTGGAAGTTGCTGTGACAGTAACTAAGGCGACTTCTCTAATTGTGGCATTTTATTTACACCCGAGTGAGGAGGTATCTTTGACTCCTTACACTTGGATAGATAAATAGATAGATTGGCTTTAAGAATCGAACGGCCTATGTAATGCTTTTGTAGCCAAGTGGACTGGATATATTTACGATTTATTGTTAAATCCGGATAAGAACAAATTAATGACTTTTATAAGGATTTTCCTTTTATAATTGATTGAAAATTTGGAAATGATTTTCAATACATATGTTTGTGGAAATTAACGGATTCGTTCTGGAATTTCTTGTTCAATTTTCCCATTTTTATTTTATTTTTCTATTGGAACGAATATAAAAACGTAGTAAAAAAGTTAACCATTTCCATTTTTTGTCAGAACCCGAACTTTCTTTGTGTGAAGACGAAATTTTTTCATGAAGTTGCGCTATGGATTATAAATATTGTTTTCGCAAGTTTTGTATTTTAACACGTTGAGCGCCACGTGCTCATCGGTGGTCATTCTTTGAATTACACAGTATACCGCGTGCTTACGAGCGGGTATTCCTTCGGTGACATTCTGGGACCAACATTTTTTTAAATTTACTTTTATTGATTTATTGCAAATACTACCAATTCCAAGTAAAATAGGTTTACATACTGGGACCAAACTTAATATTTCTCAAAGCTAAATATATGTAAAAGGTTCCCACTGGTGGTCACGATGTCTCGAAATAAAACAAGTATTGTGTCCGTGGGTGCTCACGTTGTACCACCATCAACATCCAATAATGCCCACCGGTGGTTGGAAAATTAAAATACTCACCGGTGGGCACGTGGCGCTCAACGTGTTAATGTAATTTTAAAAAAATATCAGTTGTGATCAACACTAAACTTTCCTTTGCAATATAAGTATGTACATTAAAAAAATAAGACTTTTTATTTAGAATTTCTTTTTAATATTTTTTAGTATACGTTTGCAAATGGTAGAGAAAATACAATTTATGATTTTACGACATGAAAACCACAAAATATGCTTCATTGTAAGTTTGGTAAATTTAATTTTTCCCCTCTGATAACGCATTAAATTGTAGTAAAGTGCAGATATAATCGAATTAGTATTTGTTTAAACCATATAATTATATTTCCGTTGCATATTTCACATCAGAAAGTGTCAAAGAGCTTTTTGCTTTCTAGCCAATTCTTGCCAAAGAAATTTTCAGATAGTATGCAAATGAATATAAAATTTTGCAATCTGCTGGTGGTCACTTTTTGTGAAATATTAATTTACCATAATGGACCATGCAGCAATCGTTTTATGTGCCTCGTATACGCTCGATAAATTTTCTTCAAACGGAATACTTTGTACTTCCATATGGTTGCTCAAACGGTGGTAACGACATCAGCTTAACAAAAACACAAGTAGCATAGTATGTCAGAGTGATATATTATTACTATACTGTATTGTATGGTAACTATATATCTTGCAAGTACAAATTCTGGATAACTTCCATCTACTTTATATACATGTGGTGATTTTTCTTTCATGTAAACTTAGGTGCCAAAACGAATACATCAACAGTAGTCACAGGAGGAAACCTAATCTCATGTGGAGTCCATTTTTCCAATTGTTGCAATTAATAAAATAACGTTCTAATACCGATGTAGCATGTAAATCCTACTAAGAGATTGGTAATCGCCATACAATCTGTTTGTAGAGTAGGTATTTTCAATGAACTCTCGATAATTGCGAATTTATTTCGTGTGTCTATCGATTCAGTTTTGTTTACATAACAATTTGGAAAGTTTGCTGTATCGATTGAAGGATTTATAGGATGAATTCGTTGTGCAATCGTACAGGAAATGCAAATAATTTACCACAACATAAACAGGAACAATCGCATTATTTAATTAAAAATTTTGCAACTGATAACGCATGCAGTCTTAGTTTCAAATTTAAACCATGGAAACATGTATTTTCAAATTTAATTTGACTTAAAATTTAGTATAATCCTTTTTTCCATCAAAAACGTTATCGAGTTTGGATATACAGGCATTTCTCTATTTAAAACACCTCGATATACAACGCTCGTTGTTTTTTTTCCGGTATCAACATAACGATAACAAAGATTTGATTAAGACGTTTAATTTCTTCAAATATTTTTACTTTTCTCTGCTCTTCCTTGAGCCTCCCCATTTTCGTACAGTAAAGTTTAGGGGTTCCTTTATTCCGCGAACAACAAGACTTTGGAACGATCCGATGTGTTCTCCCCGGACTATAATCCGCAAAAGTTCAAGGAGAACATAAATCGGCATCTCCTTTTGTCCTTCTGACCATCCTGGGCTGTGCTTCGGCATTAACCCTTACAGGCTTCGTGGTACACGCAATGTATCACTTTTTTCGTAACAAATGCTGCACAGTGGTACCAAAATTGTACCTCTTATTAAATCGACTTAGATTGCTGCATGAAACATTAAAGTGGTACTATGAAAAAAAATCAAAAAAAAAAATTTTTTCATGTGCAGCACGGGTAAAAATATTTGCTATTCTTCTGTGCTTCTAAGGGTTAAAGGGTCTTCCCCTAAGCTCTGGCTAGACCTATAAAAAAAAAATAGAGGAAAAGTATGATATCCATGGACGGAGGCCGAATCAAGAACGGATGTCCGTGCATCTGTCTGTCGGTCTGTCCGTTTTGCGTATCTTAAATAGCTCGAGAACGCATTGAGCTAGCGACTTGAAATTTTCTGTAAATGAGTTTTACGAGAATCGTAGTTTTCAATCAATATTTGGAAAAGTACCGTTATCTATAATGGGTACCTCCCATCCCATACAACTTTTTTTAAAAAACTTCTCGAAAACTATGCGCTTTTCGGAAAAAAAATATTTTAACAAAAATTAAAGGAAAAAAAAGGGTCTACATTTTTTGGTTTTACAGTTTCTACATATCTTTAACGGCTCTCTACATGTTTCCAAAAAATTTAAGTTGTTTGAAACTTTTTCCGAAACTATGCGCTTTTAAGAAAAAATACATAAAATAAAATTCAAAGAAAATAAAATTTCATGCATTTTTTCTTTTAACAATTTATACACTCAGAAAAATGTCAGGTCAACTTTTAGTCAGGTTAACTCTGACCTCTAGCTGGCTGACAGACGTTTCCATTACATGACATTACACCCTCGAAATGCCTATCTAAGGTCAACTCGTGCAGCTCCCAATGCCCTACTTCACCTGCTCGTGGCTTAATTTCAGAATTTCTCCGGCCACAGGTCAACACAAGTTTTACTTTCCCTCATGCAGGCGAACGCGCGCCTCGCATAGGCTAAATTTCCCTGCCCGAGGCCAATTACGCCGTATGTAGGTCGTCGATTTAGCCTCCATTTTTCTGAGTGTATGTATGTATCTTTAACATTTCTCGATATATTTGAAAAAAATATTATTTTGGACAAATTTTGCAGAGCAAAACTTTGTGTTGATAACAACTGAGATTTTTTTTAATGGAACTTTTTTTCCAAATTTTGCCATACGTAAGAACTTGTCGACTTTATTATTGCTACAACATGCAGACAGAAAAAATAGCCGAGACCATTTCGATATATGTTCGATATACGACGCAAAATGACGCAATTTGATCTGCTCGTTTAAACCACATCTTCATTCATAGAATTGGAAAATGTAAAATTATTGAAAAAATTATTCAGAAGAAAATTTTGCATAAGTTTTCCACGCATAAAATTTCAACTGAAATAATTATTTATTAAGAAAATGCCCTTGAATTACCTGAACCTATTTTAATTTCTTCATTCTGTCACACCTAAAGCGATGTCTCAGAAAATATTGTTGAAAAAATCTCAGACATCGTTACCATTCTTTTACATCACACTTTGGAAATTAAACACGTATTACGGGAGCTAATCAAATTTCTTGAATTATACACCCGTTAATTAGTCTAGGAACTAATTTAACATTAACGTGAACAAGATTTTCGCAATGAAACGTAAGACGATGAAAATCGTTATCGATGAGTGACCATGTGATTGCATAAATTACAATTTTGTCACCAATTAATTTAATTTATGCGTGAAACTAATTTAAAACGAAACACCTCAAAGCTCAGGTAAACCGAAAGGGTGTGAAATAAACGACAAGAAAATTATTATTGAAAGTAGCAGTCTTTATGTGAACTAATAACAAGAAGGGGATAATTTTTCACCACTTGCCGATTGATTTATGCCGACGCGCATGCGTAATTACCTTAAAATTGATTACGTGGTAATTGAAGTTAATTACGGTCACTTGAAGAGATTAAAGCCGCGTTATCTTTGCACGAGCCTTGAGGGTAACAAAGTTAACAGGCTTTTTTTTCACAGCCTGTTTCCTGCGATTGTTGTTGCAGAAAAATATGAAATGAGATAAAATTCGAGTGATAGGTGAAAAAACATAAATATTATGATGAAATTTTCTACTTAAAATCTTAGAACAAAAACGAAATGCATGTTGGTCTGTTAAATCACTTTTAAATGAAAAATCACGTAATTTTAGAGCGTCGTTTTAGTCACATTGGAAGCCCTAACGAAAATCACCTCCACATTTTACCCCTCCTTTGCTCTTTTCTGAACTATTGAAGGAATTTGGAAATTGTTTTCGCCATTTAGAACAGTGCTCCGCAACCAGTGTGCCGCGGTAAACATTTCAAAAAGCTATTTAATAATTCTTTCAGGATTTTTTTTAAATTTTTTCATTTTAAATATCCTGACATGATTTTTACTGCCAAGTTGGGTTTTCAAATAAATTGAATCGGTTTCGAGGAAATCTAGAAACCGAATTTACTTTTAATTTAGTAAAAATTTTGATTCTGCTTTTAGGGGGGAAGGGTAGGGAGAAATTTAGTACGGAAAATTCGTGATTTTTCTCCAGACATAGTAATCCTTACCCTTTCGTCCAGCAAATAAAATAAATTTCTTTGGGTGTTCTTTTTGCCCTCATAAAAAAAATCTTAACATTTCAGAAGTGCCAACAGGCAAGATTTTGTTTTGTTTTTGTTTTTTTTTTCATTGTCAACTCATAAAAGATTGCGATTCCTTCGATCTTCTGATAAGAAAGGCTCCGATAAGTAGGTAGCTGTGACAAATTTGTGCACAAAACTGTCGTTAAGTTCATGTCAACAAACGATTAGTCTCACCAATCGAATCTGATCCAAACGATTCGGAACGATCGCGCGTGCTAAACGCATTTAATGACCAAAGCTTAAGCGCTATATTAATCAGCGTGCACAATCTCAGGTGCGTTAATTACCAAGAAGATAACTTGCTATACTACCCAGTGATGTCTGGTCTGCGAGTACAGGTGACACTTTTGATCGTATGCAACTTGATACGGCGTTAACATGATCATCTAAAATGCTGTCTTCTTAATTGGTTCGTTCGGATGCAGAATGAAGAAAATCTTTAGTCCATGCCTCTCAACTCTGCCCAGCCCTCAGGGACATATCTCGGAAAGGTGGAAAAGACTTAAAGATTGGCTTCTTCTAAAGCTCTGTAGATGCCCGGTAATAGGTGATGTCTCCGTTTATATCTTTTTATAGTTCTCCGGTTTCTTATGACTGGGTCTCCTGCCCCATCTCGTTTCAACCAGAAAAAAAACACCTCTTAACAACGAGCCGAACAAGTTATCTTTGGAACCCTCTTACTTTCAATTTTTTCCACATTTTAACGATGTTTACTATATTTATAGGGTTTATCAATTCCGCAAACTTCACCTTTAACTGCAAACCCTTTCTACCTCACGCCCAAGGCGGCGCCGGCCACCACTGGCCAAGAGGTCTTAAGTTAGATTTTCATCGCGCTCGGCGACGACGGGTGGCTGGCTTAATTGACCGTGTAAAATTCGATATGATTAAATGAGGTGAAATTAAGTAATTGGGTGAATTGACAGTTTGCTCTTGTTAGCTGTTAGCAGTTATGCTGCCGGCATTTAAACGTTCAGCGATTAGAGTCAAACTATAGAGAGACCCTGGGTAAGAAGAAAAATTCTATCCTCGTTAAACTTGTTTAGTATGTCTATTTTTATCGGATTGGACGTTGTTGGATGAAAACCTCGTCCGTTCTTCCGCAAGAATTTGATTTTATGGTGGATGGATGTAAGGGGGAGTATCATGGGGTCTCAATTGAGCCTTTCGTCGAATGATTTCGAAGCTGGCTATGACTCTAGTTCTGATCATGTTCAATTGATCGTCAAACTAAATATTTTGACTTGTCGGTATTTTATCGCTGCTGGATCAACGATTTTGAGTCCGTGCATGTTTTGTCGGCTTCGATTACATTCCCAGTCCATTTAGAGATTGATTAAGGAAAATGTTGTATATATGGTTTTACTTGGCTTTGCTCGATTCGTATTTTTGCTGTAATTTGAAATTTGTCAAAAATTGTACTCGATTATTCTGAAATTGCTTGATTTTTTTTGTTGAATTTTTCCATTATGAAGATTACATTTTTTTTTATGAAAAGTCAAATCTATTACATAGCGCTACATCCCGAAGTGGAGTTGAGCCTCCTCAATTGAGACTGCAAACCAATTTTCTTCCCTTCTTCGCACCTACAGTTTTACATGGATTGCGAATCATGGATGAATTACGACATTTGTAAGGTTTTTTCGTTGCAACCCGTTAACAACAGAGGTCGTGATAGCAATTTAGATCGATAATATTGTTAACACCAAGTGTCAACTATCAGTACTTATTTCGTAAAGCAAGTTTAGTATACTTGAATGACAGCGTGCTACAGTCGGGAATCGAACGACCGACCACCGGAATACAGGCCAAGTACTTTACCACTTGGAAATCAAATCGGGTTCTTGAATACTTTGGGGTTTTACCTTTTTCTATTACTCACGCATAAATTTCCAAGTTAATTTTCAAAACGATTAAAAATTTGTTTATAAAAAAAAATGTGTTTGGAATAACAATTTCAAATAACTTTTCCATACATCCATTTCCAATCGGCATAACTTTAAAAGAAATCAGTTACCGATGCATTGCTCAAATGTGAGTCTTTAAGGTGCCGCTCCAAATGAGAGTAAATACGCTAGTAACTCTCAAAAACTTTCGAGAGTTATTCGCAGGAGGTTGTCCATTTGAGAGTTAATTTCGGCGATTTTTCAATATCTTGACCAATATCTTGATTTTTTGACATCTTGATTTGGCGAGTACTCGAGAGCTACTGGCGAAACACCAAACGCCGTTCGTATCTGGCGAGCAACTCCCCGAGAGTTCAGTGGGTGCGTGTCGACTAGAGAGTAGAATCACTTTTGAGAGCTCGCAGAAACTAGCTCGCGAGTTTTTGCGAGTTTCTGCGAGCGACTCTCAGAGACGTGTCCATTTCCGAGTAGCTGCTATCGAGAGGTTCTCGCCGGCATTAACTCTCATGTGAAGCGGCACCTTTACGGGAATTTCGTTTAGCAATTTTTGATATTTTACAATTTAACTTATTTTCGATCGACTAACTAGTCGAAGGAAACCTTTAGTCGACCAAAAATAATTAAAAAGGCCAACACTCATTCTGGAGCACACGATTTAAAAGTATTTTCTGGGAAATTTGGGGTCGTTATGCCAGTAGTTTGGCTGTACCGGCTATAATTTTCCGATATGAAGGGTTACTCATAAATTGGTTTAAATATTTATAATCTGGAAATCAACAGCTCTTTTTTTCGTCCTATTTCAAAAAGTAGAGCTAAACTACGGCCATATTCGGAATTAGTGACCCCAAATTACCTAGAAAAGAGTCTTATCTCGTGTGCACCGGAATGAGTGTCGGCCTGTTAAATCATTTTTGGTCGACTAAAGGTTTCCTTCGACTAGTTAGTCGATCGAAAATAAATTAAATTAAATTTTATGGATTTTTTCTTGCAGTAGTAGAAATAAAAACAATAAAAATTCTGGCATTTTATAAATTTTTGTTAAAGCCAGATTTTTTTTTATAGAGAAAATAAAAATTTTCTAAAATGGCTTTAAACTATCCAATTTTGAAAAATAAGAAGAACCCAGAGACAACTTTTTAAAGTCTACAATTTTTTTCAAAAAAAAAAATTCTCGACAAATAGTTGAATACGAAATAAAATCGTCGCAATTTTTAATACAACTTCATTAAAAAAAAACATCGTTTATGCCAATTTCTGCGCATTTCGCCTCTCATAAATTTAAATTTTAAAATAATACGCAAGTAAAACGTAAATAACTCACCTTGATTCTTAATTTCAATAACATTTCACACAAACCGATTAACGAATTTTCACAATTTGATAAACATCTGTTCAGAAATTACTTGAAAATCTCGATTTAATGAAGAAATTATCAAAAACTCTTTGCACAATGACATTATTTGGTATAAAAACTTTCACTTTGTTATCGAAAAACTAACAAAACTGATCACTTAATTAGCATAAATGTCAAAATAAAAAATACATAATTTTTGATCGCTTGGCGACTATAAAATTGCACAGAATGCATGCCGCACACTGAAACGTCAGAGGTCCAACTGACGGAGAACGATATATGTGACTTTTTGTGGACCCCTCAATACATGATCCTCGGTTGAGCTTACCTAAATATGGACAGTTATCGATCTCTTTCTTACAGCTATGTGAAATCTTCATATATAGTTTGATTGTGTTCAGGGGAGCTTTGCAGACTTTACAGACGGATTCTTATAAAGTGGGGATCTTGCCTGGAGCGTAGGTTCGGTAAAAGGTAAAAATCAGGTATAGAGAAGATGGAGAAGTTGAATCGTTGTATGAGTTCACCTGTGACGATCACCTGAAATTGCTGACGGTTGGTGATGATGATCGTTTCTAACCTATCAGTTTGTTGTTTTATTCATTTAAAATCGAATTACAGTTGAATGTGGTTGTTATGTGGGCGTGTTTCCCAGATACTTCCAATATGTACCACGAAGTGGTAATTTGATATCTCTTGACCATGGATATTTTATCTATTGCACGAAAGATCGATTTATCGATCAATTTACTGGCAATGATCGACTATTGGGCAATTTTAGTATATAAGGTGTTGGTGTTAACTTCTTTTCCACCTCTTTCCTCATCAGATCATTAAAAATGAATGGAAAAGAAGAATCCTCCCTACAACGAATGTTGTTGGTTAATGTTTAAAAATGATCGTGAATCCATGTATAATTTTTCTTAACGGTTAATTTTTTTGAAATCTGGGGGCGGCTGCTGTGGTCATTTCTTAAAATAAAATCTTACCGCGAACCTTCAAGTTTAAGGTCTCCCAGTTTTTTTTTCGTAAATGAAAAATTAATTTGTTGATTTGCTGCTAAAATAAAATTTTAATGAAGTTGGAATTTGTGGGGGAGACCCCACTTTGTTCTGCTTCGATATGTAATTAAAATTTATTGAAAGTCGTTAAATTAATTTATGACAAATGAAACGAAATAAACTAAATTTTATTTTTACGAACATAATTAGGGATATTTTCATTCAACATTGTGAAGGTATTTTTCACGAAGATCTTTTGATTTTTTAATTAGTTTAGAACTTGAAAGAATAATTTTTGCACGTAGGTTTAAAGGAAGAGAATTCGATCAGCATATGTATTTTTAAAGTGAAAATGCTCTCACTAATTTTTTTACATTCGATAAAGGTGCCGGTTCACATGAGAGTAAATACTCGAGTAACTCTCAAAAACTCTCGAGAGTTACTCGCAGGAGGTTGTCCATTTGAGAGTAAATTTCGGCGGTTTTTATATCGCGAGCTCTCGGCGAGTTTCTAGCGGAAAGCACTTTCGCGATAACTCTCCAGACCCTGTCCTGGATTCAAAGGAGAAATCTTTTGGGTGCCGGGAAAAATCTTTGTAGGATAACAAGTTCGGAAATAGAGTTTTGAATTAAAATTGTAATTCAAAACTCTTTACATTCTTCTAGTTTTTTTTGGTTGTCGTCAAAAAAAACTACAAAAATGAGAGAAGCTATATATTGATTTTTTTGACATCTTGCTTTGGCGAGTTCTCGAGAGCTACTAGCGAAATTCAAACGCGGTTCGTATCAGGCGAGTTACTCTCCTAGAGTTCAGTGGGTGCGTGTCGACTAGACAGTAGAATCACTTTTGACAGCTCGCAGAAACTAGCTCGCGAATTTTTGCGAGCGACTCTCAGAGACGTGTCCATTTGCGAGTAGCTGCTATCGAGAGGTTCTCGCCGGCATTTACTCTCATGTGGACCTGCACCTTAACGTTCATATTTTTCTATTGTAAAAAAATCAGTTTTGCTCCTGAAAGCTTTTTTATCCGGGTTTTGTTAGAAAATGGTAGAGTTTTCCGCTCGAGTCCTAATTTAGTCCCCATTAAAAAAAAGTTGAATTCGTGACAAAAATTTTTTTTTTCACAGGGTTAGATTTTTATCACAGCTCTTATGTGATTTTAACCAAATTAGCGTTATCCTTACAGGATCTCCAGAAACAAGTGTCAAAATTTTGACATTGGATTCGTGATCACCGATCTCTAAAACCCCCTTAGTAAAAATTTGATCTATGTGGCACATTTATGTATATATCTTGTACTAGCTCTTGGACCCGGTTGATGTTAAGTCTCAAAAAATACGGCCACAGTTCTTCCTTTTTCCCCTTTTTGACAGGATGCGCCGTTTTGATATCTGAATGGAAGTGTTCTGTAAAATTGTATTCTAAACACTTCGTCTCAGTAATTTATTTGATACGACGCAATGTTTTCGAGAAAATGGAAAAAAAAAGTTTTAGTTTATATGGGGTATTTTTTAATCAAATTTTTTAATCAGATATGCCAATAGCTTACCGAGTTTCATGTCAATGCAATGAAAAAAAAAATTTGACGAATTTTTTTTAAGCTCCAGTTTTCTAAAAAAAATTATGTGGTGAATGGCGGATTATAAGAAATGATTTGCCATCGAAATTTCCCCATAAATTCTAAATATTTGGCCAGAAAAATATTTGGGATGACCGTCCGTGAACTTTCGAAAGGATTGAGCTAGAAACTTGTAAATGGCAAGGATAAGTTCGTGAACGGGCAAATTTGGATCATTCCTCCTCACGTCCCGCATACAAACGAAACAGTTTTTTGCAATTTTCTCGAAAACGGTGCATAGTATCGAAAATTTTATAAAGACGAGAATATGATTTTACATAACTTATCTATACATCAAAATCCAGTTGGAGGACTACTTCAAAATACAAAAATTTGTTCAAAAACAAAATGAAAAAAAATCACAGATTTTTTTCTGATTTTCAGTGTCTTTTAAGACTAACTAATAATAAATATAGAAAATCTCTTGGATACAATGAAAAAATCAATTGTTGTTTTGCAATTCAGCAATACCAATCAGCAATGAAAACTCTGCATATTAAGTGAAAAAAAAAGAAAAAAATAAATAGTATTTTTGCTTGGCATTTAAAAAATATAATGTATAAAAAATAACTCGTTGTAACCTACGACTTAGCCACACGATTATACAAACATTTAATGCAAAGACATATAATTATATTGGAATAATCACAGCAGTAGAATAAATCGTGTTTCTATTGCACATAGCAGTAGACAATTTATAGAAGCAATTGTTGGAACTACGTAAGAGACGCGGCGACGACACTATCGTCCATACTTAGAAACAATCGTCGAGTTACTTACGTCTGTTGATCAATAAAATAACATTTGAAAATCAGTTTGCAGAAAAACAGAGTCTCATAAAAGTCACTTTTTTGTGACAGTGACTGTATGTATTCGCGTATGTGTACTGAATTTGCGCTCGCTCCATATAAGGACACCTATACCATCTATGGTACTCAGCCGGAGGCGAAGTTCTGAAAGTCGCAACTCGTCACACACGATCGTCTTGTATTGATGTGGTGTTGGTGTTACTGTTTGACGATCTTGCAAAATAAGATTTGCTCCATAGAATATCTACCAATTGGCATAGGACGCTTCGCTTTACGCGGCGCGGCGTCTTATTACCCTTTGAAAAGGAGGTCTTGATCGTCTTCGCACATCTGGCAATACACATCTGTTCGTTAGTTCAGGTTCGTTATAACGTCATACTATTATTTATTGAAATTTTAACATAGGCCACTTGTTCTTTTATTGCATTTGACATCAAAGTATAGTTTAGTTAGCGTTTTTTTTTTGATTGCTTGTTTGTCGCGGGCAAAGAAGCAAAGACTTGTGGACAGGAGGGTGTCCGTTTTTGGGCATTGTGAAATGTCACTACGCGTGATGAGATCAAGAAAAACATCAACGAAATTTTTTTGAAATGAGATCTCGTGGGGCGACATCTTCGCTTTGAATTGCGAGCGTTTTTTTTTTGCCCCTCAATATCAGCTAAAGTCAAAGAGTTACTGTTGTTAATTCGGCGTCTGATGGGTTATGACCAAAATTAGACATTCGAGGAGGTGGCTACTTGTAAGATGACCACTTGGACACAACAATTTTTTTTGTTCGTCTCGTTGGTGTCTTTTTTTTCTAATTTGTTGTTTATTTGGAGTTTTTTTTGTTTGATTTTTTTGGTCATTTATTGACAGTTTTGTAAATAATGTTGGGGCAGAGAATGGTTTTTAGATGGTCGTGGCGCTTTTTTCCCCTCGTCGATTTTAAAATGTTTTTTTTTTTTGCAAAAATCCGCATCAACTCTATTTCCATTGGCTTTTGAATTTGTTTTTTTTTTTCAATAAAAAAAAATACTTTAAATGACTTTTGATATCATGACGACGACGACTGTAATAACGGAGTGATGGCGATTTTTTTTTGTTGCGAAATTTTAGAAATCGCCCAAAATGAATTTTTTGATAGTTTTCTTCTTATCCAAGTTGAATGCACGATTTATAGGTGGCCCGTGAATTTACGGCTGTTGTCGATGTGTTTTTATCATTGACACACGATCGCGTAGGATCACGTTTTTGGCTATAATTACGTACGAATCAATTTTTATGGCTTTAAATCGAGATCTCTTTGTGAATTTTTCATTTCATTATTATTTTGGATAAAATCACTGATAGGAATATATTTCGATTTTTGGCCCACTAAAGATTTGATTTATTTATGAAAATCTGTGGGAAAATTGTATCAAAATGAAGATTTTTGCACAATTTCGATAGTAAATAGTTTTGAGTCAGTATTTTTTAGTAATTTACCTAACAAAAGAAGGCGTAAAAGATTTACGAAAAAAGTGTTACCAAAATTCTGCTTTTTCCATGTTTTTCTATCGCAAGTACAACTGCAAAAATTCCCTAATGCCAGTATCACATTGACGATTGCGATTGCGATTGAAGCTTCTCGACCAATAACTTGAGAAAGGTGGCTTGTTGACATAGACCCTACTCTTGAGATAACCCCAAAGGAAGAAGTCCAAAGGCTCCAAATCGCACGATCATGGTGCCTAATTGACTTTGCTGTTCCGAGAGATGATGCGACCTGACAACTTTTCATTCAATAAAGTCATTATTGCATTGGCTGTGTGGCATGTTGCGCCGTCCTGTTGAATCCACAAATCATCGACATCCATAGCATCCAATTCAGGCTATAAAAAGTTGGTCATCATTCACCGTAACAGAATTCCCGGCATCATTTTCAAAGAAAAACGGTCCATTGATTCCGCCAGCAAAAAAATGCACACCAAACAGTGACATTTTGTGGATGCATCGGTTTTTCCACAATCGTCCTTTGATTTTCATGAGCGCAAATGCGACAATTTTGCTTATTAGCGAAGCTACTGAAATGAAAATGGGCTTCATCACTGACGGTGATTTTTTGTGAAAACTCCTCGTCGATTTGTCTTTGCTCGTGTAGATAGAAATGGTGAAGATACGGCGCTTCAAATGGTCAGCAATTGAAATTTTAATAAAAACAATTTAATAAAAACAGATGTCAAAAATTATTAGACATTTAAGCCTCATAAAAAATTTAACATCAGTCCAAGCAATTGGAACACCCGATATATTAGATTTAGTATAGCGTTTGTAACACATCGAACCAATCGTCGGACACAAAAACGAACTACACCAGGGTGGATAGGAAGATAAAAGATTTTTGTCCGTC